>BJBW01001873.1:0-97651 GCA_004320125.1 Scolopax mira
GAGTGAAGTCCAAATAAATTAATTTGAACCTCGCAGTGAAGTCCTTTCTCCCCGTTTCGTCACAGAGGGAATACTTACAGGGAGTCATTGGTTTTCCCATTTTTTTTCTGGGAGGACTACGATGCTGGTGGTAGAGGTTTCTCCTTCTTTGGCAGGAGAAGCACAATGTTGAAGCTGCTGATTTCTTCCTTCTCTTTCTAAGATTCACTTGGGATGATTTTTGTACACTTTCTTTCATGCTTTAGACCTTGCTCTTTTCATTTGTTCTGCAACTCCACATTATGCCTGAACATACATAGAGATTATTTTACTTACACTGTATACTTCTTATCTATTTTCTATGCTACCTAAGACGGTTTTGTCCTCCTCCCAGGTTTACATTTAACTGTTTGCTGCTGAGTTGTTCATAGCCCTGAACTGACATCCTGTGCCCTCTTCTCTTATCACCCCGTGCCTGCGCTCCTCTCCCTTGCACCATGGGCAAGGCCTCCACTGCCAGGCCAGACCTGTATTCTCCTACATTGCAACATTAAAATGGTATCATAAATATTTCATTATATGCAGAATAACTATTTGCTTCTCCTGGCTGTACAAAAATTGTGGTTATACCCCATCAGTATAAAAATCAAGTAAAACAGACCAGGAAATAGTCAGATGATAAAAAAAATGTAATTGCTGTCACAGCTAAGTCAGCTAAAATAAAGCTCCAGGCAGGCCAAAGCAATTTGAGGCAAAGTAATCCTGACATGCCTTAATATTGCAATGTTAGTACATAGCCCGTGGCATATAACTAGTAATGGCAAGAATTGTATTTATGGGGCTACAGATTACATGCATCAGACAGTAGCTGGATTGGCTTCAGTGAAGTTTTGTTCTTTCATATCAAAATTATACAACAAAGCAAATCTCCTGCTTAACTCCATATATTCTTGTCCTATGTCAAATTATCCCCAGACTGATTCTTGACCCAGACCAAGACCACCTTGAAACAAGTGTGGATTTCCTTTTTGACAATGCTTTTGGTTTACATGCTCAGCCCAACATCCTAACCAGCAAAACGACAGACTTTTATCTTTATGCGTTCATATGAGACTGTGTGTGGGCAGTATAAATGAAAGCAAACCCCAAGGCACTGTGCTTTCATTCCATCACCTTTGCCACAATGGCTGAGAACAGAGCATGCAAGGATTCTCTCTTCGTTATTTAATTTGCGCTTGCCTTGCACAAAATGTCCAGAAATTACAGGGCAGTAAGATTCACAGCCTGTAACATCCCATTCAAACCTCAGATATGTGGGCTTCCTAAAACTTCCATTCAAATTGATGAGCTTTCCAAGGATTTAGCCACAATTAGAATTTAATCCTGGATTAAGAAAATACAACACAGGAGGAAGCAATCACTGAAAATATAAATAATCTTAACCGGGAATTATGCTTCCGCCATCTGATCCCACTTAATTGTTTCCAGGTGCCAGTTGCTATTATAAAGTATATACCATAGACTCCTGTGAAGGCCTTAATACTAGCATTCCAGCAGGTATGGGGGAGCTGAGAATAGAAGTATCTCATAACAGTGACCAGCCTAGGAGAGTGCTACAAGAAACGAATCGCAGACATGCTGGTTTCTTCTGCTCTTACCTTTTCTGGATTTCTATAATAGCATAATTGTTTTTCTAGTTGGAGATCAGAAATAATACATCCTCTCGGGATGCTGAAAAGGAAAGATGCTTTTTCCTCTGGTATCTAGTTTATCCTCCTGTACATCCCATAGGCTAACATGACTAATAAACATTTCCAGAGTACCAAGAATGTCACTCCCCCATAAGGGGTTAGACTTGGAAATATTTAATTTATATTAAATAAAAATTTAAAAGTGGTGAGAAAAATCCCCATAAGCTATTTAACAATAAATAATCAACTCAGAAATATGAAGTTTTTATGGAGAACCAGAGACTTCTGCTTACTTCCAACCATCAAATATTACCTCTATTTTTCTCTAATATGACGTTTTGAATCATGCATCAAAATAAACTCACAAGCCTTTATGTCTAAGCTTCTAAGAAAGAAGAAAATAGAAAACTCTTTCCCATTACATAAATGAATTTGCTTTGGGATAGCACTTTTCCATATATCAAAAATATATTAACAAAAGAGCCAGGCATTGTACTCTTACTTACACAATGGTGAAGGTTCCTTGTTGAACAGGATATATGAATATAAAATTTATGTCCTCATTATGGAAAGTTAGCAGGACCACTATTTTTGGAAAAGACGCTTCAGTTTCTCTTCCAAACAAGGAATCAGGACTGAAATTTCTGGAAACACAAACTGAGGTTTGGATTACTACTAGGTACCTACTGTCTCTTTTGTGTGACTGCCAAAGGGATTCCTAGGTATCTGGGCCATGTGGTAAAGAACATAAGTTTTATCACAGATATTACTTGCTCACATGAACATTTTTAACAGAAGCATTATTATGTTACAGAATACAAGTGTTTTGTGCAGGGACTCCCTTCTGGCTCAATATTTAGATTGGCATTTTACAGCAGACAGCTTTCTGCATATATTGTATATGCAGTATTTTATAACCAAAATTAAAGTATACTCACTCTATTAAAAAAGAAAGGGTTACACATCCATGTAAGCAGTACGATTTTACAGAAGAAATTTTAACCCATTAAACCTTTATTTACTAAAGACAAGACTCATGCTCCTGGAGAAAATGGCTGCCCATGGCTTGAATGGGAGTACTCTCTGCTGGGTAAAAATCTGGCTGGAGGGCTGGGCCCAGAGGGAGGTGATGAATGGAGTTAAATTAAGCTGGAACAAGTGGTGTTCCCCAGGGGTTGGTGTTGGAGACAGTTCTGTTAAACATCTTTATCAATGATCTGGACGAGGGGACTGAGTGCACCCTCAGTAAGTTCACAGATGACACCAAGTTGGGTGGGAGTGTTGATCTGCTTGAGGGTAGAAAGGCTTTTCAGAGGGATCTGGACAGGCTGGATCAATCGGCCAAGGCCAATGGTATAAAGTTCAACAAGGTCAAATTCTGGGTCTTGCACTTGGGTCACAATGACCCTATGCAGTGCTATTAGGCTTAGGGAAGAGTGGCTGGAGAACTGCCTGGCAGAAAAGGACCTGGGGGTGTTTGTTGAGAGACAACTAAATATGAGCCAGTAGTGTGCCCAGGTGAACAAGAAGGCCAATAGTATCCTGGCTTGTATCAGAAATAGATTGGCCAGTAGGACTAGGGAAGTGATCATCCCCCTGTACTCAGCACTGGTGAGGCTCCACCTTAAGTACTGTGTCCAGTTTTGGGCCCCTTATCACAAAAAAAATACATTGAGGTGCTGGAGCAGGTCCAGAGAAGGGCAGCAAAGCTGGTAAGGGGTCTGTAAAACAAGTCTTATGAGGAGCAGCTTAGGGAGTCAGGGTTGTTTAAGCTGGAGAAAAGTAGTGTGAGGGGAGACCTTCTCACTCTCTACAGTTGCCTGAAAGAAGTCTGTAGAGAGGTGGGGGTCAGTCTTTTCTCCCAAGTAACTCACGACAGGACAAGAGGAATCGGCCTCAAGCTGCACCAGGGGAGGTTCAGATTGGATACTAGGAAAAATTTTTACACTGAAAGAGTTATTAAGCATTGGAACAGGCTGCCCAGGGAAGTGGCTGAGCCACCACCCCTGGAGGTATTTAAAGGATGTGTAGACATAGTGCTTAGGGACATGGTTTAGTGATGGGTTTTGTTAGTGTTAAGTTGGTGGTTGGACTAGAAAGGTCTGAAAGGTCCCTTCTAACCTATACAATTCTACGATCCTAACAATGTCATCTGAGAATTTGTCATATTATTTTGCCTGGGTCTTGTTTAAGATTGCTAATAGGTATCAGTAGCTTTTGGTGAAGAACCACGTAGGGCTAAAAACAGCTTTTCCATGTCACTGAGTAACTGAGTGCCTGAGTAAAGTTAGCATCCTACAAGAAAAAAAGATTCAATACAAAACAAGCCCTACAGAAGAGAAAACAACGTCTCTTCTTTCCCTGGAAAGTCTTAAACACCAATACTGTTTGCGGGGAACTCTGCTTTGACACCAGTTTAGTGAAAGGATGGAAGTGGATGACTTCTTAGAGGAGAAAGAGGAGCACACAACTCCAGTGGGGATTTCAGGGCGGCTTGCTTGAGAAATACAGCCTCTCTGATCTTGCAAATGAATGGCAAAGTTCTTCAGCACTTCAAAAGGAGCAGTATTGGCTTTTCAGGACTATTTGCTTGGTGTATAAGTAAACGGGCTGCTTATTTAGGCAAAAGTGCACACTGCCAAATGAGGTCAGAAGAGGTGAGCAGCTACTCACATCAAAACTGCACCACGTTGCCTACTTCTGCTCATAATCCTTTGTGCAGGTCAGCCAGGGCTGCATCTGCTGAGGGGAAAACAGAGACCATCACTGTTCACAGGCGCACAGAAAGTGAGCTTTCAAAAAAACGCTGTCAGCTTTTGAATCCTTGGGTCACTTTACCAATGCAAACTGGAAAAATAAAGCCTAAAATTTGAACAGCACTTTTCACCTTTAGGTTGCCAAGGCTTTCCACAAAGGACATTTTATTTGTCCAGGCAAGCCCCATAGATCCCTGCCAAGCTCAGGGCTTGGTCATGTATCTGCTGAACGATCTGAGCCTTATTTGCACCTGTGATGAGTTTTGGGAATCTTTCCTAATACTAGGTTAGAGATCAACTGTATGTGCTTTCTTGTAACATATTCAATCATGTTCTGCCATTTGAGGAGAACTGTAAAGCTCAGGGCTATAGAGAGTTTTCTTTAAAAGGCTCCAAGAACTGATCCTTAAACAGCCTGTCTGGAAAGAGGAGCCAGTAGAGCTATCCATACTGTGGCAGTACTAGTACTATTCTTCTCCCACATTGAAAGCTTTTATTCCTTGAATAAAAGATGTGCATCCCTTCCATCTTTCCATAGCTGTTCTTCTGTCACCAAATCCCTTCAAAATCCACATCTGCATGCATTGCTCAAAAAAAAATAAATCTGTGTTTGTGCATTAAGTTCAGTATGTCCTCTGTGTAGAGATTGAAAAATGTGAACAGCCAGCTGTGCCCCATTGCTACAGGGAATATTGCCACTCACTTGGGGCATGCATTAGATATCTCAAAGTCATCTTTAAGCAAGTAATTAACCATGAGTCAGGAAAGCATTTTAGAGATATAAACTGGATTATAAAAACTGTGCCTTTATACATGTATCCATCTTTGTATTTGGGGGGCCAGCTTGACACTCATAGCTACAAGAGCTGGCTCAGGATGGCAAAACCCCAGCAGCCAGCAGGACAGGGCTGAAGAATTTATTTCATCTTCAAATTTGCTTTCTGTCCCCATAAATAAAATACTGAATTTTGCTTATCATGTCATATCATCACATTATGGTCACACCTAAGCACATTCTTGGTTTTAGCCAGATCAGTTATAAAAAGAAAATGTATCAGCACAGGGAATCTTTATAAGAAACAGCCAAATGTTTTTCCTCCTAGCAGAGTTCTTGATTTATAAACACTGTTGATAAAGCAGCATTTGTTTTCACTTTGGACAAGATAAAACCACACTGAAAGACATCCAGGTTATTCCAAGTGTCAGAGACAAACTCACAAAAATGATAGCAATTGGTCACAGACAGGAGGTCATGCCTCCATTATATAAGAGGTTCCTTCTCTCCATGAAGCAACACAGGTAGGGAAGTCATTCAAAGCACAGCAGCCAAGATGGCACTCTGCAAAAATGCTAGGTTTTTCACCCTGTTTGGGGTTTCTGGAAAAAAAAAACCACTGTCAGCAGGAGACTGAGAATGGATGGATACAAAGACTACAATCAGCTTTTAGCCAAGAAGGAAAATCATCTGACCTGTGTGAACAGCAGAGGGAAAGCGTCTCTGAGATGTTTTCTCGACACTATTCCTGTGACACAATGGGAACCTGCAGGGGCACTGCAGAAATGAGTGGAGAGCTCTGACTGAACACATCTAGTTCAGAATTATCCTCCTAAATCTTTAAATCTGTAACCTAAATCTGTGCCCCATATAAGACCATATAGATCTTGGTAATGACCAGTTGTTGCCTCTACTTACAAAAACCTCAGGGGTAAATAAGGAAGGAGTATGATTTGATGAACAGGTCCTTGATCTTCTGGGCTGACACCTGCAATGATGGCAGACCTGGACTGTGCATTTTCTACCCTCCCCAGGGCTTTCCACATGCAATTTTGTTTTCTGATGCCAAGCACCTCCGCACCAGTCACCAGAGGTTATGCTTTCACTTTATAGATGGGGATGTGCCCCAATCTGCCCCATCATATGCAGCGATGCCAGGAAAAAGTCTGTCTCCCACACCATGGGGAAAAAATGGTTCTGCAGCAAAGAGGAGAAGCAGCACTTTTTCTCTTAGTACTGTTTCTGTCACAGCCTCAGATTATCCACTTCTGTGATATAAAAATGTGTAACCCTGGTATTATACTGTCTCCGGATATTTTCCTTCACATACTGACAATGACTTCTTAGACTCCAGAGGGACATGACGTCAAACAGCTGAGCCAAGATACTCATGACACTTTCCATCATCCGTACAAGGGGAAAAATGAACAAGAACAAGTATGGTTTTTTGTGGACTGGTCTAAAACAGCAATTAATACATTGCTATGTGGGCTAACAGAGACAGCCAGGAAAGTCTGCCTACCAGAGTGCTATTAACAGAGAGTCTCCTGTCATGTCTGGTACCAGGCTCTCCAAACTGAGTCATACAAGCTTATTATATTAGCAAGACACTTGAAATTTATAGCATCCTTTTTTTGCTTATTGTGAGTCTGAGATTTTCCTTCATGCAGCTCTTCTACTTTGCCACTTCTGTCACTGTGAAGCTGAAGACTCCACCTATGAGCCACCTGAAGGAGCACAAGTCTGGTCTCCTGAAATACACAGCTTCTGACATTTGCCTTCCTCACACCCCCTTTCATTCACATCAGCCACCACACTGACTGCCTCACCCCTGTTTTTAGGCCCTCTTGGCAGATTTTCTGGTCTCTAGTGCTCCCTAGGCATCAGGTAGCCTCCTTTCCCCTGGAGAACACATCTCCCTCTCTTTTGTGATTCCCAGCTGCATCTGCTTCACCTCAGGTGTGCTGAGTGTGCTACACACTCCTGCCTCCTGCACAGTGCCCTCCCGGCACAAGCCCCTGCCTTTCTGACCCTGCATGGAGGAGCTGCACCTGAAACACCTGACAAATATCCCAAGTTGAAAGATTAAAAAAAAAAAAGTGAAAGAGGGAAACTTATGAACACCCCCTTGACCAAAAGAGAGAAGTGACTGAGTTAACCTGCGACTCAGTGCAGTTACCCAAGCTGGTGGGAAGAAAAGCCATTTCCCCCATTGGTTCTGTGAGCTGCCCAAATGCAGCCTCTTAGTAGCATCACCCTAATTAGTGCAATTTACATTTGTAAACCTCATTAGTCTTGAGGGGAGAGAGACTGGCCCCGCTCCAGCACTGAGGGGCACACCTGCAGTGGTGGAGATGGAGATGCAGATCCCTGGCTGGAGACAGCAGGACACTGTCTGCCAGGGCAGAGAGTTTGCTGGCTTCAAATCCTATTTTACTCTGCAACTTTTTGATTTTTAAAATTGTATTTTCTAAAAAAAAAAAAAAAAGGCTCAACTTTCACAAAGTAGGACTTTCAAAGAAAAATTTAATTTCACCAAATCCTTTACATGGTAAAGGCTGTAAGTCCCCTTCAGCTTTCACATAGAGTGTTACTGAATGCAATGCTTTTACTGGTCACTGCTGGAGCAGGTCACTGGTCATAGCTGCTGACATTGACCACAGAACCAACCAGGGACCACTGCAAGCAACTTAAAAAAAGCCTGGATGTAAAAATTAATTTATTGTTTCAGATGAGATGACAGCAAACCAGCTGTAAGTAAACATACATAAACATGAAAATGCTAATGACTTGCTCCAGGCACTGAATGCTGTCAGCAAGGCACTGAATTCCAGGGAAACAGAAGGTATATCACAGTTGGGCATCACACTGCAGTGATAGATTGTTTAGATGACCTTAGGCACTGGAAACCCAGGCCTAAAGGTGGAAACCCTTCAGATTTTGGTAGGAATTAAATATGTACTCAGTAAGGAGCATTAAAAAGAGATTACATACCTCACCCTCAGTATTTAATTCCCCAAAGAATGAACTCTCCTACAAACTACTATATGATTAGGTATTCAGAGCTCATCCCCAGGCCAGCTTTTGTAGCTCAGCAAATTATCATATTGTAATAAACGTTGTGAAACATGGTTGTCATTAATAATGAATAAGAATACACAAAAGCTTTCCTGTGTTCGTCATATCATCTTCACAGAGTGATTTAGTGTGAATAGCTTATCTTTGTGTTTCTTCTCGAAATGTAATACTCCAACTGAAAGAGGATTCTTCAAAGGTGACTGATTGCTGCCATCCTGTGGCAGGAACATGTATTTCACACTGACACTTGCCAAAGAGAAAATACTTCTTTAAAGGTGTCATCTTACTAACTCATATTATTCTTAAATGCCGCAGAAGGAAAGCCAGAATCCTGTAAAAGCCAATCTTCAGATCTTAGAAATCCATGGGCCATTACAGTGATTCCAGCAGAAACGACTGTCCTAAGCAGAAGAGAAGGGGCTTATATTCCCCTTTAAATGGAGAGCTAATGCAGTATTCAGTGGTCTAACTCCAGAAAGGATACTAACCCTAACCATATCAGAATACCAATTCCAGAATGCATATACATAAAAGGATTCCCTGGTTTCTGATGGTAACTCTGGTGTCGTCAATTGGACAAGCCATAGATGGCTCAAATAACGTGAGCCCTTTGCTAAGACTACATACAAACACATGATAGCATCATTCCTAAAAGAGAATCTAAAAGGGTGGGGAGAGAGAAATAAATAAATCAGTGGATGACCAATGGGCTGTTACTTTCCAAGAATCTATTTCTCATATCTTACCCCCAGTTTTAGTATTTTACACGAGAAATAGTTTTCTGTAATGCAGCTGTGAGACACAAATCACCTGGGAACACATGTGAGAACTTGTAGACTGATAGCAACATGCTTTGTAACTCCAGATGAGCTGGAAACTCCAGAAAAATTAAAACTGAAGCCTTAAGAGATCTCAGCTTTCTGAGACAAAATTTGAAGCCCCTCAAACAATCCGGTGATCATGCAATCCTGGAAAAGCTACAATTTGCAGAAAAGACCAGAACTGTTGAGGTGTGGCGCTTAAATCTCACCCTTGGCCAAGACTAAACATAATGTTTTACTGAGACACCAAACCTGACTGTAATAGAGAGAAGCATAGTCTTCAAGAGGCCTGAGACTCTGTAGGCCCTGACAAACATGGCCACAACTGATACCCAGATTTCCAGAACCATAGTCTTGTTAGAGAACTAAAGTCTTCACAGGGACTGAAAACTATCTGGTATCCTGTGCAAGGCTGTTGTGTCCTACAGCAGGCTGTGCCATGTCCTTGGAATGGGCCCTGGGGCAGAGTGGACCCCAAGAGACTTTGCACCTAGTCACCCACAGTCTTCTCTAGCAAGACACTCTCCACTCTCAAGTGTCCCTCATAGGCAAAATTGCATCCACTTGTTGAAGAAGCCATGAAACAACACACTGAAGGACTCACAACACTATTTAACAGCCTTTGCAGAACTCTGGTACATCCTGCAATTAGATGGCCTCCCTCTCCATAATACAAGCCCTTGGATTGTATTAGGAGCAATTCACAAGCACCAAGGTCACCGATATCAGTCCTGCCTTTGATGCCAGATTGTGAATGCTCTGATTTCAGAGCAAGGGCACAGTCCCTTCCACCTTGCAGATACCAGGTTCTGTGGAGGCCCAATTCCAATTCACAGCAGAGGAAATATCACTTACCTCCTGCTAACTTCACCTGTGCTGCCCTCAGTAGAGCAGGCATTCAGCCAGACTGTTAAAACCTAAAGGACAGGTAGACACTAGGAAGGTTGATATGACGTGCATCATCTCCAAACTGTGAACTCTGTGCAAGGACGATGAGAAGTCATTACAGACCACAGCAGGACTGTGTCCCACAGATGCAGCCAGCTTTGTTTTCCCTTTAGCACATGATGACAGAGCAGGCAGATAAACCACAGAGTCCCTCCACACCCAGCTAACCGAGAGCTAGACCATAACGGCCCCCACAAACCAACCAACTTAAAATACAGGCAAAACAGGAGTTTCAGTCTCCCAACGCTCTCTTACTTTCCAAGTCATGCACTGACAAACTCCTCGCTTCCACCCAGACCTGCTCCTTCTCAACAGCCCCTTCCCTGCCTCTGGGCTCAGTGCTCAGCAACATGCAGACATGTGAGTCTGCCCATCAGCCTCACACCCACTGCCTCAGTGACCATCGCTGGCTCTGACAACGTGCTGGGAGCCCATCACAGCCAGCCCACCCCACCCCTGCAGCTCCTTGTTTGGCCTCAGTGTTGCCAACACCCCCCAACGCGTACCTAGTTTCTGAAATACTTCTTTACTTACTTGGACACTACCTCCCCAACCAGGTTCCCTCAAGAATATCTCCTCTTCAAAGATTGGAGCATAAGTAGTTAAAACTCCTAAGAGTATTGCCATGGTTTGGGAGAAGGGGCTTACTGCTGGTAACACAAATGCAGAGCCACCAGGCTATGAAAGGGGGAAGACAAAAACATTGGGTTGGAGTAGCAAGGGGAGGATCATGTAGGCTTATCATGTAGGCTCTTACTGGGGCATGGAACAAGGGTTATCACTGCTGCCAGTGACACTGAGCATCTGGTCTTACCTTCTGAGGTTCACTTATCTGAAGCTGATCTCCTGATCGGAGCCCCCGAGCTCTTCCATAGTGGCAAAGAACACAGCTGTCTTCTGATCTTCCAACACCTTGTGACATCTCAACTCTGTGATTGCTTTCAGCTGTGAGAAGGGGTCTGCTTCTCAGTTCCAGGGAATAGTTTCTACAGGTGAATGCTAAAGGTATGGTCTGCATGGTGTGTTCTCATTTCATGCTCCTGGTACTGCTCTACCTATTGAAACATGTGTGAATTGTTTAGGGATAATTCTAATGTTAAGTCCATTGAAATCCATTCTGTTCTTCATACACTTGTTTATTTTAAATAGGCTTTTCAGAACTCTGAGCTTTTTTTTGAAAAAAATTCTGGCTACATAGGTAAATTTTGCACTGTGAGACATTGGTAAGAGTGCAGAATTGTCTGTAGGCAGCTAACAGAGCTGTTCTTCAACATTTCAAAACAAAATGTCACTATCCATTAACTTCAAACGGTATATGACAAAGAATGATCATTAATAGTTTGCTAATCCAAACATGCATGAATAGATACAGAGCTCTTAAAATTATCCTGGAAACTGTAAGATTTTTTACCCCAAATTTCAATACTTACCGTTTTAAGCCAAAGTCATACTTAACTCTGATTTCTTAAGTCAGCTCCAAGCAGTACAAAAATTTAACAAGGCACTGTAAAAGCAATGTTTACAGAAACAAGAAAAAAAGACCTCACTGTTCATCTCTTGTGGCTGAAAAGCCCTTTAGAAATCTTACAGATGGCAAGCACCCTGTCCTACTGGAGCTGTCACCTCTGTAAAGTGCAGTGGTTACGCAAGACCCTCCTCGACCACCAGCTGCAGGCACAGCTTGCTCTCGTGCTGCCACCATGTGCTTCGGCTCCCAAAATGTTCTGAGGGGCATCACTCACTGCACTGAATGCAAAGTGAAGCCTTCTAGGGCTCAATCTTTTATGATCTTCAGTATACACCTACAGGAAGCAATTGTTCAATTTTAGGCAAAAGCTGAGTGGTTCTGGTGACAATGAGGTTTAGATCAGGATGATATGACTGATATGATATCCCTCCATTCATCAATGCCAGATGCACACAGAAGGAAGCAGCTCTCCACTCAAATATTCTCCTGCTATCACTAGCAGACAATATCAACTTCTGCAACGGAAAGTGACAGAAATTTTGCATTTCTCTTTTTCAAATTTATCTCAAGGACAATTTCTATCTATCAGGTTGGAAAAAAACTGAGCACAACTAATACTGCAAAGATGTTGTTTCATGATGAAATAGCTGCAAGGTGTTTTGAGGGAATTCCTTGCTAATTTAGGAATCTTCCAACCCCAGACTCCAAAATACACAAATAAGCAGCATGATCTACACAGGGCTTACTTTGCACAATTAGTTTTCCTCTGAAGACAATACAAGCAGGAGGAGAAACACTCCTGGGAGCAGTCAATGATCTGTCTAAAGATAAAACTGAACTGACATTTTAACAGCGATGCTGCCAATTCCACTTGAGAGACTTGCCATATGCCAGCTTGTTTGAGTTGTACAACGGAATATTCCTGAAAGCCAAAAATGCAATCAGTGGGAAAATCTGGATTGTTTTCTGTGAACTGGTCAGTCCCCTGAATATCACCAAGCCATACAACTGTGCAGGATCGCATATCAACACGAACCGATCAAGAACCAAAATTCACTTTTCATAATTCTGAAAAACTGGGACATTCTCCAAACATTTTCCTGATCTAGAAAATTCAAACACTTTACCTTCTTTACTCAGTTTTTCATCCCGTTGTATTCAGCCTAAGTTATAAAATGTTGTTTGTTTCCAAGAATTCATAAATTTGCATGCAATGCTACAGAAAATGATAATTAATATTTAGTACATAAAGGTAACATAAAATCCAAACACAAAAGAAACACATGGGTTGGAAAATAAACAACAAAATTATGAGCTCAGTTTAAATCAGTATTCATCACATACAGAGGCTTCTATCTAGCTTTTGCAGATTTTAAAGGAGAGAAAAAGAAAACACAATGACAAAACCCAGTAATTAGCTCTCTCAGTTCATATAGTTTCTTCAACAATTATTGCTAGGACTGGACACTGGTCAGCAATGACTTCCTGGATTAGCTGATCAATACATTCAAACAAAAAGGCAAGCAGTCCTGAATCAAGTCCTGATCAAGGGAACAAGACACTTCATTTCACCAGCTGGGACAAAGCACTTAAAAACCGAAACCATTCTTTCCAATTCTTCAGTTATAAGAAATTCTCTGCAAGGAAGGTATTTAGCCCTTCTCCATCATTAGATGGGGCCTATAAAACCCTCCTGGCACTCACTGCTACCTACGAAGTTCTGGACATTTTGAAAAGAAACGGTATTATCTTAGCATTAGAACAGGTAGATTTCCTGCACAACAATCAGAGAGTTTTTAAAGCTTAAATAAACACTGCTGTGTCCCCCAAGAGAAGCAGAACACTAAATTCACCAACATGATTCAAGATCCATTTTGTTCTGAGATTTAATTTTACTGGATGACAGGAGTTTTTATGATTTCCGAGTGACTATATATTCAGGGATAACTTAAAGTTCATGAGAAGTTTTAAAAAGGAGGGTTGCTATCCGAATCACAAAATCGTCCCAAACTTATATGGATTTTGATACTGTTACAATGCAGCCCCCCATGACCCCAAAGAAAGATACTGAGTCATCTCATCATTCTGCCAACTGTAAGTTCACACTTAGGGCAGAGCTGAGAACGCTTAGGTAGAAAGCATTGCTTCTGGGCCCTCCCCAACTGAACTAGGTAGGTGGTGTTCTACCTGGAGCAAGCTGCTGATCTCCACTGCCCGCTGCTGCCACCGCTGGAGAAGCAGCCTTCCTGCTCCACAGGCTCTGCACCATCTACAGCCTCAGGAGTTACAACATATGTCTTGAATTGTCCCCTTGGAAACGAGGAAGCAGCTGCTGTAAAGGACACTGTGCAGAGATAAACACTTGATTATCACAGAGTGCGTTTCTGGGCTAGCTGCAGTTGCCAAGTGGCACACGTGCAGACAGAATACCAAGGTAATCCAGTCTGGAAGCAAGAACGATGTGAACTCTGCAATACAACCACCAGTCCCAGGTAAAGACTACAACTACCTGGCACAATCAACAGCAGATGTTCTTTATTGCCAATTACTTTCACCAGCTCAGAGTTCAGCTAAATCACTTTCACCAGAAGGCAAGTGACATTGTTTACAAGCTTCTTTCCCAAACCAAGAAAACATAATTCTAGGACTCTTGACTCCCTCTGACATACTGTCCAGACAGGATCTGACTCAAAATTTTATTCTAGCCAGCAAGTGAATAAGCTTTTATCAAATAAAATGGCTGAAACCTAGGAAAAAAAGATTAAATACAAACAAACAAAGGCTATTAAAACAAATGATAAAAATAACCTAACTTCAAGTAACTTCAAATTCAATCATTTTAAGGAGACCTTGCTTCCAGAAGTCTCTGTATTAAAAATTGAATGGATTTTGGTAACAATGTACTTTTACCAAATCTCTTCCAGGGTATTTGTCAGCCATTGTTCTTTTGTGGCCATTTACAGCTATCGCATGCTGAAACTAAAAAGAATAATGAAATCCAGCTCACTGAAAGAATGCAAGATTCAATAATACATGTGGAAAAAGGACAAAAGGTAGCACAATAGAGACTATGAAGTACACAGAACTCAGCAGAAAAGCAGATTTGCATGGTTCTTTTTATTCAAATATTTTTAGATCTATTTTTTTATATACATATATAGGAATATATATAATACTTGCCACCTTTGGCAGCTGTTGCTTAATGCCAGGATTCTACATACAAGGTAAACAGGTACTTTTCATTAAGAAATCTTGTTTAGTCTGATGAGAGGCAAGATATACCCAAGCAGAGGCTTAGCTCACCAAAGCTGTTTCTGGTCTTTAGTGTTGGGATTTTGTTCAAGTTCTACTACCTTTAGTATTTCATAACTTTAAGTCATCCAAGATTTGCTACAGCTAACAACACAAACTTTATCAAAACATTTTGGGGTTTTTTATTGTTTTTGTTTTGTTCCATCTTGTCACCTCAAGCCTCAAAAGAAGATTGAAATATCTCTGAACAGAGAATCTCCATTTGGAGACATGGTGTATTTCACAACATATGCATTCTTTTTTTTTTTTTTAATAAATGGGGCAAATCAGAGTCTTCCTTTTTGCCAATTTCCAGGCATCAACAGTCATCATCAAGCATGTCTGTAGAACAAACATGCTATAAGGAGTTCGTAACACATCACCTAAAGAAATAAATGGCAGCTTTCTTGTTATAGAAACCTCAAATGAAGTAGAATAAAGCAACAAAAAAATTTTGTCACATATGACACACTTATGCAGAGGATCCATTTGTTCCTGAGCAGGCTAAAATATCCATTGGTGGTCAAGTGGGAGAGGGAGGAGGAAAGAATTTTAAGCTGCAAACCTTACTGAACTGAACTGAAAAAGGCACAAAAGACAATAATATTGAGGCCTTTAGGAAAAAAAAAAAAGCATTATGAGAGCTATTTTTAAATGAATTTTTTTCTAATCGAGATGATTATTTGATGATGATGATAAAATTGAGTATTAAAGAAATGACACAAGCTATTTAGAACCAAATTTCTTTTCAACTATCAAAATGACTGAAGGCTTAAAATGGAAAAAACTGATTGAAGAAAAGATATGTTTATCTCTTCAGAACCTCATCTTCCAGTGCCTTCACATATAGAGTATATAAATCTAGATGTAGAATCAAAAAGAATTCAATCTAGAAAACAGTTCCTTTTTTATTACTTATAGTTGTTTTTTTATTACTACTAGTTATATTTCAATCTAATCTTCAAGACTGGCAAAATTATTTGTGACAAGTATTTAATGTTGAGATTATGGCATATATTTTTTTTTTTTTACAAGATTTGTAAAATACATTCTCATCTGTTTGAGTGCAGATACATCATCACAGAGGAGAGAGTGCATACAATTTACAAGAGATTTGTAGTAAAATTTAGAGATACACAACAACAAACATATCATATAATACTAACTTGGAAGGTGCAAGTTTTTCAAACTGTACATGTATTTTTAAAAAGATATATCCTTTAAAATGTTTATATATTGAAGCATTAAGATCAAACAGTTACTAAAACCAGTAAAATTATAGCAGCAATATGGGAGAATATCTAAGCCATATGAACATTAATAATTGAAATAAAAACAAGTATTAAATACTACATTACACAGATGTTTATGTTAAATAACAAGGATAGCTAACACACCAACTATTTATGCCAAACCATCAACGAATCTGGATCTGTTATCTGTATGAACAATACTGTTGATAGTTCAATCAAAGTTACTGTTGTAAATGAAGTGTCAAATGCTGACTTCCACCAACACTGTTCTGGAGTGCTTCCTGGAGAACTCATTTCAATTTTTTAGTCCAAGATCTAACTATGATCCTTTTTGCATCTTTGCTATAGGAACTAAGGATGCTGCTTTTAAATATGGATTCATTAAAAGGAGGCTTATTTTATTTACACTATTCAAAGTTTGCTTTTCCTTCCAACAACAAAATGTGTGGGAAGATTTACTACATGCTATACAATGTAAAAATAGACTTTAAAAAGCCAGAACAATGTGAATAAAACTGTACAATGTTTGTTCCCTGCTCCAGTTCATTGCACTATTAAGTTAAAATGGATGAGTTGTCATGCCCAGAAGACGTACTGTAGGATCAGAAAATCGAAGCACATACAGAGGAGGGAAATGCATACTGGTTTAGGTATAATGCCAAATGAAAAAATACTGAGTTATAACCATGGAAAGTGCCTCATCACAGGAAGGAGCACGGTTAATTCTGAAAGGCAGCGTTCTTCATGTAGGACACAGAACTGCAAAAGAATCAGAAATACATCTTGATAAACATTAGTGAAGTCAGTCTATATAAAAACTTATTGTTTTGTATGTATACTAAGGTACTTAAATGTTGAATTCTACCCTATCAGTAACAAGGTAAAATCTAGAAATCAACTGAAACTGGCAATTATTATTCTCTTCTCAAAAGATAATTGACACAACCCACTATCTTTAACTAATATTACCCAGAAATGAGTTAAAGGTCATGTCTTAAACAGTGTGTTTTGAAGTGTTCTATTAGAAAACAAAATATTAAAAGGTGATGCATGCAGTTATATTTTGAAAATATGCACTGACAGTTTCAGATTCTAATTCTACTTTCTCATTCTAGTGCGTAGGGTAAGAAACGTAGGAAGATAAGACATGTCCTTCACATGTTTCTCATTCCTGTTTCACATTTAAGACACAAACCTCAGAGCAATCCAGCTTTCAAATCAGTGCTAGCACAACACAAAAGCAAATAAAGAAGTCAAAACTTCAAAGGCAAGAAAATAAATGTTGTCATCTGAAATAACTTGCATAATGTAAAAACAGAGCGACTAAATTCTTGCTTTATTAGAACAAAAATTCTGGGTTTTTAAAGCCAGTACTAGAGGCATTTATTTTAGCTATACATACTTATATTTTGTTATATATAATAGTTATGTTTTAAGAATATCACAATTATTTACGCTTACACATGTTTTGAAATTAAGGAAAAAAACCCATAATTAACCTTGCAGGGGTACAGAGAATGATTTATTCAGTTTGTGTATCATACTGGTAGCATGTTGTATTCAAAAATGATCCCAGCACATTAAGTTAAATCTTTAAATTTTGTAAAAAATGGAAGTAAAAACTAATAATTTTGAAATACTGTGTCTAGATGTGATACAAGACATCTTATCCCTAATGTCTTGATTCTGTGCACATCTACAGGTTAACATTTCATATATCTCATTGATTTGTTTTCTAAGTAGCTAAATTCAGGTACCCCTGCTTCCAGCAGATTTCCTCAGATATTATTCCTTTCCCTCATAACAACAAAACTATGTAATTCCCCTTCCAACCATGTCTTCCTCAGCTTCTACTCTAAATTTATTATGAACTTCATCACAGCAGGTCCTCCACATATTGTTCCTCTGTCTGTCCTCATGCCCCCAAACTTATTGGAGCTATTTTAAGTGTATTCACTGGTACATGAATACAGAAAAGCTATCTGGCCAACTGGATGTTAGCTTTTAAAAGCCAATAGCCTTTAGCTCAATAAAAACACTGGTTTGAGTCCTTCTACCTAGATGCAGTTCCCTACAGTAATTGTGAAGTGGAGTTATTCTCACAACTCTTCTTTCTGTCTTGCAGGGTTGAAATTGGCAACTACTATTTGTGAGGCTGAAGAGACAGACACCGTGACTGCACTGAGATATCTTCTTCAGAAAGCAACCTAAGCTTGCATCCTTCAAGGATTACACATGCTACTACTTATTGCATTACTGTACTTAACAAATAAATCATAATGCAGAAAGTCATTACATTACACATGCAAGAACAAAGACTGAAAGTTTCTGTTAAAAAAAAAGAATTCAATGGATACAGTCAAAACAAACATGCTTTCATCTAAGGATATAGTACCTATTCTTGGTGCAAAACCTAAGAGCAATGCAATTAAAAGATATGACAAAAATATCTCCATCTGTGCTCCCTGCTTTACACCTTAACTTGTGCACCAGAAACTTTGCCGCTTACTTACTTTTTTAGGTTTTTCAATGGGAAAACCACAATGTTTTCAAAGCACATTATATTTGTTAAATCATCAAAATGGATCATTTGAAGGATAGGTATAAACACATTTAAATAGCATGAACTTACTAAACTGCCAGCATCAGTCAAAAAGTGTGATTTCTAAGATAATGAATTTCAAAGCATTGGCAGCAAACACATTCCCCACCCTTCTCCAAATATCAGTTTCTACTTCACAGAATTACAGAATCATTTGAGTTGGACAAGACCCTTAAGATCCTTGAGCTTAACTGTTAACCTGACATTAGTCCACCACTATGTCCCTATGCCACATCTTTTAAACACCTCCAGGGATGGTGACTCAACCACTTCCCCAGGGAAGCCTATTCCAATGATTGATAACCCTGTCAGTGACAAATTTTTTTCCTAATACCCAATCTAAACCTCCCCTGGCACAACTTGGGGACATTTTCTCTTGTCCTATCACCCGTTACTTGGTAAAAGAAACCAACACCCATGTTCCCTAGTGAGAAAGTATAACAATATTAATACTTTTAAAAGAAAAACGTAAGCATAATTGCAAATGCTTATCAATTTTATGCTACCATCTATTTTAATTCTAAATCTGTAAAATAGAATATGAATCATACACTGGTGGGAGAAGAACTGTAATATACTTGCAAAGCAAATCATTAAATCCCTTCCATTATTACTAACTTCAGGATGGAAGCATTCACTGAAAAGTAAAATGAAACAAAACTCTACAAAAGGAAAAAAATCCCCTTGAAAATAATTCAGGTTGCATCAAAAATAACATGAACAAGAGAAGAATAACATGAACAAGAATAACATGAACATCCCCTTGAAAATAATTCAGGTTGCATCAAAAATAACATGAACAAGAGAAGGTAAGTAACTGCATTGTACAAGACTCTACATGGAATACGCATATAGTCTGGCTTCGCTGAGAAGGTAATGGAATGGAATGGATTGGGAATAGATTCAGGGAGAATTAACTGATCACTGGGAAGAGGGATTTGAGTATGAGGACTAAGCGGTATTTTTAACATTTTGAGGGGCATAAGAGGGCACTAGAAACTGAGAAAAGAGAAAGCTTCAAAGAAGCAAACACCAGAAATAATTTCAAAACTAATAACGCTATTCAGAAACGCATATGGACTTTTCTTTTTTCCTAACATGAAATGCACTGAGTCATATTGGCCTTTTTAACTTTATATTTGCACATCCCATGTTCTAAGGAATTCTACTCTCAGTGATTCGGAAGCACTAGGCAGTTATGAAAAAAAGTGCAAGAATGATCCACAGTAACACAGAAGGTCCAAACCAGATCTGGTTGCAGAACTCTTTTTCAGGTTCCAGTCCTACATTCCAGCTCTTGCCTTGCCAAAAAAACTTACTCGATCATTATTAAATTAAGATATTAGATATTAAACAAGGCACATGGGTGGAGTCTGTGTGTGTTCAGGCCAGAAGTTTTAGTGGCAGAATAAAAAGATAAACAATTTCAAAAACAACTGGAAGACTTTGCCTGTTCCACAGGATAAATTTACATTACAATGTAACACTGTCAGCTAAGCTATAAATATTCAACATAATCTAAACATAGCAATATGAAGTTTAGTTAAGGCTGCATTGAAAGGAAGAGTAAAATTCTATGCTTGCTACCGTGCATAACTGAAGAGCAAGAAAAGCTTATTTCTGTTCAGTAAAGAAATCATGGCAGCTGAGGGGAAACCACATTTTCCTTTCAGTACAAGTGATATGAGTGAGTGATTACTCTTCATACTCCAATCATTTGTGTATTACAATTTAGAGGCAACTGTGCCTCTAATATGAAGACCTGTTTGATCCAACACATTTAATACAGGCATGGTGTTTTTGTAATTGTTGCATCTAGCTAATAGAACATCATTGCTGATACTAAACCCATGAGCATGCATAGGACGAGGAAGGAGGGAACCCCCATATCAAACTTCCTAGATTGTTCTGTCATATGTTCAGCTAATCTACTTTTATAAGCCTTCTATGCAGAAGAATTCTCCATATCCCTCAGGAGCCAGGTTCTTCTCAGTATCCTAGTAATCTGAAAGCTTTTCTGTATAGCTACATCTAAAAATAAGAGAAGACACTGTAAAGAGTATTATTATTCATTCCAACCAGTTTCTACCAGATATATTGTAATGAGAAGCAAACAGCTTTAATTATTGACAACAGTTCATCCTCTTTTGTCGAAGATTCTTCACAAAACTAAAGTTTAGTGCCATCGCCATTAAAAAAAGCCCTTGATCTTCAGCCTAAATGGCTCAGCTCATAAGCAAATACATCTGTCTAAATATAAGAAGGATTCTCAGAATGGGTAAGTAAACAATGGAGCAATCAATGGAATCAACTGAAAGGATCTCTGCATTCTTATTCTATGTGGTAGTTCTGCAACTTTACATGAAACTTAGAAACGAGCCTCAGTCAAAGCTCTAGAATATTGCATGGCTCTCCTTTCAGATTTTCTGAAGCAAGAGCACACCTTTTATCCACAACGTTAACTCAGAAGTACTTTCAAATCTCTGAGAGTGATTAAAGACTGTGTAAGAAATACAGAAATCGTATGGAGAGAGTTAAGTCAAATGATTGTATTTGAAAAAAATAGTGAGACTTGGAAAGTATGATACAAAAAGAAGATAACTTTGCAGCACATGAGCATGAAGTAAATATAATATACATTTGGGTGGCAAATAAAAAGGCATCCATCATTCCTTTGTACATGTGTTTGTTCAAATCTTGGAAGCTTGATGCATATGCTAAATTTTAACCAATGAAGATTATGGTGTATTTACATATCAAGAATTAAGTAAGAATAGAAGCGTTAGTAAGACCTAGGCAACAATAAAGTCAAAAGAAAACCATTTAGAAGTAATTTATCAACCTGGAAACTACCTGGAGCAACTCCTTAGAACTAAGGCAAAGAGTGATTTTCAATGTCTGACATTCTATTAATATAATCGATGTCAAAGATTGGAAAGTAAATAATTAGTACACAAATATTCTAAATAAAACATGAAGAAGGTGTAACAAGTAAATGTAAAAAAGAATTTTTATCATTGGTCAGAAGCAACACTTAAAAAGAAGCTATAAGCACTTTATCTAGCAAATCTATTATTACTATGGGCAGTTTGAATTCACATTCTGGAAAACCTGTACCACATAAATTTTTAACTACACACATTTAACTTCGTAAGACAGTCTGCTCTGCTCCTGCTGATGTCCTTCAGCTATCCAAATACACACCACATACTTTGTTATATTATACTATCACAAACAAAATAAACACATTTTATTTATGAACTCTATGCTCAGGACCTTGGACAAAACAGAAGAGAATATAAATCAGAGCTGTTTGATAGAAGGGCAACATAATTCATGAATGCTGTAGAACTACTCTTTTCAAACACACCTTGGACATACATTAAATTAATTTATAATAAAAAAAAATCCCGGCTAAGAAACATACTCACCCTTTAAAATATAGTCTGTTAACAAGCTTGGCACTTTCTCACTATCCTCTTTCATGGCATGCAGGACTAAAGTATGAAAAGAAAAAAATAAATTCATATATTTAGTCATAAGACAACATCTCGAAAGAAACACCATGAAGCTGATATCACCAGCACATTAGTAAGGAAACTCTCAACTGGAGTATGAAAAGATGCCTTGAGACACATTGAGAAACATTTTACACAGTTAATTATTACAGCAAAATGTCATCAGTTGTAACAACAAAAACCCCACCTCTTCCCTATAAAAAAAAATCTCTCCAAAAAAAAGTAATCACATCCAAAACTAAAATATGCAAACAACTGCTGGAGGATTAGAAATCTTAGGTTAAAAAAAAAGTATGCCTCACTACTTAATTTATTTCCTTGGTCTTCATCCTGAATCATGGAATAATAACACTTTTCTGGAGAAACAGTGCTGTGAATGATCCAATGAAAGCATTAGTGGAATTTTTCCTGTGAAATGGTGAACGTTAGCAACTGTAGCTGAGAAAAATCACAAATACATGACTGAAAATGGCATTAACTTAGAATAAAGCCAAAATGCCATTTTTTGTGACTTCTGTCAAGTCAAAACTGCTCATCCTTGCATATTTTGGAAGGGAAATAATTTGGAGTAGCTCAACTTGACATACATAAGCTCTTCTGTTACTCCGTAAACAATGACAATCCTTTATGAAGTGCTCTGGACAAAACTGAAAGAATTAAAAGTACGGAATTATACTGAATATCAGTATATCATAAGCTCCAATTTACTTGGAGTATATGAGTCTGAACTTGAAATATAACAAGTGTTTTATTTCTGCTTTTATGTAAACTACGGAATAATACACAGGTTCAAAAGAAAAAAAAAACCCAAACAAACTCCAAGCACCTGCTTTACTGTGTGGGGTCACTACACAGTAGTGTAGTCACTACACTACAACAGGAGGGACAGCGAGTCAGAAATCTGCAACTGAGTCACAGGATCACGTTCCAATCCACCCACAGAGGCAATACTGTTAATAGTCTTTATTTGTACAAGGCATTTTGCTAATAAACTGTCAAACAACACAAAACATTTTCAGGAGGCTTTAACCTCTCTCTGCTTAACACTGGATAATACTTGCAAGTGAAATTTAAATATGGCAAAAGGAGAAAATTTCTCTGCAGGAGTAAATACAAAATGAAAAATCCATTTTTCACAGAGTAAGTATGAATTACCAACTAAGGATGCCTACTGGAGAAAAATAAAGGAAATATGATTCCGGCTTTATTTACTCCAGAATTTGTACAATATTTATTTTTTCATTCCTGGAAACAACCAATGAGCCTTTTACCATCCCTCAGCCACCTGTGGAGTCACAGACCTGTGCTGCTGCAAAATACCTTAAGACGTAGTTAGATCCAAAGCCCTACAAGTGAGATCTGATCAAATACACTGACGCATTCTACCATCTATTTTTAAACTGTTCCTGTAAACCTTAAATGAAGGAGATGCCATTGACTCCCAGAGATGCTCTGCTGTATTTAACAGTCTTAATAATTAACTTTTAAAAATTACAATCTTATTTTTAATGCAAATTTGAATTAAAAAAAAACCCAAACAAACACAAAACAGAAGACTTGGAACTTCTAAATAAAGCACAGCAAGCTTAAACAAGCAGGGGTATATCAGGTACTATAAGACATTATAGCCAAATTCTATGCCATGCAGTATTTTCCATAATATTTCCATAGTATTTCCTCTTGAAATAACGTGAGAACATTTGCTTTCTGATACATGCAAGTTTCTAGCCTTCAGGGTTTCAGAGGACACTTAGAAAACAAAGATATCATAAAGGCCCAGAAAACAAGTAAATACTAGCCAAAACACACAGTTAAAAATCATGCAACTTAAATACATGCCATAGGGTAAGGGGGAAAGCATAACCACAGTTGGAAATATAAAGAGGAAAGCAGCAGGGGGGAACTTCATATGCTCACTTTTAGTTAATGTTTGAAGATCTTCAACAGATGGAGGTCCATTTTTCTTCTCATAAGGAATGACGGTTGTTAAATACTGTCAAATGAAAAAGAGAGTTATTTGATCATCCCTTCAGGCATTTTATGTTCATTGCATTTTATTTTGCACAAGTTGTAGTAATTGAAATTGCTAGCCACAAATAAAAGCTTTTCAAAAGATTGTATTTCACCAGAGGATAAGATTCTACCTTTTCTCTCTCAAAGTTTTTATCCTAGAAACCAACATGTATTTTTCCTTTTTTCAAATTATGCAACCACTTCAGAAGTTGTGCAGCTAAATGCTAAAAAAAGTATTTTAAAAATTTGAGTTTCTTAGAGTAAAAACTTTATCTGATAGGTTTCTTTCCCAGAGCTTATGCATGCCAATAGTAAAATCTTTCCTCTCCTCTCCTCCCTCCAGAAGTCAATAAAAGTCCTTCATATATTGAAAGTACTTCTTACAACCAAATAAAAGCTAGAAGAATAACCTTCCTATAAGTTCCCCTCAAACACTACAAATGCAGAAGAACAAACTTTTAAAAAAAAAATAAAAAATTCATGCAAGTGTCACCAGTTATATCCAAAAATCAACAAGCAATTCTTTCTTTCCAGGAAGTATGTTAAAAGAAAATAAAAAATCTTTCTGGATAAATATTGATGTTGCCTTCAAAGAATTTGGGAAACTGATAACAGTCAGCTTTTTAAAAGATTCTAGAGTACAAATGATAGAGGCTGTGCAGGTGACTTGAGTGAGGTATTCAGGTTTGTAGAAGTACCAACAAGCATCTGGAAACATAAAAGAAAAAAATAATAATTAAAAAAAAATACATCTTCAAACTCAGCATCTGCTGTGTTTGAACAACCTTAAAACAGCCTTAGAATTTCCCAAGTGACTGGTTAAATCTTAGTAAGAATATGAAACTTTCCAAGGATTTTGGCAGGTCAAAGAACATTGCCCAGTCCCAGTCACCCAAAGGTGATCTGCAGTCCTCTGTGCAAAGAAAATTAGGCTGCCCCGTAGACAGGTGAAAATTAGAACAGACAACTTTGGCCTTCTGATGCTACGCATTTCCAAGCCTAATAAAACATAAGATTCCACCATTTGGATTTTGATTTAAATTCCCAGTTTTAATAGTTGAATGTTACAACTGCTGTTTCAAACCAATGCCATTTTTGTTCTATTTACTCTTTACTGAAATCTTTGTAAGGTTAAAAAAAAAAACCAAAACGGCAAAAAATGTCTTAAATCTTTCAAGATTTTCATACCTGCAATACAACCATGATTTATTTTCAAATTCTTGAAGCAAGCCTCTTGCTCTTTTATTCAATGCATTTTGGTGACATCTTGCTTTGCAGGCTACATGAATGCACATTCTTAAAAAAAGTAGCATTTCAAAAGTACAGAAACCACTGGAATTCTCCTTAATGAAAAAGCTTCCTGAAATCTCTTTCAATTCAATTTTTAAGAATTTCACAGGAACTTAATAAGGCAGCAGGCAAAGCAACCCTCTGTTTCTTATTCAACTTGAGAGAGACGTGGTTCTCCACGTAACAATCAGAAAGCACATTATGTCCAAGGTCTCATTCTCTCCTAATAGCAGCACTTCAGCAAGAGGTAAGTGTGACTCACACTCTGGTGAAGATGTTCACTTTGCAGCAGGAGATCTAGTGTCACCAAATGCAGCTATAACCATTGCCATGTTTAGAGTGGGATCACGTACCTCACGCCCAACCATATCCTCTGCCTAACTGCCAGAGGGACTCAATTCCGTGTCACTTAAGGGAACCTATTGCACCATATGGAGACTCAGGGTGCTTCACTCCCTCCCTTTTACTTTTGCATTTTTTCATATCACTTAGCCCAGCAGAGGAATGTAATGTAATGTTTCTTAGGAAACACTCAATTTTCAATGTCTTTTCCACCAGATGTAACCAACAGGTATCATTAGATAACTGCACTCTTAGTAAAATTATCAGAACCAATAGCTATATCTGAGACTGTTGAATCGGCAAATGTGAGAGATGAAATTAGATCTACTAACTCAGAAATCACATCTCAGTCTGTCACTATTGTCATCTAGACAATAAATTAGCAGGACATGTTTCGCTGTGCCAAATACCAATATTTCCTGTTTTCCTTCTGCGGTAAACTCCACCTTCCAATTTCTCCCCGAATAGAAATTATTTCTTTTTTAAAATTATTATTACTTTCTTAAGTTTCCAGAAATCATTGTTTTCCTCAGCAAGACTTTGCTGCTGTAACAATGTCTTGATAATAGCACCAGAAAAACTCATTCCCCGAATTGCTGTGTGAAGGATAACATATTATGAAAAGGAAGAAAAAAAGGACTAGAGTGTAGCTTACTAACAAACCCAAATGTTAAGTCTACTGAGACCTCTAAATTTTTGAAGCAGATTAGACAATATGGTAAACAGCAATTCCCACTGCTATTTGTAATCACCCATAAAAATCAAAATTAAGATGACTATCTTGAATTTTCTTTTGTAATACCATCACAGAGCAAACTACCAATATTTCCATGACTTTTATGCAGTTGGTGTTCTTTTTTCCAACTGCATATCAGATGGGAACAGGTAGTTCCCACTGAAAATTTCTCTCTAAGCCTTGAAAAATTCAAAATAATTTTCACCTACGCTTCGAACACATACACACACAAGAGGGCTCCTCCCTGCTAGCAGAAAACACCTTAATGTGAGTTTATAATGAAATAAACCCTGAAAAAACACTCGAATGAGTATTCAGAGAGCATCACTAAGCAACTAAGCATCTGATATTTTTTCTCCTTTGCAACTCCTTGCTGCAATAACATGATGATACCAGTATTTTAAAAGCAGGGACGGGGTTTGGTAAAGTGACAACAAATAAAAAAAAATAATAAAAAATTAATGCATAGAAAAATAAATTTCTAGAACTAAATAAGAGAAGAGCTGGTATCTCTCCTATCTTCCTACCCTATTTTTAAGTTCTTGTTATTTCCATGACTGGCTTTAGGATATAGGAAGGGAAAAAAAACCCCATAACCTTGCTAACAAGGACATAGTATAAGACAGATCAGGGGAAAAATACGATCAATATGAAGAATAACATTAGTGAACTAACTCCAAAAGCGACTGGAAGGGTTATCCAGTCAGTGTTATTGTTAATACATGATTATGCTACTTATGTCTAGAAAGTTAGGAAGCAGTCAAAAAAGAAAATGTGTATTCGCATAGAGCTATTCATATAAAAGAAGTCTTTTAACCAGACGTAAGAGGAGCTGGCATACTAAATATGTTCATTTTATGAAAATGATATTTAAAATAGGTAGAGATACCAGTAAACAGTTGTAATTTATTATTACATGGTAAAGATAGCAAAGAAAAATCCCCAGCACAGCTACTGCTTTACCAGTATTGAGATAATATAGAATGATAAAACTTCTGTTAGGTAAGCTCTATGCATGTGTCCAAGATCCTCAGAGCTGGAGACAAATAGCTGGATCTACGTATTCACAAACTCTCATACCTGTACCTTGCTGAAGAAAGACTAAGGCCATTTCTAACCTCATGATTCAGGACTGACTTGAGAGGAGTTGATTTACCTCCTGAACTCCTCTGAAGGGTATTCCAGTCATCTTCCAGACAAAAGCCTTATCAGCCATGACTTCTAAACTACCAGGCAGTTTATTGCCTCAATGGACTTCCCACTGGAAGGAGGTGGGGGGGCAGAAACCAGAAAAAAAAAAATATCTAATGTCCTTAGACAACTGCATGAACTATAATGGGTGGGTATGAGTTAAATAAGGTGAAACAGCAATATTTTGTAACATGTGCCAAAAGCCTAAACAAAGCATTAGCCAAAATACAGAATGCATTCAATAAAATACATACTACAGTTTTGAAACAAGCCATTAAGCATGACTTTGAAATAAAGCATAAGAATCTTGCTACTTAAGTGTGACATCTACAGCAATACCCACTGAAGCTGGTCCTCTGTGCTGTATATTTCAACATTCAATAGTCAGGGAAAAGGCACAAAGTTGCCTATGGCTTATGTATTTTACATCTGTAATCTGCACTGCACACATATGACAGCTTTTAACATCACACAGTTTCCAAAGGCAAAAAGACACACAACAGAGTGCACGCATTTTCGAGATGCTACTCTGTTTTAGATATATCAGCTCTGAAATAAAAAAAATAATTTTTCAATTGGAGATATTACCCAAGTCCTTAATGCCGAAGGCTGAAATGTTATGTCTAATCTGATACATATTCTTCAATTGGATATTAGATTTTTACAGACAGGCAATGTATTTGAAGCATGCATTACGCCAAAACTGACTTTTAGTCTGGGGTAGAAAGTCAGTGTTGATATTTCAGTGCATCAGAATATCAAGTCCTGACTGTCAGGAGGTGTTGAGGAGAGAAAGAGACTGTCGGCTGCTCAGAGTCCTGAGGCAGCGGGAGCAGAGATTCCAACATTTTTGCCCTATTTTTTTCCTGTCTCAGCATTTATCTTCAACTACTGTCTGTTTTCAAGATCTCGGCTCCTATTGAATGTGCAGGCAAACAATGAGGAAAAGAGAGAAGAGAGCCCAGCACCTGTTTCTCTCCACCTGAGTTTCCAAACGTGTGGCGGAAGCCATTCTGTATGACATTTGAGATCCCTTCCATGCTGAAGCGCTAAAAGTAGTGAGAACGTAGCAGAAGGAAAAAAGGGACAGAGAAAAGTTCAGAGGACTATTAATCAGCATTTGTCAAGATTATAAAAGACGAAGGACAAAGACAAGCTCTAAGATGTATTTCAGCACATTTCTATTTTTTCATTCACATACTTAATTTTTTATAATTAAAAAGCAAATCTTATGATGGCAGTTAAGTAGATCTACATCAAAATTTAATCAAACAAAATCTTCACACCGCATATTCAATAATGAAGACTTGCTTTTTAAGGCTGTTTCATTTTGAAATGTAAAAAATAGTATTTTTGAAAGGTTAGTTCCAAATCTCCTTTAAAATTTGTGTTTGAGCAGTGTACTTTTAGAGACACTGCTAGTACCAAGATTTCAGATTGTTATTAAAAACATTGTTCAGAGGTAGTAATTTTCAGCTCTACCTCTTTAAAACATTTTATGCTTTCATGCTTACTTTCCCACAACTGAAACAAACAACAACTATCAACTGTATTCCCCATTTTTTTAGTAATAGAATATATACACAATTAGTTATGCATCCATATTAATTTCCACCTCCATTACATGGAATCCAAGTACAGAAAAAGTAATGTATAATCCAACCACATTTTTTTCCTTAAACTTTCTAATCCTTTTTCTTTGCTGGAGACAAGTTAAAAAAAAAAAATCAAAACATTTTTGATGTGTAGCATGAGATACAAAAATCAGCAACTGACAAGAACACAAAAAGAAGAAACTGTCAAGCTGCTGACACAGGGCAGTAAGATGCCCACACCTCAGCACACTTACCTGAATGTATTTCTTTACGGGTAAGAGAATAAAATGTGCTGGAATACAGTATTCATTTGCTTTCTAATGCAATGAGTGCAATGAGGTCAGTAAACAGACACAGATGTTGTCAAAGCCATCTTAACTCTTTTAAGATATCCTACTTAAATGAACTGGTAAATTCAAGCCCTGACTATTTGTAATTACTACCCAGTGTGTCCTTGTGAGAGATGTAAAAGTTTTAGAAGAAAGTGATTTACCCAAAGCCTTTTTTATCAAAGCACAAAGAATTAAACCCTCTATTTATTAAAATTTAATTATAGTATCTACAGGA
The DNA here is from genome assembly GCA_004320125.1 of Scolopax mira. Classification (NCBI taxonomy): domain Eukaryota; kingdom Metazoa; phylum Chordata; class Aves; order Charadriiformes; family Scolopacidae; genus Scolopax; species Scolopax mira. The sequence continues at coordinate 29,915 of BJBW01001873.1, forward strand.
GAATTGATTTTCTTAGACTATGAAAATTTAACCCTACTTCCAAGCTTTGTATTTATATGAGACTTCATTATAGTTTTAGTTATTAAAAATATTAATTTATATATTATTAACAGAAACTCATTCCTCACAAGGTTACTTGAACATACTAACTATGCACATTCTCAGCACTTCCTTAAAAAAAGAAAAGACCAATCAGAAAAAAAATAAAAAGGAATGCAGCCAGAAAGAAGCTTGCACCTCTCCTAGGAGAAGGCTCTCAAACCTGTAGTTGGTGACAGTGAAAGCCATTTTCTCAAAGGAACCACATACACAGTTTACAGTCTTATTAGGGAGCTAGTTTGTTCAATCCTTCTCAGAAAGCAATCTGACACATCTATATCTCAAAGCAATTAAACAGGAAAATGTCTTATACTGGGATCACATACAGTTATACTTGAAAGCATCATTCAAGTATCTAAACTTGAAAGCGACCAGAGAGCTTATGAACCACTTGACTCCAGGTTCCAAACCAAATAATTAATTTTCTTTGTAGTTAAAATTTGAACTTTTCACTGCACTCTTGCAAAGCGATGACAACTTTGTATTGTTTTCCAAACATATACTTTCTCAGAATTTCATTAGAACTTAGCTATGTAAGCAAAAGATGATTTTTCATTAGATGGACAAGATCAGAACTCCATTGAGTTATATCAGAGGTATCTTATTCTTGTAAGTTTAGAAGTAGATTGTGAACAATTAACATTTCATTACAAATGCTCATTTCTTATGTTTGAAAAACAAATCCAAAAACCTTTTGATGTCAAACTGAGGCATTCTTTCTGGAACTTAGCCAACACCTGCAGTACGTTAACTGCACTTGTGCATCCTATAAGACTTTTAGAAATTCTTATATTAATATCCCACTTAAGTAATTTAAAATTACACTAGACAGTTAGGAAAGAAAACAAAATTGCATTGACAAGATAATAACCTCATTCCTTTCATTCTCTGCCTCCTATTATTCAAACTCTGTTTGAAAGACATTTTTCCTTTTGTTGCTATGTTCTGTGAAGAAGAAACCAAATTATCTCCTCCCTGTACACCTGCATTACACTTTGGCCTCACCCCTGTCTCTTGCTGTACATGGTAACTCTGCCACAAGCTTCAAGAGACTGAGTGTAAGACTTTTACTTCTTTCCTACCTAAACACCAACATATCAATAAATATCTGTACAACTAGACCAACAATAATACTGCATTTCTTGTAAGACTAACAGCGGTACACACATACTAAAATTTACACAGTGCAACTAAACAGATACGTGAGTTTGCCTACTGACAACAGAACGTATAACACTACATCCAAGACAGTATTCTTTTGTGACTGAAAAAAAAATCTCCATAGGAAGTGCCTAAGACTTGTCTGCAAATGAAGACAGGGAAGCAGGTGTACCAGATATCCTGATATAATCTATGACTACTATTTTCCATAAGAAAAAAAAAAAAAACAACAAACAACAAAAAACCATACTTTGGATCTGTAAATAGTTACAAAAATTTTCTTACAGTTCCAGGCATATGACCTCTTTCTTGTTTGCCATTTTGAGGACTACCATTTTTCAGCTTCTTTTTCTTCTTTGCTGTTTCTTTGTGTTCTCTCTGTTTGTTTTGTACTTCGATGAGGACAGAAATGAAGCTGTTTTTCACTTCTTTCTCAAACTCCAGCTCATCTCGTAGAGCCAACTGCTGTACCAGTTCTTCAGAATAATCCTTAATAGCAGTCTCAATTTCTTCCAGCAGTTCATTTAGTTCAGCAACCGACAGTCTTTTTACTCCTATAAATAGTTCATAAAAAAAGTAAACTGTTAAGATTTTAAGCATGAGAATACTTGTGGGAATTACAAGAAAAAAGAAATTTTCCAAAACAAAAAAATTCAATTCTAAAATTACATAGAACAAAACAATATTCATGAAGGAATAAACACATTATAGAGGCAACTAGACCAGCAACAAGAGGACTGTCAAGTTTCCATCTTATTTCTGAGAAATCTGAAATAATCTGCAAACATGAAGACCATGTTGTAGTTAAGGAAGCTGAAATAGATGCTAAACTTCTAATACTGGCACCTCTCTTAAGTGTTACTTTCCATCTACACTCACTGTTCAAAATAAAAGGTCTCCATATTCTCTGACACAATCATCAACACTTTGGCATTTCTGGAATCCTAAGATTTTTCACCTACAGTAATATATAAATCATTTTCTGTAAGTGAAGGAATCTTCTTAGGGCTATTGCTAAGGCATTCATGTATATTAATAAAAGCCTGCACCAAACTTTTACAATAAGATTTTTAGATGCTATGAGTAGAAAAATCAACAAACCCCTCCAAATTTTGTAATCAGAAGTATGGCCTTGTATTGCCTGACACAAGAACCTAAATCAAAACTAGATGACAGGCTCACTTCAAGCAAAAATAAGCATTAGTAGTTTTGAGGAAGCATGAGACTGAATTGGTCAAAGCTAAACCAGAAGCCTGTGAAATGTAGGTATGGAAACAAACGAACCCCTCCAGGCTTGCATACTGTTGGGTCATGTGTTACAGATAGTGAAATTATGACCAAGAAGAATGTCCTAAAGCTTGCTTGGGTTAAATTGAGGACAACGAAGACTGCATTCTATTCACAATTATGTCTGACACAGCTAAGTAGCTAGTCCAGCCGCTGCTGTGTCAAAACATAATTTTCATTAGCATTTGAGAAATGGCTAGCCCTGGTTACACAGAAGAGTAAAATCTATTTAAGGACACTGAAGATGTTTGTAATGATTTGGTTACATCACATTAGTCTAGTAAATTTTATGTCTAAAAAAACTGTTGTAAGTGTAAGTGCCTATGGACAAGTGTTGAAAAACACAAATAAGGCCACAAACTACAAAAGAGTATAGTTCTTCAGGAGTATCAAAGGTGAAATGTGATTTTCTCTATTAAAGTACAGCAGGGAAAACTGATTGGAGAAAGTTCCTCATCACTGATTTACTAAAGAAAAAACAATGAAAGTTATAAAGGTAACTGCCTGGCAAGGAGCCACAGTTTTTCAGAGTAGCTAAGGTCTTAAACTCTGTTTAAACAATCATAGAATCATAGTACTATATGGTTAAGGATCTAGGTGATGGTTCCATCATCACCTATGCTCTTGCTTAAGATATTTTAAGTATGCTGCAGGCAAGATTATGGCCTCTACTTTAGCACACATCTTGGCTGTGCTCACAGTCATTGCACATACCACAGTAGGTCCTACCACAGCAATAACTTTTTGCAAAATCAACTCCGGTTGTCAGCAATACCAAACAGCAACAGCAACATCAACTCAAACATAAGCAGGGGAAAGAACAGTAAATTCAGCAACAAAATTATCTGGTGCTCTCTGGGTGCAAGTCATAGAATGGGCCTTACAGTCTGTGAAACTGAGTATACTCTGTGGTAAAATCTAATATAAGTAAGTTCCATATGCATTCAGTACAAGCCACAGTCTAAAAAGTATAGGTTGCACCACTTTTTTTTTTTTGTGAAAGACTAGGCAGAGCACTAGAGAGTCCCAACATTTAAGAACCAACTTCACATCCTAAGAAACAATTGTTCCAAAAACACAGGTGCAGACTGCCCTACAATCCTGAGTGGTTTGTGATAGATCAGTTGTTGTGACCAAAACCTACCAAAGGGCTACACAGGAACTACTCAGCTGACACAGGTGAGTGAAGTCAGAGTCATTCAAATGCAGAAGATTCCTTGTAATAAGTCTTAGTTACACAGGCTAAAGGACTCACCTGTGTAACCAGAACTGTAACTGGTTATATTTTTAAATACATTGACTTAATACACATCTTTTCCTAGTCAAGAAAAAAGTAAATACAAGCTTTGATTTTCTTCTCTCAATCTTAAAAATTAGCACCTCTGACTTGTCTTATAAAGCCAGACAGTTTCTGGGAAAACTCTGCAATAATTTCAGAGAGATGCAGACTAATTCTGAAGCAGCTTGATGCAGAAAAGAAGGTAGCAAGAGTTTTTGATAAAATAGTGACAGGAAAGACATGAAAGCAGACTCTGAGAAACTGGTGAAGCAAAGTCAAATTATCTGCCAAAGTAACTCAAGGCATCATTTGGTCAAGGCTAACCTTTAAACCATGAGGATGCAACAGACAAGATGAACTCCTGAGGCAAAGCAAAATAAATATGATATGAAATACCAAGCAAGCTTGATTAGATCCAAACCTAAGGATATATGGAACTGCCAGAAAAGCAGGAAGCCCTGCTTTCACATTCCTGAAATTTATGTGTTGAGACAGCTAAGAGTTCAACCATGAAAATGGAATCTCCTCCATAAATCTGAAGTCTAGCAGAAACTCTAAGTCATGTCACCAAATGTTGGTACCACCATCCAGTTTTCTTGATCTTCTACAGAATTTATATTGCTGACTCAGACTACATCAAAGAAAGCACCAAACTTTGTGAGAGGGACCAAAGTAGAAGGATCATCTACCAAATATTCTTTCCATTCCTATCGTCTTCTAGAGTTGATTTGCATAAGTACCCAAATAAAAAAAAATTCCATCATGAAACTGATTAATCACAGGTTTCTTTTACATACAGATCAACCTACTGCAGTGAAATTATACATGTAATTTCTTCTCTCCTTTTGTACAGGGAAGACTATTTCATTTGTGCAGAAGAAGATAAAGTTTTTTTAAAACTTTTAGGCTTTTTGAAGAGCTGGGGAGGGAAAAAAAAAAAAGGGCAACAGTTGCTTTATTTCTGTGTTACTGTGTATCAAGTATGTTATGTGTCTGATGATATGTTATAGTGTCTGAAACAGTACCAACGAAACACCATTTCCTTTATTCAGTGCATAGCTTTCAAGAACTTCAGCTAATCTTAAAACACAGTGTACTGGTCTCAAGAAAGTGTCTCAATTTAAAATACAGAAATTAATAAACCTTAATAAAAATGATCAACCTACAATTTTACCTATGAAGGGACCTTATTCCAGTGAATCAAGCTTCAGCACATTTGCTTTAATTTGAAATTCTATTAAGGTTTTATTTTTATTCTAAGTTATGAAAGCTGACAAAGATAAGTCTTCTATATAAGTTCTAAATCTAGTTTATTCTTTCAGGGCATTTTTGAAAATATTTTTGAATGCAGGTATTTCATAAGAACATCTTGCTATAAGTTAAACACATGGCAAACTTACCCTTTAAACTATCTTCAATAAACGTCAAGAGTAAAATACTAAATAAATACCACTTACTCTCTTCATAGCTATTGTTTGTACTGGATCTCTTGAGCGTCTGAATTTCCTGTGAAAGCATGGAAAGCCGATCTGATTGGGTGGGTGTTTCATCATCTTCTGGATCAGGTGATTCCTGCATCATTTCCTCTATTTCTTCAATCACCTTAAAAAAAAAAGAAAATCCTTATGAAAACCTTTCTGTGCAAAGAGAAACAACCTGCAATTTGAAGTAAAGCTGCTAAGAGATTTTGGGTTTTTTTTCTTACTTTGAATTAGCGAAGATGCCAGATGAAACTAATACCAAGACTGGATTGAGGAATATCAACAAAATCATACTGACACTTCCTCCCCATCCTAGCTCTCTGACAGTAAGCCTACCTTTGCAAGGTGAATTGGTGATCTCATAACAAGCAGTGTGTTGAAACCACACAGTTAAGCCTACAAGAAAGTACATAGATTCTGCTTAAGAGACCTGAACTAAAGAGTTAGCAAGAATATCTTTCCAAAGTACTCGGTTGAAGGAAAACAAAACAATTACCCCTCAGCCCCCCTTTTCACTACATTCCTATTAAAAAAAAAAAAAAAAGCAAAGAAAAAAGCTCTGAATAACCTGAAAATCTACTGTACTTATGAGACGTTTTATGAACTGATAAATCACTACCTGAAGCTGATTTGCATCTCTGGGTTTAAGATCTGAGCGAGACAGAAAGAATTACGGACAGAAATCCTGTCCATAATACGCTTACTTTTCAGTATAGAAAAGAACATATTTTTACAGGATAAACTGAACAGCTGCATAAAAACCACATCAACTTTTGCAGGTTTAAAGGCTGTAGACATTGCTCAGATCCACCTCACAGTAGAGGCAGTTCAAGTAATCCTGTCTCTTGTACTCTTAATAACTATGTTCATCAGATTTCACAGGTAATCATTTAAACAAGAAAATGTATTCCTGCATCTGCTTACTAAAGCAGGATCTTAATGGACAATCATCACCCTTACTTAGAAGAGCAATTTTCAAGATAACTTGCTTAATCTATGGATTTGAAACAGAAGCCTTCAGACACTAAGTAATTTCAAAGCTTAGTAGCAGAACTGTTGATCTGCTCTCTTATTGGGCAAAACATTCAAAGAATTCCTGCTAACCACAAAGCCATGTGAAGATGCTGTACAATACCACTAACATTCTGAAAATACTTTTTCTTCTTAAGATATAGATTTAATTTTTTTAGTATTTCTGATTAATTCAGATAAATGTATAAAGATTTCAAAGATCCTGGACTATCAACCTCACCTGAAGCACCAGAATACTTTTCAAATCTGAACGACTTAGTTATGACCCTGAATAAAGAACAGTCAAGAAGCACAGCTATGGTAAACAGCAAGACAGAAAACCAAAAAAAAATTACAGACTAAAAGAAAATACTACATCAATACCACTGTCTTTGCTGAATGCTTTACCTGCTCTGCTGTGAAGAGTGGTTCATCATTGATGCAGGAAACAATTATAGAATGCATATCCAACTGTTCTCTCAGCTCTTCATCATCTGACAGATCAAGGTTCAAGTTATCATTTACCTAGAAACGATGACAATGCTTATTTATATAAATCTATATACACATTTGTGTGCGTATGTATCTAAAAATACATGTACATATATAAAAAACAAAAGGGGAACTAATATTGCATTTTAAGAACGAAACTGATTCATTGCCCATAAAAATGGAATCAATGATTCCTGCTGCCAAAGACGTGGAAACTGTAGTATCTTAACAACTGAAATCAAAACTGCAATTGGAGAAAGCTAAAATAACTGTCAGTCTTTACAGTCTTTAAATACCCTCACCATATAGAGACCATATACACAATGACAGATATCTGCAAATATCTGCACGGAAGGCGGTCAGTCCAGTGTAGATACTGAAGTCTTAAATGAAATCAGACATTTTTCAGTGTGGGGTGAAAACCTACCTACAATCTCTAAAATTACACAAATGTGTTATTTTATGTGCTTTTATAGTTCCACTTTTTCACATAATAAAAGACATGAAAAACAAAACATCGTTATCACTGAGGATTATTTTAAAATGATATAATTTAATATCTCAGGGTCTTTTCAAAAAGAAGCAGAAGGAAAGCTGTTCCCACACATACACCATCAACTTATATTCATCCTTCAAATCCAAAGGTGGACATAGAGTAAAAGAAAAGATTTAAGTCCCCTCCTCAATCAGTCAGGCATATTTTATTCTCACATAGTGATATATTATAGTTTATTTACAAAGTTGATTGCTTTTCCTGCTCTTTGTCCATTACTAGATTCTAGCCACACCAACCTAGAGAAGCTCCCCAGCCCCCAAAAGCTGCAACCCTCAACCTTCAACATTTTGAGCACAATTGCTTTAACTGATCCTTGGGCTATTTTATAAGCATTATGACTAGGTGTATGAAGTCCTTGGTCTCACCATTTAAGTTTTCAATTTATGTTGTAATCGCTCTAGTTTTCCCAGTTTCAGATTCATTTTGAAGATGCTACTGATATCCCCTGATAGCGAGAATCTCCAGGGGGAAACATAAAATTTGCATTTTTTCAGCCATTAGAATGAAGTCAAATGTTCACACTTTTTTCCAGAATCTGAGTTCCAGTAACTATGCAGTGACAGGGTTTCACTAAGAAAATCTGTTCATCTATTGCACAGGTACATCCCAGTTTTGACATTCATTAAAGTCTGCAGTCTTCAAATGTTTTTCTATCTATACAAGATTATGATAACAACTAAGGGATAGTAAGCGAGGATAACAGTTTATCTATCTTCCCTTCCTGACATGTCCAGAAACAATAGTATGAGAGACTATCAGAGTATTACTCTGGTAATTTAGGCCAATAAACCACCTAAACCAGCCCAAGCTACAGCTGATGCCAAAAGGATCACCTGGTCTTCCACCCAGCCACGCTCCTTGCCTTTTACTGTCCTCATACTCCTACCAGGGAATGACCTGATTAAAAGTAATCTAACAAAAATATAATAAATATTATAAAAATATATAAACAACCAATTGCATAATCCTCTTCTTTGTACCACTGTACAACACTTCTACCCAACTCTTTCTTTTACCAACAGAGCTGTATGAAAGCATTCATGGATCTGTGACATGAAGCAACTGAGATTAGATGAATCAGCCTCCTTCACCTTAAACTTTTTTCCTACTAAAACAGGAAGAGAAATACTTTAAGCACAAGTCCAACAGCATATTATTAGTTTCAAACGCATCAAGGAAGTGTTGCTTAGCTGTTAGTATTCACTGTAAGAAAGTTAAAACAAGCTACTAGCTGGTCCATATGTGCTGTCACATATCCAGAAATAATTCTGAAACACAGAGAAGTACAAAAAAAGTATGTCAAGCGCTCCATAACAGATGGGCTTTACACATTAAAAGACATGCCAGGTGGAGTGAAAGCTGAAAAAACTTGAGATATGTTTAATCTGTAAACTGATTCTCCTTTTACTGGCAGCATACCCGATTCTTTCTAATCCACCAATACCACTTTACATTTTTTTATGTAGTTCCTTCATAATTTCTTGCAAAGAACTAAAAAAACCCTATAAAATCCGTTCGTTTATATCGTACCCAGCTCCTTATCAAGGAACCTATCGGCCTTCTAGTCCATTTTTCAGTCACACAACTAGGTCACAGCATGGGCGGGTCATAAGTCTTTTAATTTTAATCATAAGGATTTAATTACTCTAAAACCACTTATAAAATCTGAACAAACACCCTAAAATACAAGTCAAATTCAAGGCATAATCATCAGACTCAAATCAAGAAAGTGAGTTCCAAATTGCCATCTTCCCCTGCTGAACCCCAAAGTATCCTCTTCAGCAGAACAATCTTTGTTCCTGTCACAGTAAAAAGTAGCTGTGGATTATATAACGGATGGCAGAAGTCAAAGCATTACCCTAGTCTCAGGTTACACACAGAGATATTTTTACAACGTAATTCAACTTCACTAAGTTTAAAAGATAAGCCACTGGTTTCCTCAGAAGACATGGGAGGTGAGAATTCTTCCTAGCTTTTCTTTCTGAAGCATTTTTATCTACTTTTAAGAAGATAAGAGGACAACCCTTTCAGTAAAACTCTCTGAAGCTCTTCATTCTCACTCTCTGCTCCCCTCCCAAGACAACTATTCTACTTGTTAAATAAGAAAAACAAAACAAAACAAACTCTTGCACTTCAGTGTCTCCTGGGTCACCTTTCCTGCAAAAGAAGCCTCTTCAGTTGACACCTGAATACAGAATGAGATTAACTTAAAAAAATTTGACACTAGATTTACTACATGAGAATACTCCTGCCTCCTTTCTTCCCTTACCCAGAATAAGGTTCAACATGAAACAGACAGCAGAAAGATTTTATGTGAAACATGTTCTCGTTTTACAACTTTTTCCTATTGTGCTCTGGTTCCAATGAACATCCATCTAAAACTAACCCTGAGTTATTCCAACCCAAGGACACGCTAACATATATCAAACATGTTTGACTTTTTGATTTTTAAAAACCTCTCATGTATAATACCAAGTACTAAAAATATTTTAAGCTATTTAATAATAACAACACTTTTTAATACAAATGCAAATAGTTTTATTTCCCTGCTGAATATAAAAGATCCAAAGAACGCATTTCTGCTTATCAGAACTTACCCCTTTTTCTGAAAGATTCAGTGTTGGCAAGTGCAAAGCTCTGGTGTGGGAAGATTTCCAGTCAACAGGCATTACGTTACCATAATTATCAGTCAAAGCATTCCAAATCCTGAAAAGAGGAATAAAGGAACAAAAATGCAGGCCTTAAAACAAGCAGAAACTGAGCATCAGTAAAAATATTTGTAATTATAACAGGTTTCTATCAGCAAATACTTTTTCATCCCTAAATATTCATTTACAAGTTACTGAAAATACTTTTATAATGTTTTGAATCTAAGAAAAAACGTTTTGATAAACAAAATTTACTTCCCTTTTAAACCATCAAAATATACACAGTGGTGAAATAATATGATGAAGAGACAGCTTTATTACCAATTACATAATCATACTGAAAATCTTCATGGGGGGTGGATGAGTCCTTCCTTTAACAAAATCTGAGCTCAGCTATAAATTCTCCTCCTAGTGTTGTTCCTGTTCCCCTTGCCTTTTGTGTGTTAAAACCAGGAATTAGCAAAGGCTGAGTAGCAAATTCTGAGCCAAATCTTTTTTTTTTTTTTCTTTCTTCCATTTATCACACAAGAACGAACATGAACAAGTTATACTAAAATTCTGCAAGAATTTTCTTTTATCCAGAAGTACTCTTGCTGAGCTCAGCCCACCACTCTTGTCTCTTCGATCTTGATTGTGTCTCCAGTGCACAACCTCTCTGGCTGCACTAGAGGCTTGCATATGCAGCCCTATTCTGCTATACAGCAGTTCAGATTTTCAAACAGAGAAGCCCTGTTAGCAGGTTGCTGCCTCAAGTCAGCTAAAAAACCCTTCCTCTAAGTGCTCTGCTGTAGGTGCGTGTTTGGAGTGGTTGCCTAGCTAGGCTCAGAGGAATGGCTGAGCCAGATAGAAGGGCAGACAAAGCCTCATCACTGCACAACATGTCTCTGATTCATGGTTCTCTGAACTTACCTCACTGTTCGTACCACAGATATCTAGTCTTTTACTAACATGGTTGGTTTTTTTTTTCTTTGCTTAGAATAAGGCACACTATTTAGTTTCCTCACAAAAGAACAACTGCAGTATTTTTAACAAAGATAAGCAGACTGAAATTTACTATAAAATAACAGATATAAATACTTGTAAAATAATATCAAAGATGGGAAAGGAGCACAGATCAAAAGGTGCTATTGCTCAAGGGAAGAAATAGTTATCCCAGTTGCAACTGAGATTCTGCTTTCCGTCTGCTTTCCGTACTTTGCACGCTTAATTTCAAGCACTGAAACAGTGGGCATTTCTGCAAGAGGCTAAACAACTATTACCCTCTGTCACTCCGCATTTCGGAACAACAACTTTTTCTCACCCAGGAGTCCCCGGGACGCACACACGCCTCCCTGGCCGTTAGGGAAATGAAACCTGACGGCTCGGTGTCAGACCAGCGCCGGCGGCCCGGCAGGACGCCGCGGCCGGGGAAAGGCTTCACCTCCCGCAACCCACAAGCCCTGCTGGCACTCAGCGAGAGAAGGGACCAGGCCAAAAAGCCCAGGGGCAGCGCTGCCGCCGGACGGGGCTAGTGACCCACGGAGACCGGTCCGCCCGCCGCCACCGCACCGGGCTACGGCCACCCCTCCTCAGACCAGGCCGAGCCAGGCCTCCTCCCCCAGGCGGCCCAACCAGCGCCGCCCCCTCTCCCTGACTCCCCCCGACCCCGGGCCTGCACTCACTCGTCGTCCTGCAGGGCACTCTGCTCCGTGAGGGGCCGCAGCGGAACGCGGCTCTCGCCGCCGCCTCCAGCCCGGGCCTGCGGGGGCTCAAAGCAGAGGGACAACTTCGCCACCAAATCCCCGCCGCCGGCCCAGCCACCTTTGTCACGGGCGGCCTCGGAGCCGCTCCCCGCCGAGGGCTGGAAGCCTGAGAAATCCTGCCAGTCTCCCGGGTCTCGCTGGGAGGCCGCCGCCGCCATAGCTGCCACCGCAGCTGGAGATGCCGGCCCGCGCGCCCCCGCCCGCGGCTACCGGCGCTGCGCGCTCCCGCCGCCTCCCGCAGCTCGTGGGGCGGGGCGCGTGACGAGGGCGGGACCGCCCAACGGCCGCAGCGGGCGTGGCCTAGCGCGAGACTGAGGCGGGCAGCTGTCGGGGTTGGGGCGGGCTCCTGCGGCCGTACCACGAAGCGCCGGGTAGCCGGCCAGACCCTGGCCACCCTTGCGGGGCAAGGGGAGAGCAGGACTGGGCAGGGCCAGCGAGCGTCACTTGCGGCCACTGAGTTTCTTCCCGCACACGGAAAGCGGCAGCCACAGGGCCTGAGGCAGCTGCCTGGGAGGCAGCAAGCAGGGGCAACTCATCAGGGAGCGGAAACGGGGAGTAATTATAATATTGTCATTGTAACCTGATAACTAGGGATGAGTGGCTTTTTGACTGTTATTTTTTCCTCCATTCAGCCACCCAGCACATATAAACCTGCTTTGGAGACACTTGGTCCTTACTAGCATAGTCACTCCCGGGCCCATCCTTTAATAGCTTTATTTTGTGCCCTTATATACAATAGCTCATGATGAGCTTTCTAAATATAGTACTTTTTTGAGATGCTGTAAACTTTTGATATGCCAATGTACATAGTAGGAATTTTCTCTGCTTTCTTTTCCCACTTCCTACTTGATGTTTGGAAAGACACAGCAAGTAGAAAATTCATCCCCTGTGACATCTGCCTGTCACCGAGGAAATTGAAAGACTTCTGTCCTACCCTACTCAGCTACAGATTCTTCAAGCTGGCAAACCCTAGTATACAGAGCTGTTTCAATGATACTTTCTGACAGTGGGTATAGGACAAAGAGGGAAAGGATTACTTTGAGTGTTCAAATGCGGATGCAACGTTGCTTTATGCATTAGCACAATGATGATTTTTGTTCCATTTTGATGAAGCAGCAAAATGTTTGTGGTCAGAATTAGAAGATTCTCTTCTTGGAGATATAGTCCTTCACAGCCATAGTCTTGGGAAGGAGCAAAAATGCTGGAAGAGGTAATTGGAAGGGAGAGGAAATAACTAGAAATGTAAAGGGTTGCACAAAAATACTAATCTATCCTAGTCAAAGTTAATTATGGTCTTTGCAGTAACTATTACTACTTGGGCATTTTGAATTTTGCAGCTAGCTCTGCAAAAACATTGACTTGGTCAGTAGCAATCTGAAAATACGGTGTTAGATCCAGAGTGTACCACATTTGAACAATGTGGACACTTTCAGTCCCTTTACTCTTTATCTCACAAGGATGTAATAGAATGGGAAGTTGGGAAGAATGGGAACAGAGAATGGCAAAGTTGGCCAGAAGGTGTGGAACAGTTCCCTAAGAATCATATCTTGGGCTTTTCAGCACAGAAAAAAATGGAAATATAAAGTCTGTACATTAATGGGTGGCCTATACATACTGATCCACTGCAGCTTTGAATGCAGAAGGTCAGGGATATCAAATGAAACCATCAAGAGGGTAGGTTCAAAAAACCAAAAGAAGGCAGGTTTTCTTCCACAGAGCAAGCATTTAAGCTGAAAACCTTCTTGCCTCAGGAAGTTACATACCAGCACTTTACATCAAGTCCATTAGTTTACAAATTCATAGAATAAAAAGACATTATAGGCCAACAAGTATGCCTAGACCACATGGACTCACTGGCCAGGCAAAGGCCTCATTTTGTGTTTGAGAGATTGACCTTTACTGAGTGCTGAAGCTATTTCGAATTCCTGAAATCCCTTTAATGTAAAAATTGTTTAGTGGAAACCCCAGAACCTTCTGTACCTGCAAACTGTTCTCTACCCACAGTATGTTCTAAACTGTTCTGATCTGAAGTCAGCAGGACAATATAAGAATTCTTATTCCCAGGGAAAAAAAAAAAAAAATCACCGTAGTAGCAAGTGATAAACTAATGTCTCAAGGACCAGTTTACAGAAGGAATAAATATGAACATTTAAGAAAATACACATCAATAGGTTTAAAATTTTTTTATTGTGCTGCCAAGAGCCAAATTACAAGAAACCGCCTTACAGTTAAAAAAGTAAACAAGCAATCTGCTGAACCGCAGTGCACTCCAAGTGCCACATATGCATCTATTTTTCAGAAAATTATATCTGCATTTCTCTTACAAGAGCACAACAGGAACCAAAGTAAAAGAGTGTAATGGATACAGCACATAGGATAAATCATATCTTTAAAATAATAATAATAAAATAATAATAATAAAAAACATTTTACACCATGTCCTATATCCTGCTAATATTTTCAGAATATGGCCTTGATTGTAAAACAAAAGCAAGCATTTACAATTTCTGGATAAAGACTGCTTACTCTTATGCAAGGAATGGATGTTTTGTCTTGACAAAATCTTTGCAGTAACTGGACAGAAACATCTCTGTTTCAATATCAGACTGAGTACAAAACACTGGGGAGACTACATTTTTTCTTATTGGTGGTTGGAAACTGAAGTTATATAAGCAGAAAAAATGTTGACCCTTAATGATACACCTTATTTTTTTTCTTTGATGCGAACAGCTAGAACACCTTTTTGATATTCTAAAACAAAAAAATTGTTAATCTTCAGATTAATAAATTAGGTCATTATAATAATAAATTAGGTTTTTTTTTTCAGTTTTAAAGTTCAGCAACCTCTGACCAAGTATTTACAACAATACTTGAGAGTTCCTTTACAAAAAATACATTTTCTTTTCACATTAAGCATACTGGGTATCTGTGTCTCTTATGACAAGCATTTGTAAAAGAAAAAAGGCAATGCACAAATGGGTAATTAGTATAAAAGTGCCAAGACCTGTTTGGAAAGTTAACATTGTATTATACAGTCAGAGTTATAAATGAGGCAAGCTACAACAAACTTCCAGCTTAATGTGGACAATATTCCAGTAGTTGTTTCAAACAATTGTTTGAAAAAAAAAAAAAAGGAAAGAAAGAAAACTAAAAAAGAAAATCCAGGAGCTGATGGTGTTATTCTATGGAGCTGATTAGTGCTGCATGTATATTGTCATCAGTGTCTCTAGCCAATGCATTCATTAAAAAGCCTTTTTAAGGCTAAGCAGGAAAAGAAAAATAAGAAACACCCTGAAATGTAGCAAGTAGCAAGAGCAACGCTTACTGCTATAATCGTGCACGTACTGTACACACGCAAACACAAGAGTGCACACACCCACACACGCGCGCACACACAAACACTTTCAAATCAAATCAAACTGTAGGTAGAATGAGATGCTCTTTTCTTGTCTTTCCTAAACTCACAAGCGATTAAGCATTGATATGGAATGCCTGTTTAGCTGTTTCTGCTCTGGGTAAAATCTCTCTCAGATAAAAATACATTCAACAAGAAAAAAAATAGAAAAATATATACTGTATACATAGCATTTTATATATACAGTATATATATGCATACTGTATATACAGATGCACGTATATATACACATGTATACGTACATGCATTTGTATATACACATATATACACAAACATACAAATACTTTTTGTTGTTTTTAGCATAATTATATTTACATAAATATTCCTATAATGCTAAAGTTTAAAGAAGCATGATCTCCTTTTTTTTCTGAGCTTCAAAAAAGGTGCTTGAGTAATATACAATTAAAATTAAGCAGCTTCCTAGCATGGAAGTAGTTTCTAAATCTGCATACCAGTAAATAAGAACATCAACAGGAAAAAAACATCAACCTTAAAACAGTCTCTTTTTTTTACTCTCTTGTAAGCAAGAGCTTTGTCCAACAAAAATATTTTTCCTTCTCCTGTATGAACAACCAGAGATTGATATAAAATAACAAAACAAAACCACAACAGACAAAACAAACAAACAAAAGCCCCTGGAACTGCATGGTGTTCTTGACTTTTCCTTCCTTCCTTCAATACTGCTGTTAAAAGATCCAGTGCTCATATCAGGAATTACTTAGGCCTCAGTCATTTGCTAACTCTGCCAAAGTCTGGCTAATCTAGCCAATCAGCTTTGAAGAAAACAAAAATAAAAACAAAAAGCAGCACAAGGTATAATTTTATACATCCTTAATAAACCCACCCTTTATTTTCTGCTATAACCTTTTCCTTGCTATTTCATTAACTACTGCAGCTTCTCATCATATAGAAAAATATTTGCAGCTACACCACACTTGTGATGTCACAAATTCTGTTCTAGGAGTATATTACTGTAGCAACAGCTGGAAAAAAAAAATCAGAACCTTTTCATATTGTTTTCACCTAGGGTTAGGCTTTGCTGCAACAGATGCAATTTCAGAGCAACAAGAAAAACCACTATCCTGCTGCTCGGCAGTATTCTTTATTCATTTTCTTCTCCAGCCAAGCATCACCAGCTTTTCTTCTCTGAAGCTTCCTTTTACCTCATTGCCTACCCCTAGCCCCTGATTCCCCCTCCCAGAAAACCTCTATAGCTATGTTACAAGCAAATACATCTTGACAAGTTTTAAAACTTTGGTTCTAAGAAAACACTTGGTCAGTTATCTCAAGGAAAAGTGGGAATGCTTTTTCTGGCACATTGCAGGAGTCAGAGCTCATCCCAGTAAGATCTTAGAGCTGTACATGTAGTCACAAATCCAATACAATCCACTAAGCAAGTGCACAATTCTAGTTTTATTTTAATAGCAGACTTAGTCTCTCTCTCTCTCTCTCTTTCTTAAATCCTTGGCAAGGGTGCAATTCTTCAAACTGTTTGATAGAAATTATCTGCCTGTAGGTTGTTCTGTTTCTGCATGCTGTAAAATCCACTATATCTTGAATCTGGGTCTGCAATTCTTAGCATCCTCTGAGAACTGTCCACCTGGACCATGGTACCTTTCTTGCAGTCCACATACACCAGTTGATTGTTCAGGCAAGAAGGCTGTTAAAACAGAAGGGCAATAGTAAATAAATTAAAAAAAAATTTGAATTCCACACATATTTAAAAATCTAAGCACAAAACAAAATCAAAATGGCAATGAAAGTGGAATTTTGCTAAACTCGGTAAAGGCTTATGCCAGGTACAATAACATAACACCACACTTCTGAATCACCATTTTTCATCTTCTGATTTGAACTCTGGTATTCTCATATCCCATATGGACTGGTCAAACTGTTCTCTGTTAGTCTAGCACCACACATGGGCTTAACCTTGCTGCCATAGATGTGCAGCAGCTTGCTTCCAAAGACTTCACTGCTGATCGTTTCCAAAAATGTTTTGGGTCCTGCCTGCAATTCCTGTAAGAGGACGGGGCAGATCTCAGCTGTAAAGAGTTGAACTAGGTGTACAGGCTTTCTAGTCCTGCTATTCCTCCGTTTGAGAGTCGGTCAACTGAAAGATTCTGCAGCTGAGCAGAAAGTGAAACAATGCTGGCTGGGTACACACTACCTGAAGTGTTTATGGGCTAAGCATGAAGGAGGACAAGCAGTAAGCACACTCGATGGATATATGGTGACAACGTGTATGTAGGCTCATGCTATAAGCATACAAGTGGATTGTGAATCTAAAAATTCCAGTCTCCACCGATGTAGCTTCTTTTTCTAAGACTTAAATCAGAAGGATTTTTATTGCTAAAAATTTACATTCAGTAACTCTTATAATAAAAAGTTTTTTTTACACAGGTATTCATTACAAAACATCATTTTAAACTGTTTTACATTTGGCTTTTCAAAAGTCTGTAGATTCCTGAGGTTCACTGATAGTAATGGAATCATGGCTAAATATTAGCGGTCCATATATAATTTTGAACACATTTTCTATCGGTATTGATATGATTTAAGCACAGGTGTTGATTTGTTCTTTATTAAATAGCTGGACTATTTTGAACAAAAAGAACATAAGCCAAAACAGGCTCACCAAAATTTGGTACTAGGAACCACCAGTAAGGAAAAGGAGAAACTAATAAATGACACTTGGTTGAAGAAACCTTAAACTAAAGACACATTGATGACAAGGACCCTCACAAGAAATCTGAGTTTCAATATATCCATCGTTTGAGAAAAATTACGTTCCATAAGTAAAAAAGTATGTAGAATTATTGATTATAGTTCCACAGTTAGAAAGCTGTGATTGTCACACAGCACCTTGATGAAGAGCAGCCTTTCTGAGAGTTTAGGACTGAATCCATTAGAGTTAAAAATTAACTTTTAAATGCATTCCTTAAGAAATTCAGAAACTAGTATTGCTTACTCGTCTTGAGAGACTGGAAATGGAACAATATTGATTCCTCATGCTTTCTATTTAATTACAACTGAATTCAACTTTATGCTCTGACTGCATTTGCAAGCTTCTTGGAAATGACTTTTTTTTAACAAAAAAAAAATCTCTGCAGCAGCGACAGAAAGAATATGGACACTTTATTTTTAAAATTACTTCTAGGTGGAACTGAAGTAAAGACGCTCTCGAATTGTGTTCCAAGTATAGACAAAGTCTGTTTGATTTGAATTAGGAAGAGTACATGGGCTAAATTGGGGAACTGATATGAATGGCATTTGAATATGGAGCAAGGGCTTAATCTGCTGATGAAACTATTACTCAAATTAAACCAGTGCTCTTTTCACTGTTCATTTCCAAGCTACCTGCTTCTTCCTTTTTTTCTCAGTAGTCTCAGAATACCTAATTGGTAGATATTTCCCAAAATCTCTCTTAAAATATTAATCCCAGAACCATACGATGCAGTTATTAGAAAACATGATAAACACTACTAGTACATGCAGTACCTGAGGTTGGACAAAAAGTGGATGAAAGTTAAGAAAGCAAAAACACTCTCTTAAAAGAGTTTGACTTCAGATAAGAAAATGGCATGTATCTACCTACACTTGGCATGTATCTACTACACAAAGTTGGATATTTTTTTTACATTTTTTTGCTGAGCTTGATTTCTATCCATTGACAACGCATTACTGCATGGAACAGGAAATGTTTTTGTTTGATAGTGAAAAAGATAATTTAGAAGACTAAATAAATACCAACAGACTGACAAAATGGTTTTAGACATAAGGAGAAAACAATTTAAGAGTGTTCACATGATGTGAACTCAACTGCATCCTACACAATATTCTAGTTAATTGTGTTTTGCAAAAGAAGTGAAGGCCTGGAAACAGACAAACACGGCACCTTTGTTGGAGCTTTGTAGCAGGACACTGGAATCCACTGCTTTTTCTGGTTGACAAGCAGAAGGACGATGATCAGTAACAGCGCTATCGTGATTGGAATTGTCACCAAGGCCACAGAGCTGATGGACGCATCTTCACTTGGTTGTGGTCCGCTGCCACTTCTGTACTCTCCCTGGAGATGATTCATGTCTGCAATGCAAATGCCAGCATTTGTTCGTAATTATAAATGGGCCTTGACCATCATCAAAAAGAACGTAATTATGAAAGTCTCAGTCGCAGATGTTGTCAGTCACATGAATTTGGACTCTCTCTCCTAAAAGGTCACGTTATTCATATATATTAGAACAACTGTAGTGTCTTATATAGTGACTGTAATAGCAAGGAAAAGGCCATCAAAAGAGCGGAAATGGGATGAGATATAATGCGCAGTAACAAGCAAATCTACAATAACCTCTTAGCCCAGTTGAGTTTGCATCATCTTATTTGATCACAACCAAATTCTCACTTGTAAAAAAAAGAATAAAAAAATTAATCAGCCTGTGTTTCTATACTGAGGAAAACCTGGAAGTCTTAGGATGAAAGCCCTTAAAAAAATAAAACCAAATCTGGTGAGACAATTATGATGTGTATGCTCTCTTATTTGCTGAGAACATATTACAATACTCGCACCACTTATCCTATGAAAACAGGCCACTGGCAGTGTACAAAACTGTAGCAAGTTTTGCATACAATTGCAAAGAATGGTAATTTTCAATGACATATACAACACTCCCACACAAATTGCAGTGTGGTTTATAATCCTCAGCCAGGATAGTTGCAAACCTAATGCCTGTGAGAAATGAAAATCTTGTAATTAAAAAAGGGTAAGTTACAACTTTGTAAAGCAGTTACATATCATGTATCCTTTCTCCTAACCACCAAAGAATACTATGCTATGAGATCATCCTTGGATTAAAAAAAATATATGAACACAAGTTTATGTAGTCCTTCAATTAGAAAAGGTTAACAAATACTGTGGCTTAGAGTGTTTCCCCTACCCCGGAACAAAGATTTCAGCACAATTTTAAACAAAAGATGGATTTACATCTTAGATGGATTTACACTTCATTAGGCCTGTGTCACTGTACTTATAGTTTGTTGTTGGTTTTTTTCTGGTATTTGTCTGTGATATATGTTTGGATACATGTTTTCCTGTTTCTATTTATCAATGTAAGAATGTCAAATGGATCAAATGAAGATCTATGTACTCCAGTGGCCTGACAACAGCCTGCTTTCTAGTTTTTGTGTCAGAAAAGACATTGCAGAATCACTCATTCATCATTTTATCACATTCTTACTTGTACAGAACTCTATCATACCAACACAGATGTTTCTTCCAAGCTCAAGATGGAATGATAATGAGACCAAATTGCACAAATAACTGACTCATCTTTACTCAAAGAAAATGCATATAAGAGTTTTGCACTGAAGAATATTATCAGATAATCATCTTTTCATTACACAGATGCTACCTGAATAGAACAAGTAGATGCATTAAAACACAGGGAATAAACACACACTGAAGTTAGCCCAGTTTATATCAGACCTTACCTCTATGAATATGGATGATGTCATTTTCACTCGGTGTTGGCCAGTTTGGTACTTCTAGTTCAACATCTCCTCGATGATTTGTCTTCTCAATGGGGATGTTAGTAGGTTCAGGTACATACATCTCTGTGAAATGAAAGAAATGTGTTTCAAAAATTACAAGCTGCTTAGTTTCCCAGTGCTGCTCTTAGTTCAGAAAATATACTTCACCATCTGCAGTGCTGTGTCTTATGAATACTTCAATTTGTTTCAGAATTTTCACCATTACTAGTCTGGGATTTTGTTGCCTGCTACCATTATCACTATCCTAATATGAATGGGAAGATACAGTTACGTGGAAAAAATTGCTCTTTAAAGTACCATTTCAGAATACACACTTCACTACAACCTTGCTCCTCTGTGACACCAAACAACAAAAATACCAAGAGAAGGCTACATCTTCCCAGGTGATATGTAAACTGTCACTGCTGGTTTCTTCACCTTCCTTTTTTTTGTAATCCTCAAACTAGGAGAAGTGCAAGATGGGATACTGCTGAATCTCCCCAGTTATCCTGTCAGAAGTAGTTACCAGCTGACTAAGATGAGCAAACTCCTGCAGAAGAATGTCAGGACCAGCATTAAAAACCAGTTGCAATTATGTCCCTTGTGTCCATACCTAAGAAAATTTCATACTACTTTTAAACCAAATTAAAATGATAAATAAAGCACTGGTATAGTTGAAAAGTAACAGAAAAAAACAGAAAAATCTCTCACAGAACCTGCAGAGATGTAAAAATATTAGTTTTCCTACTTCACTAATGTATTTTCATAACTTTGTGAAATGACAAAACAGGGACAACCAACTAATTTTTGAGTTCACAGTTCTCAGAATAAGGAAAATTCAAACTATGTATTTGCACAATATGCTTTATCTGTTAAGAACATTCATTTTCCTGAAGTCTAAATGTCTGTTGTCTTCTTAGTACTGTTCAAACATGGACTGACGTTCAAAAACCAATTAAAACCCCCTTACTATCAGTGCTGGAAAACCAGCCTTACAATAATCTGGGCTGCGACATCACATCACCTGGACACATGGGACAGCAGCTTCCCTCCACGTTGATGGGTTCAGCACAAGGGAGGGGTGGGCAGCTGACGGTGGAGCAGAGGGTCTGACCCTGCAGGCAGTAGCAGTGTGTGCAGCTGTCGATGTCCCAGCGTTCCTCATCCGCGTATGTTTTTCCATTGAAATGGCAGACCACCTTCTTAGGAACCGTATCTTCTGTTGAATGAAAACAGAGTGATGTGATCATGTGGCCAATTACACATAAATCTGATTTCCTCCCCAAACACAAAATCAAAACAATAGCTACAAAAGAAATCCCCGCTGTAATTAAAAGACAATCTCCACATATTCCAAAAATCTTTGTTCAAAAGTGTCATTTCTGCTTCTTTATGGAGCACGTAATTAGCCCGCGCTGCTTCTCATTCTTCTCATGCAAGAGGCTAGAGGACTGATGATTGAGACATGAAATGATGATATAAAAGTGCTGTGAAAGTCATGAAGAAAAGATTAGGCTGGATGCCAAGAAGGATGAAGCAACTCTGAAGAGACATAACTAGAAATGCTGAAGCTATTTGTTACGATAACAAAGATCCAAGGAGGATCTGATCATTCCCTGTAACTGCATCAGTGGAAAACCTCAGGAAAAGGGTAATAAACAAACTCAGTACATTTTTTCATAGTTAGAATTATAGAAATAGGAAATTGGTACTAATATAACCCTCAGAAAAAAGTGAGGATCCAGAACACCTTTCCCAAAGATTGAGAGCTGTAAAAGGAACAACTTTTCTGATAGATTTTGACACACTATGTAATAGGCATCTGGACTTGATGAAGCAAGTAGATCTTGGGAAAAGAAGCATTACACTTCCTGCCTAAGCATTCCATACACCATTTTTTCATGTTGCATCCTGTGCAAGACTATTAGGTGGTCTGTAGAATACCTTCTATTTCAGTGAGAGAACAGTCATGAATTAGCCTGGGATGCATTTTGCTGCTATAGCACTTTATAGATAATCAAAATAAAACTACATAGCAGAACCTCCAAAAGCCAAGCAGCACCTTATTTTTATCTTAGCATCTCACTATCTTTTTTTCTTAGAGGCAGAAATTATGATGATGAAACCTGCTTATGACATGAATTTGCAGATTCAGCATGTGCATGATATAGCAGAATGAAATCACAAAGTAACAACTTAAGCTGTCAGAGAAATACTGGTTTATCATTCACAGAGATTACATGTGCAAATATGTCACGTAGAATTACCTGCCAAATATAAATAAAAAGCCTCATTAAATAATTTGGCCACCAGTACAGCTTTTTTAATTAGTGACAAAATAATAGACTGACATCACCTGGAATAACAAGGTTGCCAGTGAGCATACCGGTGCAACAGATCTGGGCAGAGCAAATGTAAATGCAAAAGGAGACCAGCAAGAAGTACTGTTGTGAAAATACTAATGGAATTGTCTGAAGCGCACAAATATTCCAGAGGTCCTTGATATGGTTATGCCATGGTTTCAATGGATGTAAGCATGGGTCTCAACCTCTCCAAGAAGAAGATTTTGTAAGTGAATAAAGAGTGGACAGGTGAAAGGAAGATTGGGAGGAAAAGGTGTCTGCAAGCTGCAGAAGGCACGTTAGGCTTTTCCATAGATGACGTGGATGTTGACATATAGGAGCAGTGGAACCCTGTGCTAGCCAGAAAGTAGGAATGGCTGTGGAGCGTGTGAGACACACAGCCTGAGCAGCTCTCTACCACTCACGACCTCTGCGGACCTAAAGCTGAGCACTCCTATGTATTCAGCACCGATTTGCTCCCAGGGGCTACCTTGCCCAGCCCAGGACAGCTTCTTCAACTCAGCAGCTAGTCTGGCTGAAAAACTCCTTTAACTTGCTTAGGCTTTTGCAAGTTTGTAAAGAACACATCACAATTTAATAAAGTAAATGTTTTTTAGAAGAACGAACAAGGGCAAAATCACAATAGCAGTGTTACACTTTGAACCTTGAGAGGAAACTTTTAAGTCCTAAGAAGTATTAGTATTTCCCCCTTTTGTCTGCCTGTTTTGGTATAAACAAGTATAAGCACGGGATGAAGATGAAGGCCACAACACTAGGCCACAACCCAAGGACAGTGGAAACAAGGGAGATTTGCAATAAGAAACCCACATACAAAAATGGAGTTTAGAATAGCGTGTCTAGCTCTACCTGCTTTCTCTCAAATTTCCTCTAGCTGCACCAGTAAATCAATCTCATCTGGTGAACAATCAAACAGTCATTGCTCCATTTTCTGCAGAAGACTAATCTTGTCTCTCATCAACTAGATATCCCTTTATCCTCTCTAAAGTAGAAGTTATTGTTTCAAATTAATCTTTCTTTGCATGAGAAATAAGAATATTGAACATACAGGGTAAGGTTGAGGAGTTGGACAACAAAGCCTCCAAGGCCTACAAAATTTTGAATTTGAATCTTTACTAATTTGTTAGGCATTAACTAGATCTGGATCAAGTAAGAAGGAAAATATAGTGCTAAAATCTTGCATAATTTTTGAAATTCCAATAAATGAAGATGGCCTGTTCCCAGAGAGTTTGCTTACTAAATATTTTATCAACTATTACATGAAAATAGTAAGGAAGAATCTGTACAAAGATGTGCGTCACAAAAATGGAGGAGTAAATCAGTAAGAACCAGTAAAATTAAGTGCACGACCTTATATCTGTTATAGGCAAGAGAATATAGTTCATAGACACCATTAAAAAAGTAAATTCTCTTGAATTTCAGATATTTAGACCACAAAACTGTCGAGACATTACAGCTTAGATTAATAGAATGTATCATCATTGAAAGTCTTCATATCTAAGCACCAGATAAATCTGGATTCTGTATTTAGCAGTTACCACTAAAAACAACTCAAAGTTTTTACATCTCACATATTTAAGTATTTGCAATATCATGCAACTATATGGGATTCAAAGTAAATTAATTAAGCCATATCTACATGTTGCATGTATGTATTTGCAAACCTGATGGATGAGGTGTAAGCACAAAGTTCTAGAGGTCTTATTTTTTAGTTCACTAGTCACAGGCGCTAGTCCCTGTAGTGCATTCCTTCCTTTACCTGAAGAATTCTCTCTAGTACGGTACTAAGGCTCATGCTCTGGCTCTATTGGTTTGATTTCCCAGCTCTGCAAACATTCTGTATTTTTTTTAATGTTAAAAAGTATTCTGTATTAAAATGATCATTATGGTTGCAAAATTAATAACCAGAAGAAAAGCCTGCAGAAAGACAGTTGTCAAAGAAACTCTAAATCTGCCCTGTTTTGTATGCACAATGAAAAATTAGTAATAGGGTAACACATTACTTTCTCCTCAAAATGTTCTCCTGAGGAATCTAAGCAGGGTTCCAAGGGAAAATGAACTTGGTATATTACCAAATTTTAAAGACATCCTCTCAAGTTTGTAGGCAAATTAAATTTGTATCCTCCGTCACTTCTACCTCAAAATCACAAATCATGATCCTCCAAGCTCCGTGTGCAGATTACACTCTCCAGCTCTACTGAAGGCACAAACTGCATCTCACCAAAACAGGGAAAACACATTTCAATTTTGAAATAAAAACTTTTTTTTTATTCCCAAGAAGGGAACAGCAAGTTATCAATTATTTTTCTTTGCTCACCAATACAGTAAGGACAACATTGTCCCTTTCTCAAAACAGGTTTGTCACAGGATACGGGTGGGCAGGACTCAGAGTAGCACCTAATCACGCCATCCATGCAAATACAGCTAGTGCAGACATTGGGCTTCCAGGACTCGGCTGTCAGAAAAATATCTCCTTCATCATTTTTGCAATAATTGGGCATGCTCTCATTGCTTGATGAAGAGGGCTGAAGAGGCTCATCTGTAAATATAAACAGAATAAGTTATTTAACTACAGTACCTAATTTCTCTCTTATTTCCTCAAAAGAGGGTTCACTCTTAAAGAACACAATGGAATTGTAAAACATTGGCTCACTATTTCAGAAGGACTAGGACAGAGCCGTATATCTATTCAGTCCTTACGTGTAATGAGGATCTCATGATGTGCTCTAGAACAAAGTTTATGTAGACCTTCATTGAGTTTACTCAAAAAAAGAGAAAAAAGAATAAAGGACAGCAAAATGAAAAACAATAACCATCAGAAGCAGTCCCTCAGAAAGCCACTTTGAATGCTCTGAAATGAATGGTATATAGGAACTCATCTCATAGAGATATATTTTAAATCTAAAACCTGAATCCCAGCTTCTGCCATGTCAGTTCAGATCCTTGAATGATGCAAAGTGAAAAGCTATTATGCTCCTCTTGCCTTCACAGGTAGATTTGAGATAATTATAGGCTGTTGAGGAACAAATGGAACTTGATAGGACTACAGCATGATGCCAATGGGTATACTTTAATTTTCATGTCAGTACATGGGAAAGACATATTTCTGCAATGAAGCTTAACATATGTTATGGATCAAGAAATATGACTGTATGTGCAGAGAACCTATGAGAAAAGGAGAAGGATAAAGGGATTCATAAGGAGACTCAGATCAGTTTCTCAGTATAACTCTGTAAGTTATGAGACTGAGCTCCTTATATAGCCAGTGAAGAAAGATCAGCTCCTCCAAACATCAAAAGTATTTTGATGTTAAGCAATATGAATGTTCACTGTTATTAATAATGAGAAAAATGGAAGTCAGGAGAACTAGCTAGCTTTTTTACTGAAAATTTTTGTCAGAAATATAAAACCCAAATACCCAACAAATACTGTGTAGAAGAAACTGAAAAAGCTAACTTTTTTTTTTTCTGTAGTAAAATTTTTAGATTTTGGTTTTAATACAGACAAATATTTTCTCAGTGAGTTTACATACGATTCACAGGTTTGGCATAAACTTTCACTGCAATAAACTCCCCCATTTGCTATGTAAAATAGCAATTCATATAAATTTACAGTTGCATCTCTTTCCTTGGGGGAAAGCAAATCCTGTTACCTTCTCGACACTGTGAGGCAGTCTAGGAGTAATTTGGCACACCTGCTGGGCTGGAATGCTTTGATATTACTCAGTTGCCTTCAAGTCACTCTCAAATCATACCAGGTGAAGGTAAAAACAAATAGAAGTGTTTTTGAGACCGAACCCCAAATAGACAAGATAGTAATAAAAAGGTTCATAGAAACCAGGGCATGTTGAAAGGAAAAGAAACAAGTCTGTATCTGCAGAGCACTTTGACTACTTTCAAAGCTTCTCTAATCTTGCATGCTTCCATAAATGAGCCAGTGCATATTTCATAAACCTTCCAACTAAGGATTCTGGTACTCATACAACCCTTCCATTATTAGATTTTCTTCAAAGAAGATGTGCAAACTCCAGGGCCATAATATTTAAGATATCTCTTGCACACAGTCAAGTCATGCAGTTGAAATAGAGAACTGTAATCTCTCGCTCTAAACTGCTAAAGAACAAAGGCACCACAACAACCAACTGTGCATATACCGAAACATTCGATATTCCCATCATACATTCTCAGATGAAGAAAGGACTCTGATGAAAGCTGATTATCAATATATACCTGGGCACTGTGGACAGCAGGAGTCCTGTGTGCGGGTGGGGTTTTGACAGAGAAGAGGTGGACAGACTTCAGTCTCGCACAGGACACGTCCACTGTGGCATGTACACTGCGTGCAAGAATCAATATTCCATGTCTCTCCTTCTACAAAGTATTCCCCACCAGGAGCATGACAGATCGATGGACTGGTGAGCTCTGGCTTCTGCACAATTATTTCATCTGGGAAAAACATAATTGGAAGACCGGGAAAATCAACTATGACTGTAATGATTAAAAAATGTACCCAAAATAATTAATTTTGTTACTGAAAATATTAGGAATAACAAAACCAGATATAAATACATTCCTAATGAAATCCTTTCAACTTTATTTCCCTTTTCACTTTATGTCCCCTACATCTGACCGCAAATGGAAACAATTTCAGAACAAGAAACAATTTTAGAATCAGCCTGAATAAATGCTAGTTAATATAAATCAGAAATAATCAAGCATTCTTAGCATTTCAGAAAAATATTAAACCAACCTGTGATGTAGGAATTCTAAGAGGTAACTGTCTTTTTCTGAAAAATCATACTGATCAGACAGTTTTTTTAACTGCTAAATATTAGCAGCAGTGCAATTCCTGAAAGGACAGATAAGAATGGTTCTTGTCTGGGATTTAGGAAACACAGATTTATCTGCCTGCCTTTAAATTTCCTGCATGATACATATCTGTACCATTTGGTGCCAGATTAAAAAAAAGACAAAAAAACCCAGAACCCCTTCCCTCTTCCCTGGCCCCCCCACCAAATCCCCTAAAAACATTTAAGCACTTAACATTGGTGGAAGTGCTGCTTCACTTTGTTCCATTAAAAAAAATAAATTATTATCTTTGAATTAAAATTTGGACCCAAAGAGATGTCACAGTGTGTAAACTCCTATTTCCAGTGACTGTACCTCACCAAATTAATTCCTTTTCAAACAGTGAATTATATTACCTCTACAGCTCTGACTACAAGACTCATCCAGCCTCTAATCCAGGAAATTTAGAGAATAGATTTGATCTCCTTCAAGTGAAGAAAGGAACTGAAAGCATTTGTCTTGTTCAGCTTGAGTGTCCTCCAGTGTCCGGGGGTATTAAAAACATGGGGGAACTCTCTTTACCTTTTGGTGTTTTGAAAGAAAAAAAAAGAAACTTGCCCTGCACTTTGAAAGTGTTTAAGCACTTATCATCAAGTAAGTGCTTAATCACCCTCTTAGCCTGCTTAAAATGCTTTAGAGCCCATCCCCGCATAAGGGGCAATAAGGGCAGTAATAGCTGCCAGTTTAGCATGCTGGTAGCTTTGCTGGAGTGAGGCCACCAGCTTTCTCTTTGCACTGAGATGCCTCACATAGCATGTTTTACTCAACCATAGAAGCCATGACTTTGAACGTTACATGCTGCAACATGAAGATTGAGGCTTAAAAATAATGATGTCCTTCAGCCTGGATTCAACCCATCTAATACTAGACAACTAATTTAAATGCCTATGTTAAGCACTGAACTGCCTGAGGTTTCCTGTGCTATCAATGGAGGGGAAGAGAAAGTGACTTCCAGGTAACGACTCTACATCTCTAAACCACTTTCTGAAGGTCCCTCTCTTCTACTGAATTATAAAGACTCCTAATGTGAATATCATCCTAATCCAAATAACTTGGTTAAGGACAGAAAAATGAAATGGATAGCAGCTCCTCTAGTCATTGAGGCAGGGCAAGGCTCATAAAGCGCATGTGCTTCTCTCTGTACTTGTAGCCCTGCTGTACCTGTCTGGAGAGCTGTGTCTGTGCCTTTTGCTCTATGACATTGCCACACAGAAGACACATGACTCGATTTCTTTTCATTTCTGCAGAAGGATCAATAGAACCCAAGGAACCTGACTCTGGGCCATCTTACTCTATTCACAAAGCACTTGCGCTTATTTTCTTTCAAGGAATTATTTCATCTTCCACTGATTTGCTTATGCTGTGCTTCTGCTGCTTCCATTTATTAATCTTAGATGTGATTCAGTAGCATTAACCTGCAGTGAGATAGCTGGTCTGCTGCCTTGTCCCTATTTGTCTTTTATTTCTGCTGGAACAATAGATGACACTTTATGCGATGTCATCCTAACTTACCATGGCAAAGGCAATATTAATTATTTTCTGGAAATTTTCTGAGCCATCTCCCTTTGTCTTTAGTTCTCTGCAAAGTCACAGGCCTGTTCTACCACAGCTCATAAACTCTTCATAACCAGAAAAGCATAAACAGATAGTATAGCTGCACACGTGGTATTGCTTACTGCTCCCTTAGCAGCATTGATAATGATGTATCACTGCAACTGAATTGCTACAAATGCACAACTACTATATTCCTGAAGGAGCAACTAGCCAAATACACACTTTCTGGATAGCGTGGTTCTGCAAATCCATAGCAGTTAATGGCTTTCTAAATTGCAGGAAAGCTGGAGCATTTCACAAGCATTGCGACAATCTGCTTAAACCTCTTAATATATAGAAACATGATTATGCAGAATGTTGTAGCAGTCAAGGTATATCTTGCTGTGTTGAAAACAAACTAAATATGGAATTGAACGTAACCACCTTTTTCAGTCTGAAAAAAGAGATTTACTTCCTCTGAGAGCAGCTACCTCCCTGTTGATAGATTAACAGTGCTATTCAAAACTGAGTGCAACAGGACTGCTAATTATTTCAATATCCTTATGCCAGACACATTTGAGTGATGTGCTCACAGTCTCACAATTCCAAACTGCTTTCCTATCTATTGAAAGCCATGATATTTATGTAACAACATCACTGGGGAATCAATACATTGCAAAATAGAATCAGAAGTACATTTCTAACAAATATAAAACCTCAGTGGGGGAAACAAAACCCCACTGGGACTAATTTGGCCATATTAATTCATATGCTTATATATGCAATCACTTTAAAAACTGCTGTGTCTGCCCTAGCATTGTAGAAGTTTACACCAACTTTGGTAACATAGAAGCTGGGTGAGTATTAGGCAGAGAAACCTACGCAGACACTGTATCTCAAAGGAACAGACACTACTGGGTAAGCAACTGCTATTTCACGCAAGAGACCAACATGGCTGGTGCTCAAAATCAAACACTGATCACATCCATAAGAAATGTATAGCATGAAAAGCCAGGTACTGCTAACCTCATACTGACCTACTTTCTGCAAACTGAACATTAGGTGTATGAATGGATTTATCCAAACTCATTCTCCCTACACAAATTAACTAGCCACCTGTACTGCTGAAAGACCAAAATGAAAACTACTCTTATTTGAAATATCTGAGTTTTTCTGCATGTGTTAGGTAAATCAATATGCAGAAGTATCTTGACAGAAGAGTGAAACTAGGAATGAGTCCTGGGACCTAACAACAGAATTGCTGGGAGTGGAACAACTTCCCTACATTTTAAATTTTGAATCTTGAATGTTTACCTATTGCAAGACTAACATGCTAACCTGTCCCCATCCATATGAAGTATACACCATCCCCTACAATAACAGACAAATCACTGCAAAAAGGTGATTGACTTCTGCAGGTACTCTGACACTTCTGTGCAGCCCTGAATTCCAGGTAGTGCAAGTGCAAAATAACATCACTGTCCAGTGACATGACTTCAAGTACACTATAACCTGTATTTATTATTTGCTGCTTGGCTGCTTCTCCTAGAATTTCACAACCGAATCTTTTTGTTGTTTTTTTAATTTTTTTTCTGCCACACTAAGGTTTCATAGGGGATAGATCTATACTATTTAAGTCAGAATGTGAATGTGCCTGTGTGCATGGGGAGCTGAAGGAAAGAATGACAGTACCTGATGCGATACGGACCCACACTGTGTACTCTTGTGGTGAAAAAATGTGCTCCAAGATGATAAAACACTAAGGTGCCCTTTAAAAATCTTGTGATTTTTAAATTCCCTGTCCAACTAGCCAGATACTTGATAATGGAAGAGAAGGAACTATGCGAAGGATGGTTCCCCTATAGTGTGCATCACTGGTGGGAATATCCTACTTAGTGTTTCCATCTCAGCTAAAAATGTCATTAATGGTTGTCATTACTAGGATTCTAAGGACAAAGAGCTCAGCCTCAGTAACCCCTGCTAAATTACTTAAAATAGAAAAAGCCAATGAAGCCATGACAGCCAATGCCAAAAGTAACACCATGTCTGGCTATGGAACCACAGGGCCCAGTCTTGATACTAAGGGGAGAGAATGGTGCAGACTGAAAAAGGGAGACAGACCTTTTAGAATCTCACGTCTTTTTGGGGTCTATGTTTTTCCAGTTACCAGAGGGTGTGAACTGGGATGGAGATCACCATTTGTCCATGAAATCTAAAGAGATTGATTATTCTAAGTCCTAGGGAGGATACACTCTTCTCTGTCACCTTTAAAAAGAGGATCTGGCAGATTAATTTACCCCTAGGATTTCCAGTTTTTTACAAAGAACTTGAAACAGTTTGTTATTGCTTATATCCTGCCAGTGCTGTCTTACAGTTTTGATATTTATAGTAATATCATGAGCCTCATTGTTCCCACTTGTAACATAACTTCCAATAAAGTCATAGACAGTATCACTGTATTACAAATTAATCTACTTAGCACGTAAAATATTGTAGGAACCATTTTAAAGACAGAGAGCATTAATCTTGTACTCTATCCACATTCCAGCATCTTTCACAGATGTCTTTCATATTAACACCTTATTATTAGAATTGGATTGGAATGCAACATTAATTGTACCTGGTCTTCTCACCAAAAGCATTAAAAAAAATCTTCGACTGCTAATGACACAGAAGCTTTCCCTTAGAACACAGAATCATAATGTTCAATTACTTAAGACATCTGTTTAAGTGTGTACTCCTTTGATGGGTTGTGAAACCTGGAGATTAATTTTAATAAAACTCCATTTCAAATTAAAAAAAAAAGCAAGTATTATAATAAGCCATTACATTTTCATTATAGGTAACAAAAGTGTATATAACTATGAATTTGCTATTATAGCTAATATAGACTAGAAACTTTTCTAGTTTAAAGGTTTCAATATGTCAAAGATCAACATGTTAGGATCCACAACATGCATGTGCTTTAAATATTTAAGTTCCCACCCTTCACATCTGAGATCTTAATGAAAGCCACTCATCATGTTTTATTCGGGTATAGAAACCTTCATATATGCCTATTACTGAATGATGCATGAGATTATTTTCATGTATTAGGAAACAGAACCCATGTGAATTGAAACCTGATTACAAAGCATACAGAAGAAAGCACGTTACCTGGACATGATGGGCAACACTGCCCTGGATGTATGGTAGGGTTTCCACAATTAGGAACGGGGCAGGTGATCAAGGCACACATTTCCCGTCCATTGTGACAGTAACACTCCCTGCAGCCATCATGCCAGCTCTCCTCGTTCTCGTGTCGGCGCCCATCCATTGACAGGCAAGAGCCTGTTTTGATGGGAGGCATAAGAGAAGCGGTTGCCTCTGCACAAAATCAAAGGAAAATGAAATGTCCTGGTAAGCACCTGTCGCTTAACAAAAAACCATAATAGCTTCATGCCTGGATTGCATTTATTTTTAAAGCACATGTGAGACAAGCGAATAATAATTCTATCACTGACACTTAAAAATAAAGTAACAACACATATGAAACAATTAAAAGGTATAGTGAAAGGGATGGTAGGATGTAGCAGAATGTATTACCTTGGAAAATATAACAACTTCTTTTTGCAGCCCCTATACTGTTTTTAATCATACAGAAATGCAGTACTGGTTAAATAATATGAAAAAAAAAAGAGAAATGCAATGGAGGGAAATAGCAGAAAGCACAAAACATATCTAAAATGAAAGATGCAACTATTACAGTGTATTAGATTATAATGTAAACATCTGATAGCAAGTAGAATATAAAAGCATTTACAAGAGCTAAGGATGGTGCTATATCACAAATGACAAAAACTTACAAGCAAGTTGTAACAGGCTAATGCTGAAAATATTTCATAAAACACCTATGAAAAATTATTTGTTTACATTACTATGATAAATGAGATGCTTGGAAGAAAACTACTCTGACAATTTTTTACTGAGATGAGAATACAGTAACTTGAACTGCTGTATTACTTGCACTCAGCCAGAACATGCAAGCAGTTGGTTCAGGGAGGATAAAGTCTCATTTGTATCTTAGGAGGTATTTAAGTGCTGCAGGACGCAGCCTCAATATATTCTTTGTTAATCAGCAGAGTGAATTTAGAGCCCAACACTCCCTTGCCCACATCATTATGATGATGAAGGATTTAGGATGAGTTTGTCAATGAAATGACTGGTATGTCAACAATGTTCTGCTGTCATGTATATAGAAGTTTATTTGCATTAAGTTGCTTGTTTCATTTTCTTTTTAAAAAAGGATGTAGTATAAAGTTTAGTAAGGTTTATATGAAATTTTAATAAGGTGGTTTTTTGCTGGTTTTGGTTGTTTGGTTTTTTACTAACATGGAGGTCAGCCCTTCTTCAGCTGTGGCAGATCTAGCAAAGGTGGTCTTAACAACCACGAACAGATGGTAGTTTGATGCATGTTATCAGAATAAGAACCTAATACACACAAATTACATTAGTATACCATTTTGTAAATTAAAAAGAAAAGCCATGGCATAAAGATAAAATATTCCTTAAAACAGACTTTATCCTATTGCACAAACAGAAATACTATGAAAAAAAAATACATTCAGTTACTATACTTTTGTATAAGATTACATATTAATTCCTATTTGACTTAATATAATTGGAATAGTGGCCTACATTAAAATTATTATTGACACACGAAAGCCTTAGATAGCACTGCCCTTTTCCCTTCTTAATAACTAAAGTATCTGATATAAGCAATTTTTTTCCTAAAATATTCTAAAGTATAGGCAAAGCTGGGAGGAGAAAGCCAAGCATAGAGGCAATAATTCAAAATTAACTTCAAAACCAGATTGTTCTCACTTTTTAACTAAAATTAGTACAGCAGATAATACTTCAAGAGGAAACCAAAAGCCCAAATATAGATTGTGAATAATTGGGTAACTAGAGGTATAGTGGAAAAGACCAAGACCAAGAAATTGGGATTACAATAGTTCAAAAGTAAATGTGAGACAGTAATGCGATACCACAGCAGAGAAGGCAAGTTTCATCTAAGATACAAATACAGGAGCACTGTAAATTTAAATGCAGTACTAATATCTCTTTGAGTTTGAAGTTTTTGCTACTGCTAAAGTACAATATCCAGTTTTTGAACTGTGATGAGAGAACAAAATAACTGGGTTTACTTGACATAGGAAAAAAACCCACCCACCCACCCAAAAAATGTTTAGTGTATTCCTGCTGCAACCCTGTAAATATTGCAAGAATTCTAAGCAGAACGGTGCTTAGCTGTTCCACATGTCTGTTGAGCTTAGGACAAGAAGTAACTGGCTCAATTTGCAGAAAAGGAAGCAGAAATATTAGAAAATTTATTTTAAAATGTCACATATTGGTAACCGTAGGAAAACATTACTTTGGAGAGGTTTGTGGTTTTTTTTTTTCCTATTGAGAGTGGAGATTCTTAATAAATTAAATCTGAGACAAACATCTGTCAAGGATTATCCAGATACACTCTTATTTTCTACGAGGGCAGAGGAATGGACTCTCAGTTTTCCAGAGGACTATCCTAGCTCTGTGCTTCTATGGTTTGTTTCTATTAACCCTAACATAAGCTACTTCTGGCAGAAGCAATTTAGAAAGTGCAGCTAATTCACAAGCAGGGGATTTACTTGTCCCTGTCTCTTACTTAGGGATTTCGGGTCAAAATCTTAATAAGGAGTCACAGCTCTGCCAGAACATACTGGTGATTGCTCTAGTTATTCTTGGACAAGTTGCTAATGAAGTGATGTTGAAGTGATAAGCTCATGGCTTGGTATCTTTATGATCATAACAACAAAAAAAACGCTACTTACAGAAGGATCAATTTATTTTTGCTAAATATTTATGCATGTTTTAAAATCCATCATTGTCAAGAAAGGGGCTTAAAGATGTGCGTACATATAATTACTAAGTAAAGAGTTGTACCTGTTTATATGCTGGGACGGCACACCTAAGAGAACACCTTGTGTATATTCCATCACAATACCACTACAATCAGGAAAAGTGTGCTGATTGTGAATATGGAGACAAATGACAAGCTAAGTGATAAGACTTCTCTCAATGGGACTCTATTCAGCAGTTACCCTTTCTTTTTTAATTTTTAAAATTTTAATATCCAGCTTATGTCAGTGAAATCCCTCTTTTTGTTGTAATTGTCTGTGTGTATGTATATGGAGAAAATATAATGTCAGGATGCTTTCTGTTGAAGCCAAGATGAACACAGATAATAACAAACACCTGCAAAACAATACATTCGTTCAAGCAAAGTCAAGCCAGCTCCCCCACCAGTTATCATGTTTCATTTCTTAAATATTCTGTGCAGTATTCCTTTTCTTTTGCTCTGGCTTCCAACTGCTTTGAAAACAAGTTGTAATTAGAGGTGGTAATGCGCTTGCACGTACCTCTGCACTTGCAGATAACACAGCCATGATTGTTCTGCTGGAAGCCCATCGGACAGATTTTACCACAAGGCAGGTCTGGGCATTTCTTACACCGACAGATTTCACAGCCATGCTTGTTCTTCCTAGATGACCAAAACAATTTGTAAAAGGTCAGCAGGTCACTTTAACATCCCCTAAAGAAGTGATTGATCAAGTAAAAAAAATATCATTAACTGTCATCATTAGGTTCAGTGGGTCTATGGGATGTACAGATCTCCATCCCTGGCATGTGCTCCCTCCACGTGACTGGCAAAATCTCTGCATTTGGTACTTTCAAACCATAGCAGATAATACAGATGTATGTGCTTGCGACTACGACCGATGATCAATTCTTTTCTTTCAAATGAAAAAGTAGAAAGAATAACTTCTAAAACTGTGAAGAAGTTGGGTAGGTAGGAATCTGTTATAATTACTGTCTTTATAACACAAATTGCTGTTAGCTGTTTTTCTCCAATAGGTAAAGTACGGTAGATTTCCTCTCTTGCATATAAAAACTACAGAGAGATTTCAGAAAATGTTAAATAAGCAGACATAAAGCTTACTTGAAAACTAGCACATGGATTCCAATAAACCATATAAAGAGTAGCAGGCACACTGTAACATATTTTGAAACAGACAAAACCATATAAATTTTCAGCAGACAGAGTACACAAGAACGCAAATGCTTCCAAAGCTTCTAGGTGAAGCTAGGCAGAAGTCTAGAGCACCACCCGACAGCATCTCTTTAGAACACCATAAACGCGCTGCTTCTAAGAATCTATTTTCAGAAAGACAGCTACTAGTGTTCTAAATTTAGGCGCAAGAGTACTATTTCCCTTCATATACAGATAGAGTAATTTTCTGTGCCTTCCCAAGATACAGGGGAAAAAAAACCAGCCCAAAGTTGTAATGAAGAAGTTCAAGGCTAAGAGGGGAAAAAACTGAATAAATTATTTTCACGAGCCAGTTGATAAAAACATTCCTCTAATGAGGTAACTTACTGAAATTGGGGAAAACATTTATTGGGAAAATGACAGATCCCTCATCAAATACTACACCATTAAATATACCCATGTCCCCTAAAAACAAAGAAAAGACGTGAAAAATTAAAGAAGAAAATTGAGAGGGATAGAGAAGAAATAAATTATGTAAATCTCTGGAAAGCCTGACTTCAAGATCTAGAAAACTTTAAAAGGTAAAAGGCTGAGGAAAAAAAATTGGTGCACAGTAAGATGGAGAATGAAAGACTTTCTGTCCTCCTATACATCTATTTTTCCTCAATCTCTGTAACTACAGCCCTTTTAATATTAAAAGAAATGCTTCTTTCTATTAATGTGCAGAGCTTTCAAACAGTGAACTCTAGTGAGCAGGTTTTTTTCAAACAATTGTGAACAGGTTTTGGTTTCTTTAAAGATGCATGAACTCTGGTTTTCCAATTATCAATCTTTGACAGTCTTAAAAAAATATCAAACATGATGATTACTCCTTAACTTCTCACTCTGTTATATAATTTTCTTTTAATACTTGCTTCTATAGTCTCCTACTTGTCACTGAAATTTTAGATTAAAATGGAGATTAAATCCTATGATTTTGATGGTCCTAACAGGCTTTGAAGTTACAAAAAGGTTGATATTTTAGAAAATAAATTGGCACAGTAGTGGTAAAGAACTAAAAAAAATGTACTATACTACGTCAGATCTAAATTATTTTATCATCGAAGTAGAGACTTGAAGTGAAATGATCTTAAAGTAGTTCTTACCACAGTTTTAGTCCTTCAAACTACACTGTTATATACATAACTATTTCTAAATGTTATTAATTTCATTCAGTGCAATTATTCATGTATTTGGTAGACAGTGACAAGATTATGGTGCTCATTTCCAGTATTGGCTTATTTTTCTAAAAATAAGAGTCATCTTAAGACACTTCATCATTTTCAAATACCAGCCAAAAGTTGTGCATAATTAAATTGCATTCTACATTTAAAATCAGAATTCTAATTGAAGGTTAGTTTCCAATTAGCTTTAAAATGTTTAAAGTTCATTTTTTCAGGTGTACAAAAAATGAAAGAGAAAGGTAATCTCAAAGACAAGGTATCTAAAATAGTAGCATCAGTTTGAAATCAACTTGGTAATTTTAAAACATCTTTATCTTACTCCTAGCTACCAAACTATGCCCATTAATATTTGCTGTAATTTCTAAAACATTTTCGCTACACAGTTCAAATAGATATTGTAATAAAACTCTTTTATGAACTTTTTAGTTTAAAAAAAAAAAAAGGAGAAAGAGAATACTGTGTTTCAGCTTATCTAAGTACAGAAAACATATACAAGAAATCTGTAATTTTCCTCTGTAGGTCAATGTTCTAAATGAGTCACACACAGAGGCTAAAAATTGCTACTCTTTACAACAAGTGGTGTAATTCTGTGAAAGGCTGAACAGTATCTTTTTTTATAACTCTTTCCATTTGAAGACGAGCTGTGTGGTTCATCACTAGCCCATGGAGCAGTCCTGACCCGTGTGGTGTTTTCACTGACCTCCCACAGCTCCTCTGAAGGGAATACGGTGCGATGGGGCAGGCAGCACGCCCTGGACTGGGGAGTGCCCAGGTAAGGTATTAAATTGTCCACATCTGATACTCTGTGAGTCAATGTCTGATCGGGGTGGCACTGTATCACGTGTAGGACTTCACATGAACAGTTGCAATTGCAACATTCAATATTTATGTTTTTTAACTTTGACTTGTTTACCATTTTTCTTCTTTTTCTCTAATCTCCATTTCTGGAGATCTGAGTTTCCATTTAAAGCACATTACTTGGTAATTTTAGTCTCCCTCAGGTGTTTAAAGTAAGCCTAATAAATCTAGCAAATAAAGCCTTTCTTAGTCTTGTCTTCAACATCATAAGCCTTACTGTTTTTCCTAAATTTCTCCTACTCTTATGTGACAATATCACACAATTTCTTAGACGATGGCTGCTTCTTCCACAAGTTTAGAAAATCACTTGGATTTGTGCCTGAAATTTGTATCCCTTAATAGATTACCCTTGACACATGACCGACATTGAAAAATAGTTGCACCTAGGACTAAGCATCACTGTGCTTACAGTGCTCTTGCAGCTCAAGGACAATACTCATAGGCCTTTTCCTGGGCTTCTCGGAAACAGAGACAGCAGTACTCGATTACAGGAAAGCATCCCAGCAAAATGAATTATTTGATCGATTTCATTATATACAGCTAGGCCCATCTATCTTTTTTCTCTTCAGTCCTCTTCGATTTTCATTCAGAAGACTGAACTGTTTCTCGGTAGACAGACAGCATTAACACAAGCTTCAGGTATGTCCACATTGAAGAAGATGGCACTGACACCTTTAGATTTCTCCATACAGTCAGCTCGATCACTACTGACAGATACCACAAATTTATTAACAATCACCTTAAACGCTTAGGCATAGGTATCATCATGATACTCGTCACTCCAACTAAGGGACTCTATAGGTCAAAAGGATTGTACTCAAACACAGAAAATCAGTTTAAGTTGCAAAGAATATTAGGCTCAGTTCTTCAGCTCTTATCTTTCTCATTTATAGAGATTTCTCCTTTAAGGCCTTTCAAAATAATGCGGGTGCATCTCACCTAAAGTGCAAGAAGAGAAGGACAGTAGAACTACTTCAGATTTTCTTTTTTATTTTTTTATTCTTCAAAAAGGTATTCTTGATGATTTATACCGGTGTGTCTGAGTATAACCCTTAACATTACAGGTCAAATTCACTGGAATCTGAGGGTCATTTTCCAATTATACATAAGGATCTTCCTCATCTTTGTTTAAAACTTTCTTCAGTTTTAAACTGAGTTCATAGTTCACGAGAGAGAGAAAAAGAGACCATGAAAGTCAGATCTCTCAAACCAAGTAACAAGTTTCTGAATTGATCAAAGTTCATTAATAAATTCAGTCCACATGGAACAGCCAACTTCCCTGCAAAACTAACAATCATAAAGAAGCACAGAAGGCAACCTCTGCTTAAGAAAAGAAATTAAAGAAATTAAAAATCAGGAGTTGCAGAGTAAAAATACATATAAGCATCATTACTGAAAGCTAAGGAAGAGAACAGGACCAAGGAAAATACTATTCTTTTTAGCAGTTATACATGATCTGATCACTAACGAGGTAGACTTAAATCAAGAACACAAACTGGGATTACAGGCCCAGGAAAAGATATTTACTGTTTTGTCTTAAAAGACTATTTGCTTTTTCCTGAACATTCAGAATTTTGAAGGTAAAAGAAAATATTCAGTTCACCACAGGTTATTAAGATCTCTACAACATTCCATTTGAAGTTGTAAAAATACTGTTCACTTTTCTGCTAACAAAAATTAGGGTTTAATATAACCCAATCAGATAAACCTGCTCATTATATGAAAGAGAGTATTTCTTCCTAAATCCATTTTGTTGAAAAAGGTATTGCACAATAAACTGAAAGAATGTAACAGTAAACTTAACACATTTACACAAACAAAACACATTAATTGTGTAAATTACTTTGGTAAGTATAGTTCAGAACTGTTGTTATCAGCAGCAGGAAAACATTTTTAACACTTTAGTGAGACATCTACATCGGGACTGCCAGTGAAGAAAACCTGTAGTAGTAAACTGAAAGAAACCAAAAGCAGAAACAAACTTGACTGCTTTAGATACCACAGAAAAATCAAAGAATAGAGTGAGCTGGAATGGAAATAAACACCTAGATCTTGGTTAATGAATATATTCAGCTGTCTCTGTATAGGTCCAAAAAGGCACTGAAAAAAGATACTAAATAGACCTTATTTAATGGTTTTCTCATATTATGACTTTTGAATAGGCTGAAGCAAATGATCTTGAAAATAGTAACTTATTTATATACTCATAATGTTAAAATTAAAAACATTTTCCCATTCCAAGCTGAAAGATATTCAATCACACTGAGTAAACAGTAAAAGACTTTGTAGTTCATACCAACTGTCTCTGCTGTTATGCAAACACATGCTTGCACACACTTCTTGAGCAAGAGGAAAAATTACATATGAATGTTATCTGAAGATCAGCTGTCATAAGATAGAAATTAAAATGTTATGAAAGGCAGGCCCCATCAGCCATGAAAATGATCAGAGGGCTGGAGCACCTCTCCTATCAGGACAGGCTGAGAGAGTTGGGGTTTTTCAGACTGGAGAAGGGAACGCTCCAGAGAGACCTTATAGCAGCCTTCCAGTATCTAAAGGGGGCCTCCAGGAGAGATGGGGAGGGACTCATTATCAGGGTGTGTAGTGACAGGACAAGGTGGGTACTGGTTTTTAACTGAAAGAGAGGAGATTTAAATTAGATACTGCAATATAATTTTTTACTGTAAGGATGATGAGGCATGGGAACAAGTAGCCCAGAGAAACTGTGGATGGTCCATCCCTGGAGGTGTTCAAGGCCAGGCTGGATGGGACTTTGAGCAACCTGCTCTAGTGGGAGGTGTCCCTGACCATGGCAGGGCAGGAGCAGGGGAGCTGGAACTTGATGATCTTTAAGATCTTTTTTCTATGAAAATGTACTGGTAATATATATATAGAAGCCACCAGACTGGTAACAGAGAAATTTCTATGTGCCTAGAAAACTGCCTAGTTTTTGGCACCTGTTCCACAAATGAATAAAATCTGCAAATATTTCCTCTTATGGAGAAAGAACTCCAGCTACAATACAGGTTTTGAACACATTTACAAAAAATTAGCTAAGAGATAGTACTGTTCTTCACAAATCCTGTAAAGTAACCATCAGAAATGTTTCACTAAAACTAGTCTGCTGTCATATCAACACTGAAAAAACATTTAAATATTAGCAAATCATTTTAATAAATATAAAAATAAATGGGCTATAAAATGAAAATGTATTACAGCGCAACATGCAAACAGAATTTCAAAAAGCTACACGGAAGAGATGTTACTTGTAAGTAGCCTTTTCATCTTGCTTGTCAAATATTCTTTGAAAAAATTTAAGCACTGCTCTGCTTTTATAATCTGCCACTGTTTATTTAGTTGCTGTTTCTTAATCTGATCAAGATCTATTTTGAAGAATACTTTAATCTCATATCAAGTAATTACACATCAAGTCATGACATTTCTATTTTCCTACATTTTCCTCTGCTTTGACAGAAAGTAAGCACAAATACACATGCCTGGATTTTGCATATTTTCAATATGTACAGGGATGGCATTAAATATGCTTTCAGAATGAGAATACGTACAAGTATCCAAAGGGACAGTACTTGTCACATACAATGGGTTTGCACTTCTTGGGCCGCGGTCGGCACTGACAGATCTCACAGTTGTGAACGTCAGTCTGGAAGCCGAAGGAACAGTCCAAGGAACAGCCTGAAATGAGGCCGGTGCACAGCTCCTCCCCTGCAGAGAACACATGTAGGTTATCACAATGTAAAAACTGTTTATACAGAACAAATCCATCTTTAGCAGACTGAATCTTCTTTTGCCTTTTACTTTGTCACTTCTAAAATACTGGTAATCCTTACCTTTGGACTGTCTTCATTTTAAAATATTTGACATAATTCTCCAGCAATGACCCAAACTGTATGAGCGGACACTACAGGATGTCTTCTGTTCCAGACAAGAACTTGGGGAGTACTACCTAGTATCCTAAACTAACATGATATTGTGAATAGATGTGCAGCCAAAGGAGTTCAATGCCTGTGATTCTGCTGGCCTTTTAATAAAATGTTTTAAGAAATGTATACTTTCAACATATTGTATAGGTTTAATAGGTTTCTGTTCAATATATAGCATCTTTATTTCTCTAGTTAATTTAAAAAGACTGAAAGGTCAGGATATATTAGCAACTTTTATTCCTTATGCTGTTTGCTGTCAAATATTTGATGATTAAGACCTGCTTTTTAAAAATACAACTGTAATACCTTAAGATGTGATATTAGCTTAGCGACGTTAGACTAAA
Organism: Scolopax mira; assembly: GCA_004320125.1. Lineage (NCBI taxonomy): Eukaryota > Metazoa > Chordata > Aves > Charadriiformes > Scolopacidae > Scolopax > Scolopax mira. Next base: position 72,787 of record BJBW01001873.1, read on the forward strand.
AGGCCTCACTCTTGAAGTCCACTACCATGTTTTATCAATCAGCCTCTTGTGGTGTAACGAAGATGCTGGATTTCTCCAGTATTTCTCAATTTCTCCAATACAGATTAATAATGGTCATTATGTCCTCTCTCATTGGAATTTACTATTTTGAGAATGATCAGTTTCTTTTTATTCTTCTTGAAAGAAGTTCCAGAAAGACCACTCTTAACATACTCTGGAATGCATAGTTCATTTATTGGTTGCAGAAGTATGAAGAAACAGAAAATAATGATTTTTGTTACTCTCGGGATACAAAACACATTATTACAATAGCTAAAATAGATCAAAATAGAAAAAGAGGGAAATATAATTGAGATTCTAACCAAAGGACCAACATTAAGAGTGATATTTAAAGGACGGCTGATCTCCAGTTGAAATATCCACAGTACTACAAAGTGCTGGTTATACCACTTCTCTTTAGGGCTATGAACATTTAAGGATAGGGTTTTGCCACAGAAAAGAAAAGTAATTCTGTTCCTTACACTAATTCTGTGGGTCTCAGATGCAACGATCATCTTCACGTCTCTCACATGGTAATATACTGAAGGCAGATCACAGAAAAGAATCTTTGCTTTACTTAAGTGTGTTTTCTTATGGTTTTGTAATGTAGCATTTAAGATTGCAAAATACAGACTTAACCAGATGTGGCTAAACTAATTGTTTCCTTACCTATTTTACAATGTTAATGCTCATTTAATAAAGAAGGTGTGTTTCTTAGTACTTCAGAGTGAGATTGAAGATGACTGGCAAATTCACTGCTTACTTCTGTGGTGGAATTTGAGCACACAAACGCAATGCAACATAAGAGCCTTATTATCCCCCAAAACCAGTTCTTGGTTTAAGTAGAAGAGCATCATCGCAGTGCTCTTTGTAGCTCCCACTTATCCACTTTTAAGGAAATTTTAAGCAAATTTGGTGTCCAAAGCAAAAAGGTTGTGAGCTTTTTTTTGGTCACAGAATACTGAAAAGAAATGCCAGATTCTTTCACAGCTGCACTAGAGCTTGTCTTTGTCAGCAGAGTTGCAATGCTGCAAGATTTAAGCATTTACTCTCGTGTCAGGTCTAACCTTTGCAAAGCAATAGTAACCTTTATCTCACATTCTTGCTTTACTCAAGAGATCTTCATGAAGTGTTTCTGTAGGATAGAGTTCAGGCTGATGAATCAATAATACCAGATCTTTTTAATATTTAGTCACTAATGCTGATTTTAAAACATTATAATGCATAGGAAACTCTGAAACTCTTCGCTGGAAAAGATCGATGTCCATGTAAAACAAAGGAAAAGGCTTTCCATGAACCAAGTTAAAATAATGATAATTTATCTTTAATCTATGACCTTTTACACACAATTATTCCCTGACAGCATGCAGCAATAATAAAATTAACTAAACTTTTCATTACGTGTGACTTCATAAGTTAGTCATAACTTTTAAAGTTGGACTTGAACTTTATAAAGAATGTACAGAAAATACACGTACACTGGAATATCTCCAAAATGTATTAAGTTCAGTTATGATCTTTGATATGGTGTAAGTTATGATATCTCCTGCTGATGCTCAGAACTGATCAGTGAATAATCCCAGAATTGCACAGGCTGGATTGATTAGAACCATTCATTTTCCAAAGAGTAATTTGTCATGGAGATTAAGTGTTTAGATGGCTGTTCAGAAACATCAAGCTCACGGAAGACAGGTCAAGGAATAAGAAGGTACAAATGCAAAAGCATGGGAGAATTGAATAGGCATCTTTAAAAAGTGAAAGGAAGAGCTGAAAATAAAAATAGATCTAAAAAATGAAAATGAGAATATTTTTTTCGATTGGAATATTTCTTTATCTTATTTGTCCACAAATAATATGTTAACAAGAACTACTAAAGTGTAACACCCAAATTTGAGTATGAAGTTATAGAAGACAGCAAAATAATGATTCCATCAGAATCCCACAGCCAAATACACTTTTGTTTTCATTCTTCTGCTTTGATTTGGTTAGTAAAACTGCTTTTCAGAGATGCAAAACAAGTTTGTTATGTGTGACGTTAACATACTTTATTAAAAACGTTTTGGTGTCTAGGATACTGTTGTACATGCAGGAGGACAGTGTCTTATCCCAAGTAGCTTATGATGTTAAATATACTAAAAAAGTCAGCTGACATACTAAGCAGAAGATCCCATCTCAAGACAGTATTTTCCTCACTTAATCCTTTACATAGTGACAACCTCAAAATAATTTTCACTCTGTGAAAAAAGAAAAGCTCTTCAGAGCCTTGGGGTGGACAACTGACTAGCCACCACTGCCTCACAGAAACAGATATTGAAGACCATACAAAATATCATCAAAATTCTGGCTATGTCAAACACACAGTGAAAACATGCTGATGTTAATACACTGTTCACATCTGAACTTACTAGCATTATGTCAATGCTATATCAGGAAAACAGAATAATCTCCTTAGAACTCTCTGTTGATAGTCTTCTAATAAGATGCAAAACATGATGCCGTCTATCAGACAATCAAAGAATAGCAGATTGGAAAAAACCTCAAGAATCATCTGCTCCAACTTTTCTTGGCAAAAGCATAGTGTAGACAAGATGGCCCAGGGCAGTGTCCACCTGATCTTAAAAGTGTCCAGTGTTGGGGCATCCGCCACTTCCCTGTGGAGATTATTCCAATAAGAGATAGTTCTGATTGTGAAAAAAATTCCTCTTGTGTCCAATCAGAACGTCCCCAGGAGTAACTTGTATTTATTACCCCTCCTCTTTTCCATGTGACTCCTTGTAAAAAGAGAGTCTCCATCTTTGTAGCCACCCTTTAAATACTGCAATGTGGTGATAAGGCCTCCCTGAAGCCTTCTTTTCTCAAGGCTGAAGAAACCCAAATCTCTCAGCCTTTCCTTATATGATAGACTTTCCAGTCCTTTGATCATCTTGGTGGCTCTCCTGTGGACCTTTCTCCAGCCTGTCCACATCCAATTGTGGCCTCAGAAGTGCAGAGTAGAGAGGGAGAATGACCTCCCTCGACCTACTGGCCACACTCTTTCCTATGCAGCCCAGGATCCCATTGGCTCTCTTGGCAACAAGGGCACACTACTGGCACATGGAAAGTGTGCTATCTACCAGGACTCCCAGATCCTGGGAGTTCTGGGCCATTCCAGCAGCCCTGCTCCTGGTCAGTATGCTCTATTGGCACTGGAACATGGCATTTCCCTCTGCCTGCTGCAGCAGCAAACGGAAAGGCAAAGAGGAAGACGACCCTCAATGGTTTGGCTAATGGTGTCAGGTCTTTCTCTGCACCCACACCATCAGCAATGCAGAGCCTGCCCAATAAGTGCAAGGTGGTGAAAGAGGTGGTGGATGGCCTTCTCCGTGTCTGCCAAATGCTTTCTGTGAGGAATTCCATGCCGCAGCTGTACCCAGCCACTGGGATGGATAACACCTGTGAAACCTGGACAATTGAGGAGAAGAACATTGGCTACCACCTGCTCGTGTTCCTGCGGCCACCTCCTGGGCACTCTTTCAGCCACGACCTGGACACCACAAAACAGCTGCCGGGAAGGCCCTCCAACATCCTTGTGGTGTTGGAGTGTATGTGCTGGAAAAAGGAGCTGCTGAGAGGTTGCGCATGCTTTCTCCATGACAACAAGGTACCAAGAGCTCAGAAATCATTCCTCCTAGAAAACCTCTGCACCAACTCCTATTTAGACATGGAGAAAGTTGCCCGCTGGTTCCAGGTGTTGGTGACATCAGCCTGGCAGTCTTTGCCCGAGTCGCACCAATGCCAGCTGACAATGCTTCCCTCTTCCAAGTCCTGCAAATTCCAGCTGACCACCACTGCTGAGATTAACATCTTGATAGAGATCTTTATGCTGTGGACCATAAGAACTGCTATGTCTACCTGAGCCGAACCCTCACCCTGGCCCTATTGATCATCCAGCTCAGTATTTCTTCATGGGTCTGACCTTGAAGCTCTTCACAGAAGAGCCTCTTTGTCCAAGTAGTTGAACTTTGGACATAGTTTCCATTCTGGACTGTTTAGAAATGGAAAGGGCTAAGAGCAATTCTGATTCTGTAATTCTATACTCAGAATTGCTCTTACCCCTTTCCATTTCTGAACAGTCCTGAATGGAAACTACATGATGAAGGACCATTTCGGAGTGCTATGACTGTCTCTAGTAGAACTTAATTTTTCTTCTATAACGTTAAAAGACATAGTCCTCTGTTTAATAACCAATAAATGTTGATCATATAAAGACCTCTTATTTTCAGTCCCTCGGGTATTTAATCAACAATAGCCATGACAGTATCAACAAACTTGAATTCTACAATGATAGTGCCAAGGACACCTGAAAGAGAAGCAATGGATTGTAGTCTGTGCTCTCGACAAGTTTGGCACCCTCTCAGCAACATCTCGGATCTTAGCTCCAGAAGGCAGAACACCCCTCGTGGTGCCCTGACAGGCTGGCAGATGTGTGCCCCAGTGCCAGTTACCCACTACGAGTAGTTGTCATTTCTTTTTATGATATCCACTGTCTGCTACTGATACAGCAATTATTAACATGTTATCCTACTTTAATTTCTGATAGTGTGACATTACAAACTGTGGAGACAGCTTTTATATAGATTTGAATAATACTCTCCATGAAGAAATTTAATGTCACGAAAATCAGAATGTGAATTCTAGTCCACTTTCTGACTTCACATCTAACTATCTAAATTTCTCCTCCTGAAACATGACAATCAAGAAAGCCTCAAACTGAAGTACCATCTGGTACACACACACAAAATGTCTGCTTCACAGGGCTGTCAAAAACCCTACTCCAGCATTTTAAACCAGAGATTTTTTCCCAGAAAAGACAGTGAACTATCTCTTTAACAAAGCAGATGCAGCTCTTAGAGAAAGAAAATAAAAAAAGAGAAAGATTGCAAGCCTAAAGGTTCAATATTTCTATAGCCTTAGCTATAGCTTTAAATTCATCATTAATAAAATAATCCCAAATTTGTTATGAAAGGATAAGTATAATCATCTTTTCTGCTAAGATTTTGTATTTCAAGTGAGAAATACTAAAGAATAAAGAGAACTAGTTCATGAAAGTCAACTGCAACGAACTGAGGAAATTTCCTATGGCAAAATATCAGGAGGTTACTGGTTTAGGGGCTTTTTCCACCTCTGCTTAGATGAATTTCATCAGGAACCTGAATCCCAAACATGGAATCTATTTGCAGAGAAGAGATCCATCCCTAACTGGGCTAATAACTCCTTTAAAAGTGTACTGGGGAAATTGGGGAATTGGGGAAAAAGTCTGAGAGAGGATAAGAAACATTTCAAAAGTTAACTACCTTTCAGAGTTTGAGGGATCTGCATTAGGCACCTGCACATTGCTGCAACTCTTAACAGAAGCTTCTGATTGCATCGTATAGCCCATCTTTATTTCTCTGATGTGACTGATTAGTTATAATGACATCATCTAGGGAACTAAACTGATGGTTAGGTAGGAGGTAGAAGACTAAACCAGAAACAAAACGATGAACAGGAAACCAATCAAAGGGAAGATATCTCTCATTGTGCTGCTTAGGGAAATATCTGGCCAAAGAGAAGAGTTCTTCTGTGAGAAGAGTAGAAATATGTCCATTAATTTTTCTTATCGAACATGAAACGTCAATGCGGTAATGTCGATACAGAAAACAATCCTTCTTCACAATGTTACAGCATGGCTTAGGGGGACAAAATAATAATAGTGAGGTGAAATGTAATACTGAAATGTATAAAGTTGTGCAGCACATAGGGAATAAAGAGTAATTTGTGCTACAAGCTGAGAGTTCAGGTGCAGGATATTGGTTGATCTCAGAATGATATTGACGTGGTATGACTTTAGAAGATGATGAATGTGTTCCTGAATATCTCAGGCTAATATAACTGTATTTTTACCACAAATACGTAGCTTTTTAGTGTGAGGATGGACGTTAGCTGAAATACCACATAGAATTCTGGAAGAATTTAAACCGAATTGATTACAGCAGAAGGCTAGGACAATAATCACAGAAAGGCTGTTTGCCCTCAACCAACAACATTATTAAAACAGCTTCCTGCTAGGAACAAATACCCACTTCAGGACAAACATGCACCAAATACTTATAGCAGTGAATCTAGCCCGCACCACAAGACCATGCAGTTTTCATTTCCATGTGCAACCATGACTGCAAAAGCAGCATGAAGATCAGCTACCAACACATGCACATTTCCAGTTGCAGTCTTCCCTAGACCTCACTAGACTGGCAAAAGCTACTGCTTACGGACTTTGACCCCTCTAGAAACTGTAGTTCTAGCAAATACTTCCTTCTGTAGTTTGCAACAATTTAACACATTATATGCTGACCTGGATATGGGAATTTTGAAGTAGTGGATTCGTTTGGATTAATTTAATAAGACGCTGTTAGAAAAAAACAGATAGAAAGGGAAAGACCAGTTGGAAAGATGAATTGGTCTTCCACAAACCATTTATTGTGAATGATTAATGTGAATTATTAATGAGCAAATATTAGCACAAAGGTTTTTATGCCTTGCCACCATTGCCCATAAACTCCTCATTTCCCTGCTGTTATCACCCACTCACTCAGCAGTTTCATACACTCACATCAAATAAAACAAATATTAGAGTTTCACAAGAGCATGATGCTGCTTAAGGAGAATGGAATAGAGGGGATGGGACAACACTCTCTGAAGAAGAAAGTCTCGCCTTAAGAAGAGATGATTACCAAGATATGATGAAACTCTACCCAGCACACTGCATACAAACCATCTGGTGTTCTAAAACTCTTCTTCACTAAGTATCTAATTGTCATCATCAACTCTTGTTTTAAAAGGCTGCCAGATCACTGTAAGACCGAGTCATAGGCTGCTGAAGGAAGGAAAGACATGTACGAAAATCAGCATGTGACAGCAGTTGATATATTGGTGTGACCTATGATAGTCCAGGGCTCACCCTGCAAACAAGGAAACAACAAAATTCTGTCCCACTATATGCAATGTTAGCAATCTTTGCATTTGTGAGGATTCACTCAGCAGTTGGTTTTTTCAGATAAACACAATCTCTCCTTCTCAGGTATGGTATCTCAGAGGAATCACAATTCTTTAGCCTAAATTCAAACTGTCAGATGCATGATATATTCCTGATTTCAGAATGTTCACATCCCCACCTTACATGAGCCTATGAATATCTGGAGTTTTATAAAATATTGCTCAAAAATCAAATTGAAAAGTAAACAAAATTCAATTCCATGAATTGTATGTTTAGGTCTAAAAAAGGTCTTCTGTTTGAATGTCTAATAGCTTGATTGTAATTCCAGCTAACTTACTAAAAAAACCCCACTTCTCAATTTCCTTCTTCTAGCATATATATGGCATGTAAAATACTCTACGCTCTTAAACTGCGATATTTGTTTTTCTCCAATTTATTATTTTCCATATGGACACATTGATAATTGTACTGAAAAGACCAAAAGTCATCTTAGTCTAAAAACTTTTGAAAATGCATTCTAGAGATGCACAGCCTGTTGAAATACATTTAATTTTCAATCCTCTAATTCACAGATAAAAAATAACTGCCACAGAATATTAATAGATACTTGACAAGAATTATGTCAGTATTTCAACTTGCCTTTGGCTGGTGTCCATTTTTTTTTTTGAAAATTTGTAGCGTGGCTATATAAAGCTAGCTACATACCTTTACCATCATTATTTTCTTGATGCTGAGGCTAGATCACATCAGGAGAACTGTTTCACAGTACCTTTATAATTAAGCACTCCTCAGCCGTCCTCTCGGTGTGGATTGCTACTGCTGGTTAATCTTCAGGGGTGGGGATCTGGGGAGGCAAATTTATGAAGGAGAAAACTAGGTTACTTATCAGTAACTGGAATTCTCTGAATATATTGCCTCCACAGATCCACACTAACCCTCCCTCCTTTTGTTAGAATTAACTCACAATTCACAACAGCTGGATAAAAATGAAGGGACTGGGCACTGTGATGCTAGAAAACCCTGTTTAAAAAAATAATCTCATGAGTCCATTGAGGCAAATTACCCATTTGGATACTTGCTCTGAACAACTCTAAGATTCACATACAACGCATGACTTCATGAAAATGGAGTTGTAGCAGTGGTATCTCAAAGGTGGAATTACTGGAAAATGATCAAGCTTCCACAAACCTTGTATCAGCACACTGTTCTTTTGGTTTCATTTCCACAAGTCAAGTCAAGTGAAGATATTATCTGCTTCCACTGCATCAGATATATTGTAAACATTATCTACTAAAAACAATATATGATTGTAATCTTCAGAGAGCCCTGCAAAGACTTTTATTCTACTGAAAATATATAATATTTATTTGCGAATTCTACCCTCTTCAGGGAGCACTTCTACTATCTTCCATATGTGTACTCAGAGCTAATGTTTCTATTCTACTTAGAATATGTACTTTTTTCTCATCTAAATCTTAAATTTTTAAGAAACATACTTCACACACAATTTTCCATGGCTGTATCCTAACTGAATCCTACTGTATAATAGTTATTCCCTTTCACATCACTGCAGAAGGATAATAAAACATCCTTTTTTCTGCTAGGTCTACAAAATTACTAAAAAAAATCCATGATGTGTTCTCCTTGTACTAAGGGAAACTACTTGGACTATCTTTGTTTTTAATTTTTTTTCCCCATTGAATTTGTTGCTAAACCAAAATAACAACAAGAGATAATTGTTACTAAAATAAAAAAGTGCTACCTAATTTATATTTTATTTTACTATTTCCAGAAATTTTGCATTGTCTGGAAAGTGCATTTTGCATGATTAGTGTGTGTGATTACTTGTCCCATCTTAGCTTGCTATCAAAATAAACATAAAATATGCTTATTTAAGTGGGCAAAATTAACACTGAAGGAGTTCTGAAGTGTTCAGAACACATCCCTGAGTATAAGCTATTTACAGGAACAAAGGATGAAATGTACAAATTTTGATTAAGAAGAGTGAAGGGTTAGGAAAACCCATCCAAAACCCTAAGTACTTAATGATTAAGAAACAGAAAAAAGTATTTGAGATGTATTCTCCCACTGTAGTCCGTGTAAATTTGTCTTAGGCTTTTTCCCATCTTTACACTTTTCCCATCTCTGTACACTTTTTCAGAGTGTTAACCACTGCTGTTTACAGACAGCCTGTAGATGCACCTACCTAACTTTTCCTAGACCTTCCAATCCTGCCTTTGAACATCTATACAACTAACCCAAGTCGGACACTGACAAAGCCAAATTCCTCATTGGAATTCCACTCTGCTTCATCAGCTATAAAGGGAGATGATGTGACTCGCCAGAATGAAGTCCGTGCTGCATATGTCTTCTAGTATAGAGTAAATGATAGTACCTCCTTTTTAACTCCATGGTAGAATACATTTTCTTCTCATTTAAGGAAAAGGTATCAACACTCTTCCAAAAATATTTCTGTATCTATACAGAAATGTGTGTCTGGGGGAAATGGATGGTTTTTACGTTTAGAGAACTGTGCAAACACATAATATGCAAAAGTTTCTAATTTTTGAAGGTGACTTCATGCTTTGCTTTGACAGATGAAAGAAACCACAACATGAAGTGGATAATGATGCACTACGATGTGCAGAAAAAACCAACTCGTCTAAGCCTACTACAATTGCATCTTTCCATAAGCAGTCTGGAATTAAAGACATCGTATTACAGTTGCATCTTGTAACTGCAAAGGTAAGCCTTACAAATGAAGCAAACAATTTTTAAATTTGGCAGCAATGCCCTAATTTCATTCAAGATTTGAAAGCTTAAAAAATACTAAAGCTATTTTTCAGGTTATAACCTGAACAGTACTTAATGTTTAGGTCATATGGGGTAAAAAGCTATAGACAAAGTTGCAGGAGAGATTTTAAAGGCTTTTTCATGAATATAATACAGGGAATCGACAAGGCCAGATAAATAGAATCAAATTCTGGCCCTCTGCTGCAGACTCACTGCAGAGTAATTTGGTGTCCAGCAGCAACTATCAGATTTTAAATCCTATGTTACTGCAATTACAGCAGGCGATATTCAATGTGCCCGTTAGTCATCTTTGGAGGAACAAGAGTCCTCCCTCACAAAGAGATGATCACTGGTCTTCTTTCATTCTCCTAAGTTCTCCCTACAAGAGCAAAGGCCTAGACACTCCTAACACAATAGGAATTGCTGCACCCCACAAGTAATATTTTTTTGCTTATTTACTTTTTTCTATTTGTTTCTTGATCTTGTACCACCTTATATCATCTTCTTTTTTTTTTTGGTAACGCACTTAATATTTTTCCTACTGTTTCAGTTTTATTCTTGGTATTTTTCAGCTGTTCTTTCTATATTCTGGGTTATATTTTTTTTCCTTTTATTCTCTTGTAGTGCTGTTTTAGCTTCTCTAAGCTTCTGGTCAGTATGATCATTCTTTCTCCCTCATCATCTGTGTTTACACCTCTACTTACTGAAACTTTCTCAGCATATCTATCTATGCTCAACCTTTGCTCAGTGGTAGATTTTTTCCTCTCTTCTCTTACAACAGTGGTCTGCCTCTGCTTTTTTTTATTTAATTTATTTTATTTTTCTTTACAGCATGTATATTTTTACTGCATGTTGTTAAAGAATGTTTTTGCAGTCACTGCAAAAACAGAAAGAACAAAGATAAAGAACAAAGTAAACTACTTTTATAAAAATCGTATTCTAAAAATGTTATGGTTTGCTTCTTCTTTCCTTCTCAATATGTAGTTGGTTTGAGTCAAAGTGGACAAACTTGAAACTAAATTACAATAAAGCACCAAACAAGTTTCATGATATCGTACTTTGATAATTATTTCCAATACACCTGTTGTACTGATTTCTGGGTACAGGAATGTAAATGAAGGTAATAACAAGGAACAATTTACACCTTTATGTTCTTCCACTTTGTCACTTTGCTTTTATTTTGGATGCAATAGATTGAAGCATAATGAATCTCTGGCAGAGATATTAGAAAAGTTAGCAAAAAAAGAAAATTTATTGGAAAGAGATTAGTAGAATTAGGATATGATTACTTCAAATTGTTATGGGGGCACGTGGTCCTCCTTTACTCAGGCACTTTAAATCGGACTCAGTCAAGCAGCTTAGACCACCAAGAAACAAATGAGTGCAGTATAAAGATTGTGATGCTCCCAAAAGATCACAGGAGTCTACATGAGCTAAAGATAATAGATATTCTGATGTTCTTAGAGAGACAAGATGCAATTAAACTGTTTTGGAAACGAAAGTACATAGGATCTCTACATGCAGAGAATGTGAAGCAGCACAGGAAGTTTTCAGCATATTTGACCTAAAAATCCTTTCTTTTCAGTGCTCACACACTCATTTAACCAGATCCTTGCAAGCGAGAGACATTACTTGACAGAAAAATTCTATTTCTGTCATTTTGACTGATAACCACCAAGTGATGAAGAGTTCCAAGCTGTTATTTTTTTTTTAGTTCTTTAGAAAATAAAGGTTTCTGCTCTCTGAATGACTGAGGAGATTTTTAGGCAATCTACAATTCAAGTTATTTAACAGAAAAAAAGATGACAGACAAATGATACTATTAAGTTTGCTCCAGACAGTTTGCTACTGCAAAATGAAGATAATTCAAGCATATCTGGCAAGTGAAAATTTCCCTTGAATAGATAGGTTCTTAAGCACTATTTAATCAGAAACACTCCAAGCAAGAATAGAGAATTCATGGGATGTGGTATGTGTAGATGTGCAACCTGGCAGTCTAGGACAAAAGAAATGATCATTAGGAGTGAAAGGTCTCCTGTGCACCAAACTGGAGGAAAGAACCGCATGCATAGGCACAGATGATGAAATTTGCCGAGCCCATCTTCTTGTTTGTGTCAAACTCCCCATTCAATTTAACAACAACAAAAAGGAAAATCAAATTACAAAGTTAAAAGCAGAACTTAACATTTCTAATTTTGTCATTAATAACAACTAAGTAAGGCATGTATGTGAAAGTTGGAAGCAATCTATGGAAAGTTGCCCTTGCCAAAAATACAACTTGTAATCAAAGGTATTATTTCTTTATTAGCATAATGATATTATTGCTTGCCATATATTTACTTGTTATTAAGATGTCATTTTCTTTACCTTGTGGAAAGGAAAAATGCAATTTTTTCCAGGAAAAACAGTTAAAAAATCGATGAAAAATCCCTTTCTTGCTCTTCAGCAAAATACCGATCCAATTCTAAAACTTTTTAGTTTGTACTAGTTAAGAGTTTTATTTTTACCATTGCTACTGGGCACCCTTAAAATAGTCATACCATTTTAGCTGAAAACGGGTGGACTGAAATCAAAAGAAGAGGAACAGAGTAATACTTTAGTTGTGAAAGCCTCAAAGGGAGTCTAAGCCCACTCCTAGGCTAGGCTGGTGGCGAGAGTGATGTGTCCTGCTGAGACTAGTACTACACAGGTGTCTTCTGTTAAGCATTTCCAACAATCAACCTGACCTTCCTTGAGATTTCATCTCTAAACATTGAACTCCTAAGGAAACATATACAGAAAATATATACTTCACTGGTACACACAAAGTTCTCACAAGGCTCCCCCCTCTCTTTCTGTGGGGAAGAAACAGATGTTAAAGCCTGCATAAATCCTAACTAAAGTATTTTTTTACATATATATAATATAAATGAAGGGGATGTTATAGAAATAAAATTATTTATGGATATGTTTGTATACATACAAACACACCCCCCCACACTCTCCCAGCATTTAATTTTCAAACATTAATACTCAAACCTTAAGGTTTGAGGAAAAAAAGCTAAATTGAAAATAGGCTGTGTAGCAATAAGAATTTTTGAAGTTTAGATGATCTCAAACTCTTTACACACACAGATGAAAATGAAATGTGGAAGTCTTATCAGACTTCTCAAAGTCTGAATAAATATTAAGTTCCAAATCTAGCTGTTGATTTTTACCTGAAGTCAGACATTTTCTACTTGCCTCCAAACACATTTCAAGCAAGTAAACAAGCCATGTGAGAAATCCTTTAAAAAAGAAAAACTAGAAAGCACATGCATACTAACACAATGTATAATCAACATCGTGAATGGAAAAAGCAGCACATACAGCTTGATATAAAAGATAGAAACCATTACATTTTTGCATACTCACTAGTTTTGCACTGACAAATGCGGCAACCATTTTGGTCCAGTTTGAAGCTATAGATACAGTCTTTTTCTGTCAAAGTACAGTTCACCAAAATCTCACAGGTGGGTGGACCTATTGTGATGTATGTTGGTTCTGAAGGTAAGAAAAGGAAAACAAGTAATTATTGAATTGAATTAATTGAATATTTTAATCAAGTTCACAAAAAGTCATATAAAATTCAATAGTGAAGAGAATATTTTTTAAAATAATTTTTCTTCTTATTAATGAATATTCTTCGTATTTCTGAAACCATTCATGAAACAGACTTTGTTTTGAAGTGAGATACAGTCAAACAGTATAAAGCTGCATAAAATTTTTGAAAAATTGAAACAGAAAAAAAAAACCTGTTTTTTTTTTGTTCACTATGAAATTGGCTTTCCTGCATATGCAGTTTAAAACTGAGTGTAAAATATTTATTTTTCCTACTTTTCTCCATGAGTATTTCATCAAAACTTCATGCAGATTTTCTTTCTTTAGAAAGTGAACAGTTTTCTCAGTTGATTGATAAAACCCAAGCTGTAAATCATAGCATGTGACTCAGTAGATCAAATTTTTCTCTGTGTAAAGACCCCTTCTAATAAAATGTAAAGCAGAAGAGACTCTGAATACCAAGAAGGAAATATAAGATAGACTGCATGTGAAAGATCTCTAGATACTAATGTGTCTATTTATCAAAAATATTACTTCTTACAGTATACTTTGTAGTACCAGATTATGTTTTTTGAAGTTCAGAGTATTATTACCAATTATTAGGTATTTATGAACAATATAAGATTTACTTTTGGAAGCCATTTAAATATGTTGAAGTAGGAAATTAATTTTAATGCACATGGTAGCCAGAAATATTAATGTCTTTTAGTATACAAACCTAAAATAATAAATAATATACATAATAAATATATAATAAAAATACACATAATAAATATACAATAAAAACACATAATAAATAAATAATAATATACAAAGACTTACAAAAATAACAAGGAACCTCAACACTACCATTACAAAACAGGATACAGAAGGAATGAAACACTTATCTTTTCCTGACATTTTGCTCTCTGAGACTAACTTGGTCTATCTTGTGTTTTTCATAGAACCCAAGCACTTAAGAACCAACAAATTTATAGTTATGAGCACTATTAACATTATACTACTCATTCAGGAAACACAAACTGCATGACTTCTAAAGAACTGTGATCTTTCTTTTCACCGTTGCAACAGTTTGAGTTTATCCTGTTCCTCCATCTTGAGAAATGAAGACATAAAGAAAATTACATTTAAAAAAATTTCAATTATGCATTGATAAATTGTGAGGATATGGAGAAACTGTATACTACCTATCTGGGCAAGAAACCATAATATGTTTTATACAGTATGCACATTTTCAAGGACTGGAGGTGGCCACATCTTGCCATCTCTCATCCTCAAACCAAGTACGTTGAAAGGCAGATTTTGCCATCCTTACTTAAGGACAGCTAGTCTTTACTCACAGACTGAGAACAAAATACTGCTCAACTTTGATTAAGTTGTTAAAAGTACACACTGTTAACCAAAATACAAATTTTTTATGCTTATTGGCTCCATGTCCAGCGGGCAGCTTTGGCACCCATGCCTTCCAGTCGAGTGAAAATTATCCTATTACAAGAATGAGCTTTTATGCTTTCATTATCTTTCACAATTTTCAGCCTTCATAGCTTCTCCCCAGCCCTACTCTTCCCTTCACAACAGTTTATGCAGCAGATGAATGTTTTCAATGCTTTTTAAATTAGGTCAGCTAAGTACAGAGTTTGGAGGGGAAAACTGCATGAAAGGCACTACAGTAAAGTTAGATGACTTTAAACTTAACTCAGAAGTCACGCTTCAGATTCCTCACTTTGTTGAAAGTTTCAAAGTAACATTCAAATTCTGTTGCTTGTCTAAGTTTTGTAGGAAAAGTAGCTATACACTTTATATGTATATAAAGCACCACCAGCAGCTTTGTTCAAATACAAGCTGGAAATGGCATCCAGGTTTCTATAGGCCATTTAAATCTCTTCTAATTTAAATTAAAAATTTTACAGATTTTTTTCCTAAGAGATTAATACAGTTTACTAGATTGAAGGTAAGAGATTTTATAATTTTTGTGAATTCTTCATTTCACAGTTCTGAGTTTGCACATGTAGCATAGATGAGTAATCATAACGAGCAATGTATTTAAGAATCCATTGATTCCCAAACTAGATTTCTTTTAATCTCAGTGAACTCTTGACATTTGTTTTCAAGTTAATTTAGTAAACTATCTGGATAAATAATATTCATGTATAATATTTAACATTTGCAACTTCAAACAAAACATTAGTTTAGGAATCAAGAACATGCTGATATAGACCAATAATATGATATATTGCAGAAATTCCATTAATGAATCCCATCTGTTTAGGACATCTGGTGCCTATTCTGAAAACCTCCTTTCCTACCTCACCCCATTCTCTAACCAAAATACCCTTAACCATGACAATGCATAAGACCACAATACAAGAATTATCCTGAACCTATATTCAGGTTACTGGTCAGACAGCTAAGCCCAACACTTCAAATTACAAAAAAGCCACAGTAATGCTTCTACACACTGGTAGTTAAAACCACTACAAATCATATGAATCATTAATGCTACGCAGAGCAAAGTTCACAGAGAGTAACATGAGCTGGAGAACTGAAGAAGACTGTAGCTTTACCATCTGACTGCAGAAAAGTTAGGTAAAATATGTAGGTAAAAAACCCACAAAAACTCACTGAAAGCTGAAATGCGAGTTAGTATTCATTGATCCATCTGGGTATAAACTAAGCCTAGAGAGAAACAGGACTGTGTTTCACAATCCATCACTGAAATTCACCCCTCAAGATAACTTCTCTTTAATTGCAGGCATAATTTGATGTCTAGAAAAAAAACAGTGGATATTTGTCATGCACTTCTCGTGACACCTTTTCAAAACTATACTTCTGTGTTTTGATGCTCCTGTGTCTTGGACACACCAACACAACTATTTTTTGCCTCATTGATACATCAAGTAACATGGTATTTCTCGCAAGGAACAAAATTAAACTATCATTAATTTGAAAGAGATTTGTTAGTCCTCTATTACTTGTGTTTTATTGTGTGTATTTATTGTGTGTTAATTCCTACTTTTTTGTCTGCTCTCAGCATCCTCAGTGTTTTCAGACAAGCTTACAAATCTGTTTTTTCTCCCTCCTGTCCCTAAAGGTAAGCCCTGAGATACAGTAATTTTATATGCATGCCTGCTTCTCAATGAGCTGCAAGTAGAGGACAAAAGACATAATTTCATTCCCTGCCCCCACATGTGCAAAAACGCAGCCAGAAAAAAAAAAAACCTCAGCCATTTTCACTTCACTAGACAAGACTCAACAAATAAAGCCAGCTCTGCTCTGCCAGGCTTCTGGCTATTTGAATAGGCAAGCGGTAGCTAAGCTTGAAAAAGCATGTACCACCACATGATGTGAACTAGGCTTTCACTGCTGCTCCTGGTAGAAATGGCACAAGAAAGAAAGATCCAGTGCACAAACACACAGACGATGGGTGGGAAAAATGGGTACGGTTTCTGTCCGTGTGCTTTACCAACAATAAAATTATACCACAGAAAGAAAGAGAGAAGTAAAAAAAAAAAAAAAGAGGATTGAAGAGAGTCTGAAGGAAAACAATGGATTTTTTTTAATAGAGCACAAATTTTGCTGATGTCAAGTGCTTCTATGCAAGGTTAAATTTTGGTTTCTATCAGAACATTTTGCTTCCCATATACTCTTCTCTGAGCCTGACACTTTCTATGCTGAATTTCAGTGCAGATGATTACTAATTTGCATGCCATGAGGTCTATAAAAATCTTTGAATTAAATTTCTTTACACAGCTGTATACTTAAAAACAACTTCAAAAATTTTGAAATATTTCAGCCACTGCACTGCTGTCAGTCTGACTTGTCCACTGAAAAATACAATGGAATGTGATCAAAACCTTATTCATTCCAGTTTGAAATCAAACTCTGCATTTATGGGGAAAGAAGGGAAGATGGTAACATCCAAGCAATACCTAGTGATGGCCATTACAGAATCTACATAAGCAGTATCAACACAAAAACTGGATGTCACAAAAAAAAAAAAAAAAAAAAGAACTTGTCAAGGTGGAATAAGATGGTATTTTCACTCATATTTTTCTACCCAGGATACTTTTGTAATATGAACAAAACCAACCCTCAGGCCTCTCTCTTCTGTATTTTCTGATTTTTGAGAACTCCCACTTCTCCTATGAGTGACATGACAAAACTTGTATTACAAAGAGCAGACATTGTCTTCTGTTGAAAAAGTGAAATACTATATGTATATACATAAAAACACACACACATAAGAACAAAAGATGGTTGATCTGGTCTAGTACTGTGCCTTGTATACAGATCTCATTATACTTGGGTCTTAAGATGGTCTTAAAACAATAGAGAAAAACTGATGCACTCAAGTTTCACTAAGACCAAGGAAAAAATAATTTCTTCGGATTAGAATTTTATTATACACAGAGGTTGATCAATTGAAATTATCAAAATAAAAGAGAAAGAAAACTAAAATTCACCATTGATTGTTAAAACCCTGGAAAACAAAACAAATCAAAATAATACAAACAAAAAAATCCAAGTCAATTTATTGCGATCTTGTTGACTTTTTGACCATTCACTGAAGAATTCATTTTTCCTTCTAACTTTGGAGATTTCATTTACATAATTCTCTAGTTAATTTTAAAGAGAACTAAAAGTATAAATAAATAATCTTCCCTAAGTCTGGCACCAGAATGAAAAATTGTACCCAGTTTCCTGTCATACCCTTAGTTGCTCAAAAGCTGAATTCTGGCCATTGTATTCTTACCAGAAAACGAAGTGGATTCCACTGAGCTGTACTACTGCAACACCATGTGTATTATGAGAGCACCAAGTGTTCACTTTTGGTTTGTGTGAAGGATAAATAGAACCTTTATCAGCAGGAGCAGAGCCTGCAGGTGCAGGGAAGCGATACTTCTCCTATACTTAGCACTTGAGAGCCCACAGCTGAAATAGTGTCCAGCTTTGTGGACACTCTTAGCAGAAGAGACAGACACTGACACAGCACAGGCCACCAAGCTGGTCAGGGGCTGGAGCAGCTAGCATATGAGGAGAGCTGAGAGACAAGGGGGGCATCCTACTGCTGGCTACCACTATCTAAAGGAAGGGTATAAAGGCTACAGGGCCTGACTCATCCTGGAGATGCTCCAGGCTAGAATTAGAGGCAACAAATACAAGAGACAACATGGGAAATTACAATTGTTTGTTTTTCCTTTTAAGCAGGTGGTAAAACGACAACAGAGTCCTAGTGGTTGTGGGATCTCCATCCTTCAAAATATGCAAAACTTAATTGGGACAAGGACTGAAATCCTGCTGTCCCTGGACTTGCTCTGAACAGGAGGCAGGACTAGAAAATCTCTTTGGTCCTTTCCAACCTGCATGAATCCATGAATTTCACCTTCACACAAAGTCAGCACTTTTCCAGTGAAAGGAGCAATATCCTTGATGGATCCTAATCAGGGAACTGAAATCCTAAGACAAACATTACAGTTTCTGAAACATACAGATTTCTGTAGGCTTTTGCCAAGTACTGATTACCTTCCTTCTGCAATAAAAGTACGTTTGCCTAATGCCATCTCTCTGAAATCTAGTAAATGACTTGAAAACTAGCTTTTTATTTAAGAAGCAATATTTCTTCCAGGCTGTTATAACAGTAATTCTCTCTGAAGCACTATTCAGTGACAGCCACAACCACTTTTAATCAGTCTCAATTTTTGTCCTCCTTTAAGTTAACACATTACCCATTCTTCACCTCTTGGCAAACTATATTTTTTACCGTTATGTGAAGAACACTTAAAACAAGCTCTTTGCTTTGTTTCATTTGGAAGGCAATATTTTCACTTAAAACAGGTTTGTTTCACACTTTCAGTGATATTTTGTGAGGGAAATACCTACTCCAGATTTTAATAAAATTGTTTTTAAGCAAGGAAGTAACTATGGCATTCTAAGTTTTTTCTTCCATACATTGTTAAATATATCATTGTTCAACACAAACAAGCAACTTCTAATTGACTGTTAGAAATCTAGATCATTGTGTATCTTAACCCAAAGGTCCTAGAAATGTAAGGGGACAGGTATTTCACTACTCAATCATTCCAGTTTTTAATTTGATTCATAAATGTGTCTCTGTCGATACAGAAGGGGAAAAAAGCTATCCCTATTATAATGAAATTACTGCATTTTTCCTTGACATAAAATTATGACATAAGTATGCACTACACACCTGGGTTCAGTTACTTTGATTTATGTACAACATTACTCTAGCTAAGCAGACACAGGAGGTCTGACTTATCCTCTTCACCATCTTCACTGGTGCTCCCAGTGCAGCTCTACTCAGTATTATTCTATGTGCATATGCTTGAAAGGCAGCTAGTCCTACCAATTTTTGGTGTAAAGTGACCCAAACATATTACATTATTTGCAAATGCCATAATAATAAACTACAACAAAGTATGGGTTGACAGCAGTCAACAAAATCAGGCAAACAGAGTTATTTTGGACCTCAGAGCTAAAAGCCTTTTATGTAAGCATGCAAGATTTTCTTGCTTTGTTGGATTTTTATATATAAATTTATCTGTATTCATATAAATACAGCATTTCCAGACAACTTCACACTAACAAAAAGGTTTTAATCTGTACCATGGAAACACATTTCTTCAAGGCTATAAAACTGTAAGCTCTACAAATATATCTCAATATAGAGGTTGAAAATTATCTTTAGAGATTCTTCTTTGGATATCCAAATCACCAAGGATTTAACCAATTTCATTGTGACTGCAAGCTACTGCACAAGTATCTATCTTTTACAAGGAATCTATGAACACAGGACTTAAAAATTCATTGCAAACAATTTTTACAGTAAAATAATACATTCCCAGCACTCACCAAAATACTGTTTTGTATTTTATTTTTATTTATTCATTATTTGTATACTGACTATTACTGGATTGCTTAAAAACAATTTCAGATATTTGTTTTCAAAATTACTATATAACACAAATACAGTATATTCTAATGAAGATATTTTGAGGAATTATTTCCAGTTGCTCATGCAACTGCTATCCAGATAATTTCAAGATACAAGTTCTTACCAACAGTAACACATGAACTTTTCAAACACACCAAACTAGCTGTTACACAGCACAATGTGGCCACCAACCCTGAAAAGAATCATAAACCTAAACGTGAAGACTATGTAGTCATAAATGTAGAACAAGAAGTGCTTCACTGCTCAGTGCTAGAACTCTCCAATCTCCTTTTGCATATTCCATCTTGTTAATGTAAATGAGTCTATAGTTTAACTAAAGACAGTCAGATAAAATAGATTAATTCCTTGTGCATGTTATTAGGAAGGCTGGAACATGGAAACAATTTTTAGTGTACAGCACAGGGAAGCTTTATGTCCATCTGTGAGCACCACTATGTATGTTCTTCTACTTTTAGATCAACAGTATTGATCACAAACTCCCTGCTTTTCCACATAGATGGGAAAACAAATAAAATAATTCCAAATTCTGCCCATTGCTATTTCCAATATGGAAATATTGGAAATAACAATAATTAAATATGGGTTTTTGTTTTGTTGAGTGTTTTTTTTCCTATAAGAAAATATAATAAGAAACTTTGTATAAAAATCTTATACTACTTAGCCACAAATCCAAAAAATAACTCTGAAGTTTAAACATTTAATTTACAATGTTTTTTAATCTCAGAGAGAACAACTTATATAAAACATCAGTGCATTCAGATTCTGCAGTGATCAGTCTTGGGATATTTGGAGAAAGTGTTAGCCATGCACAAAGAATAAGCTCAATAGAAAAGGATTCTAGATTCTAGAAAGCACATCTCATTGGGAGCAGAAAATTAAAACCTCTTCTGAGGGAGAAAGGAAAAAGGAGTCAAAACCATGTTCTACACATGGAGAAAGACCTCTAATATCAATAATAAAGAACATGCCTGAGTTTGGGGAAAATGAAATAGCTCCCTCTTCTGTAGTTTTTTATAACACAAACTACCTCTCTAAAGGGATCAAGATGTTCCGATCCAATGAAACTGTCACCAACTGACTTAAAGAAATATAGCATCAGTGCATTCAAGCATTAAAAAAAAAATAAGAATAAAAGAAGTGATCAGTAGCCTAACTTTTTACCTAATTCTTTACATGATACTAGGGTAAAAATTGGACCTGAAGGGTGTGCTGCTTGACAGCCTTTCATTTGAGTCTGCATACTTGTTTGCATTTTGTCTGCTGTCCAAAAAAGTTAACTGCAGCCTACTAAGCAGCAGCATGTGTGTTTACTTAAGCTTCCTGTAAAAACATTCATATCATTCCAAGAGTGACTAAATGTTTTCCATCCTCATAGTTTGCATTCCAGCCTTCCCCGCCCCTCCAGTTCATTACATGAAAAATATCAGTCCCAAGTCCTGGTTAAGAGAATTTCCTTCCTGAGTTTGAAATACCTAATGCCTTTCAGGATTTTTTCCCCCCATTATTTAGCTATCTGTGTTAGCTATCAGTGTCTAATAATTCAGTGTCACATAACTTTTTATAAAATGTTTGCAAGGACTTAAGATGTGGTAATTTTCTAATGTCGCAAATAACTCTGAAAATATATTCACATGTATTTCCAAATGCATAGTTCAGTTTGGCAGGCTTATTTCAAATTTTATTCATACTGTAAACCTGAAACTCCTTAAATATGCATTTTTCCTTGAAAAGTAACTATTATAATCCAAGACAATTTGTATTGTTGCAAACTGAAGACGTCTACTACGAACCAAAGCTGCATAGGGATTTTTCTTTTTTGCACTGATGCAATCAAAATTCTCACAAGCTTTCCACTCCCAAGATGTAAAGTTAAAAACTTTTGTCTGTCATAAACAATTCTTCCAGTTTTCTGTTTAACAGGCATGTATACCCTTTAAATACATTTTAATGCTGATGAGACTTTTTTGGCCAATTTTAGGTGGAGTGACACTATGAAATAATAACCTTTATTAAAAGCAGAATCAATTAAGCCTATTGTCCAAACAGGTAAGAAGGTCATTCAATTATCATTACTAGGTAAAGATACAGCAATCAAACTAAATTAGTGTGCATATGGGGCAAATCTCTGAATTCTATAGGGACTGAAAAGAATTAATTAGAGGATCCATGAGGTTCTTTATAAGCGAGACATCCTTAGCTCCATTGATATATATTCATTAGGATGCTTTGGTTATTTAACCTTTCAGTAGTTTTTCCACTGTACTTAACTATTAATAATTGAAAATTAGAACACAGTTATTTTATACTAGTATAGGCTTTGCACTTTCTTAAACTCAGAGAGACTTTCATTGGCAGTAGGTTTCATTATACCCTGGATTGTGTGGTTCAACAGCCTCAGATGCCTTGTCTAAAACTGCTATACTAAATCACGATCTGGCAAACGTAAGCCCAATTCCCTACAGCATGGCGTTTGCACCCCTTAATTGACTTTGATGAAAAGGCTGGTTGAGAACTGTAGCGCTGCTGATGAACAATAACTTATACTTCATGCTCTAAGGAGAACTTTGGGCCCAAACCCTGTGCCGGTAAAACTGCTCACTACCACTGACTTCATCCTGAATGAATCAAACTTCTTTTCATTGGACTCTGCTGCCTGTTTTTACTTAATGAAGTGCTGGACACGCTAAAGGAACTGAACTGAATTACATCTCGGCTAGAGTTTGGAGCCCTTTATTGATGAAAATGTTAATTTCTTTTTGTGAAGATAAAGTGTCAGCCATAATGACAGCAAAGTAATGTGGGCCTTATTCATGAAAATCCTCCGAGGGGATTTTGTTTAACACTTAATTTCTCATTCACAGCTTATGCTGGCACCCTGCCACCTGTACCTGAGGGCTCTCATGCAGAAGGACGTACTGCGAGACAACCAATTACTGTGTATCAGCAGACTGGGTTGCAGCTTTCCCTGTGAATAGCCTGAGCCTCTGGGAGATGCAAGGGAACAGAAGAAATAACAGATCTTCCTAAGGGACATTTTGGGTCTCACTGCCAGTGCCGAGCACTTATATTTATTATCTTCTTTAAAAAGAATTAAAAATAATCAGGTGTTTTCATACTATCCTACCCAATATTTACTTGCTGTGAACACAACTATTATTCCAATTTGCAGATGGCCATCCACACATGCAGATGGCCTGAGGAAAACATGGTTATTTCTATCACTGTAGCTTTCTTGGTGTTCTGGATATACCATTATATATTCATACTAAATAGTTATTTTAAACTCCAGTATCTGCATTTTTGGGGAGGTAAAAGTAACCACACCCATTTTATTTATAAAATAAACAATTATTAGCCCAAGAGGGATGCAAGCAGCTCTGTGAGCAGCAGCACTAACAGCAGCAGAATTGCCAATGGATCTGGTTACTTCCAGTGGAACAGGTACACAGACCAGCTCCCAGGAAGAATTTCTGAGCCTAAAGAAATGCGAGTGCATACAAAATTTTGCACCCCTTATGGCACTTGAAAATCACTTTCTCCCCTCCACCTATGTGCCTGTTTTCATTAAATCTACAGACATGGGTTCTTTTTGAGACTTTCTTGTGCTGAAAGCCATTGGCTCTAAAACTGTGGGGTAAGCAGAGAGGGCCAGTGTGATTACCTAAGCCTCGGCTCTTAACGAAAACAGTCTAGAAAACAAAGAAAGAAAAAACAGACTAAATAGATAATAGATTAAACAAACAAGGGCAAATCCCAAACGACCAATATAATTACAGCAGCTATAGAAGCTATATAGAAGCATCCATCAGAAGCTTAAAACTAATTCTTTGTGTTGGATCCACAGAACGCAATGGGTCTGCTTTTCCCAGCTCTCCCCAGCGAAAGACTGTGCCTGCCTTCAAAGCTGAAGACTAAAGAGCTTGAGTTTGGGAGCAGGCTGATGAAGGAAAGTCTTCCCCTCCTCATTCTCAATGTTCCTCCATGTCTAGCCTTAGTCCTCATTGGTGGCCCTTGCCTCCCTCCCAACTTGGACACACTCACCTCAAATTAGCCAGCTCCCTGCTCACACCTGGGGCTCAACACAGCTTGTACCAGCACAACCCAGTGCCATTGCTGTGTTAGAAAACTGGCAAGAAGTGCCAGGGGTAGACATACTGTAATAAAAGATGTTGCCAAGAGAGCTTTGATCACTTTGTTTATTAAAAAACCCATCAGCCATATATTGGAGAGCCACAGACAACACTTGCATAAACACTGAAACACGTGAATTGCTACAACTTTCAGTTATATATGCAATTTCCTGAGTGAACTTCCTTTTGCTGATGCTGAAAATCATAGAATCATCTGGGCCTGAAGGGACCTTCAAAGGTCATCTAGTCCGACCCCCCTGCAGTCACAGGGACACCCCCAACTAGACCAGGTTGCCCAGGGTCTCGTTGAGCCTCACCTTGAATGTCTCCAGGGAAGGG
>BJBW01001873.1:97688-219923 GCA_004320125.1 Scolopax mira
TTAGCCCTTGTTCTGTCATTGCTGGCCTTTGTGAACAGACTGTAATACAAACTGCAATGCCCCGAATGCATCAAAAAGACAACCTTGGTCACAACATGCCACAGGAGGAATTTTGTTTTCCTCAAACACTTTCTGCTTTCCTTTAAAATACATCTTTCCTCTTGCAATTCAATTTCACTTCAATTCACTCTTATCCTATCTTTTTCTTTACAATAACCTTTTAGGCACCTGAAGACTGATATCCCCTTATTCCAACTTTATAATTTTCTCTTTAAGCTAAATCAACACTATTTATTCAGTCTCTCTTCCTAGGACACGTTTTGCAAATTTTGGACTGTGCTTATAGCTCTCCTTCTGACTCTTTTGAACTTGCCTCCACCTTTTTCAGAGAAACAATGTTCAAAAAAGGACCAAGGGCCTACTCTGTTACCCATCCATAAGAAAGAGAGCAAACAGTGTTACTTCAGGTCTTGCAAACCGTACTCTTGATTGTAATTTCAGCATGGTGTCGGCCTTCTTGAAGCTCTGTTAATCCACATTCAACTCTTTCTTTCCCCTTAATCAGCAGACTTCTCCCAGAGAACAGCTATTTAACAATTACTCTGGTTCAGGACTCATGAAGAATCGCCTCGAAGCACACTGCACTGTATTCTCCCTTGTTGAATTTGCTCAACATTTTTCTGCAAGCACTCTGCTTTAAAACAAATATATGAATTCATATTCTGTTCTCCAAGATACTGGCTGCCCTTTTCATCTTTGTTTTCTGAAGATAAAATAAATTTAGCTTTGATCTGAGCTACTGAAAACATCAGACCTAGACACAATACACATACTAGTGAATACCAACTACAATCCAACTCAAGAAAGGTGTCCCACAGATTTGAAGATTAGATCCATATACAAACCCATCATATTGGAGCACTACACCCATACATACCCTTGCCCTCCACACATCTAACCCAGGTTCCTGCCCTTTCCTCCCCACCAATCTCCCCCAGGAGCTCCAGTGTAAAGCACCTTGAGCACCTCACTCACACTCTCTCTTCCACCAGCAGCACCAGTAGATGCAAGTATGAAAGAGGTGACAGGAACTGAATCGTTACCGTCTTCTCCAAGTTCAGCAAACCCCAGCCAAGCATCCAGACATTTATACATTTCAAACCAATTTGGCTTGGTTGGTTTCAAACCAACACTGGAACATGTATCCTGTGGGCTACAGGTACACATTAAGCATATATGCTATGGATATGTATCCATATCTATATACAAATATACAAAGCATGTGAACATTTAAGCTTCCATTCAGTCAACACTTCTGCTCATACACTAAACTGCAAAATTAAGGTTAAGCTACAAATATGCAGATTTAACAAGGCAGTATGCAGAAAAGCATCGTACAGCTAACACTGAAGGTTTTAAATTCCTCTTAGGAAAAACTGTGGCTGGAATGTATTTTACTGGTTTTAGATCTTCACTAAATGTATTTCACATCTTTTTCATTAGTAACATGAAAATCAAGGGATTGATTTGTCAGCCACTTTCCAGCCAGGACTTGCTTCTTCCCTGAACCCACCAACTCCTACAGGTCACTGATGATGCAGTGAATATTGGGAGAACATTGTCAACAGAAATGACCCTTGGGGAAAATGAGTGAGAAGCTGATTAAAAAGGGGAAGAAGCACTGACCTATGCAGCCTACCTGGCTAAGAGAACAGACATGTCAGCTGTCTGGATGATAACAGAAACAAACAGCATTTCAGACAGGATCATGTTATCACTAAAACTATAAAACCAAATTCAAGGTAGTAAGATTTGCAAGACAGCAATGCTTTTAAGGCCTGTTTTCCTCTGGCATATATACTTCCTCAGTTCAGTCCTATCACAAGGAGACAACCAGAGAACAGCGATCTAAGTAGCCCCTTGTCTAGTGGCTTAGCAAGCAATAGCTGTACTGCAAAGAAAACATACAGTACCTTCATTACTCATGCAATCTAGAGTACTCTAACTAGAAACATTTATTAATCTCAGATTTAAGTCTCAAGACACATGATGCTATCCTAGCTCATTGCTGAGTTTAACAGTCTAGATCTTTGATCCCTTAAATATTCACAAAACTAAATTCCTGAAATTTGCTTGGCATTATGGGGTATAATCATCTGTTCTGTTTGCTGTGGAGGAGGGAAAGGAAGCAATAAGAGAGAATTCAAGTATGTTTTCATGTATCCTCTGACCACTGGTACCTGAGTGTGCTCAAATCCCTTCCTAGCATGAACTAAAATTACTTCCAGTAATTGCTGGCTCTATCATTTATGTAATTTTATTACCTCTTGATTGTTTACTTGGCTGTATGTACTATCAAAGAAATGCCAACTCAAATGTGATTATTTTAAGCTTAAAATTTACTAAGTCATTCAAAATACCACTCAGTATTACTCTCCCCCAGATGATAGTCTGATGTAGAGAATTTAGTCTACATCATACAACAGATGAGAAAATAATTAAGACGACATAAGAATCTCATTTAAATATTGATTCCATGGTGCTATTATGTCATTCTTGATCTGTTTGACATAATTTGTATCCTAAGTGTAATTTAACCCACTTCCACCCCCCAATAAGAAAAACAACTTTTATGGAAATAAACAGTTACTAGCTACTTCTTCTTCAATGAGTATAAACATGTTATACTGTTTAGCACAGAATTACCTAACCTAGTCCAGATCAGCTAACTTGTGTCCTGAAAGCACTGTAGAGGCATTAGTGTGCTACTTTAATGAAGGACCAGCTTAGCAATGTTGTGACCTTTAGTAATGAATAATGGAAGCCTATGCTCTACCCTGTGTTTTCTTCCCATGGTTCATCATCATTGTCTCAGTCTGATATAGATAACCATTTAATCCCATTATCGCTCATCAATTTTCTCCAACCTGGAACAGGAAAACATAGACATTTGTCAATCTTTCTCTCTTTAGAGGAAAAAGCCCTCAACATACTGAAAATACTTCCATCAACTCCTCACTCCCTGTACTACCTTCCCAAGCTTGCTCACATACAAACTAAATGAGGGGTGGCAGCACATCCTCCGCGATTTCCATCATGAGGGGATCACTGGGGTTTAAAAACAGTTAACTTGCTTCCTTGTCGTAAAATTAATCCAGTGCAAGTAGCAACTCTCTACAATTCACTGGCAGCTTTTATACATTATTAGACACCTTCTTCAGATCTTGTGATGTGAATTTTGGAATGAAAGAGCACCTGAGTATCTTCATGCTCCTTAGAGCATAAAAAGCATACTTGGGTTTTTTATCCTAAAGTATCTCAGTGAACTTGAATGGATACTGCAACCCAAGAAGGAACCCAAGACACATACACTTACACAAAATTTATTTCATTCTATCAGAGCTGGAACAGAAAATACGTAAGTGGAAGCTCACTGAGCACCCACAAGTGTTTGCACACTGTGAAGATAGCTCTGACAACCGGTCTAGAGTTACCATTTCTAAACTTAGCAATCTGGTATTTATTTTTCATGATGAACAACTACTCCATAAAAAGCAACTCTGAAGATACAAAAATACTATCTATATAATTTTTTTTATGTTTATAAAAAAAAAGTTTTTTTTAAGTGTATCAGTTTTCAAGCCTGCAAATTTCCATTAACAGGCTGGACTAGCGTTTACCATATGGTTAAAATCTCAGTCAGTTATACAAGAAATACATATTTCCACAAAGTAATGAAAAACGTGTTTCAAACTCTAAGAATTAATCTCTCCCCCGATATCATCCTCCTTTGTACGTTTCACTGAAATAATATTTTATTCATATTACAATTATGTCCACTGTCAAACTATGTTGCACAAAGAGAGTTTTAGTTGTAACTAAATGAAACTGATGAATAAGAAACTAGGAATAATTTAAGTATCAGTAATACCAGCCAATGAATATCTTGATCTTTTAACTCTTCCTATGCTTATTAATAAACTTTAAGCATAACTAGGAGTGAAATTAGTTAACACTGCTGATCTTAAATGATCTATTTTGGGCAAAAAGAATATTGGGATTTGCCACATAGAGGTGTGGCTAAAAAATGCTTCTCCCCACCCCTGACTAGTTTATTCAGTCACAGCCAATGCTGTACCAACTACTTCAATCCTCCAAAATTTCCAAGTAAACCAGGAATTACCAATTAAGAATCACAGAGTGGTTTGGGTTGTAAGGGACCTTAAAGATCATCTAGTTCCAGTCGTCCTGCCGTGGGCAGGGACACCTCCCACTAGAGCAGGTTGCTCAAAGTCCCATCCAGCCTGGCCTTGAACATCTCCATGGATGGGGCATTCACAGTTTCTCTGGGCAACCTGTTCCTGTGCCTCACCATCCTTACAGTAAAGAATTTCTTTCTAGTATCTAATCTAAATCTCCCCTCTTTCAGTTAAAAACCAGTACCCCCCTTGTCCTGTCACTACACACCCTGATAATGAGTCCCTCCCCATCTCTCCTGGAGGCCCCTCTTAGCTACTGGAAGGCTGCTGTAAGGTCTCTCTGGAGCCTTGCCTTCTCCAGTCTGCACAACCCCAACTCTCTCAGCCTGTCCTCACAGGAGAGGTGCTCCAGCCCTCTGATCATTCATGGCCTTCCTCTGGACCTGTTCCAACAGGTCCATGTCCTTCTTGTGCTGAGGACTCCAAAGAATCAGCCATGACAGACCGAAGACAATACCAGACACAGAGAGCTTACCTTCGCACACCGGGCAGCACTCCCCAGGGACTTTAACAGGATTCAGACAGCTCTGCCCACAGGCTGTCGCAACACAGTGTGGATCTCCATTGATGCACTGGCAGAAAGTACAGTCGTCCTCTCGCCAGCGGTCTCCATGGGCTTGGATCTGACCATTGGCATAGCAACCAGCAGGGTTATTTACTGGATAAACTGGGTCTGAAATGAGAGGAATTGCAAGCAAATAAGTTTTATCTTCCCATGTATGCCTAAACTTTATATATGACTAAAAATGCAATACACTATTTTAATGTTACCTGAAAAGGGTTAAGTGTATCCACCATCAAATATTAAAAGAACCACTGTGGTATACGGTGAGAAAATAATATAGGTAACAACTTAGGTATTTCAATATTGAAATTTACTGTTGCAAAAGTTAAGTCAACTTATACTGAACATTCATATATTCAGATAATTTTACCTTTTTCAAGTCAAATTTTGTACTCAGCAAGCATATCTGGAATGGAAAATATATCTACAAATGGCTGGATTACATTTTTTAAGAGGCTTAATTTTTGGATTTTCTGGTTCTTAGATATATTGATTCGTTTTTTGTACCAGCTTAACAAATTCTGAAGGGAACTGAAAACACCCCCATGAACTGCTGGAATGACCTCCTGTCAGCATTGCAGCACTAATTTATAGATGCGACCTCTGGCACATCTCCTGCTGGAATAAGAAGCTACATCATTTTGCAGTTTTGGAGATACGCTAGTTTTCCTTGGCAGATTTTCTGGCTCAGTTTTCAATTTCATTTTACTTGGAGCTTTTTACCCTTAAAAGCTACAAGGCCCATTTACCTGCTAGGTAATTAAGACCAAATTAAGACTCAGGTATTTAAAGTAACAGAATTATGGAGGATGTACTTTATATAAGATTTCTCCTTAGGTTTATTGCAAATAAATAGTGCGACTATATAAATGATAATTTATGACTTGGAATAAAAGCAGCTTTTACCCTTCAGAAGGAGCATGTTTTACTCTTAAGAAATGTGATTAGCAACACTGATATTTATAGTAAAAATATATGCATTACATGAATAACTTCAAATTATCCTGGTGGCTAATGAAAAAATAACTGTTAGACTATTTACTATAGAAATGTACAGTAATCACATTTCACACAATTCAATCACAATTCAAAGCAAGCAATAATACAAGTTACATATTAAAGAAAACCCAATATATTAAAAATATTAAATACAACTAAAAGCATCATTTTTAGCATGCATCAGATAGCAGACATCATAAGCACAAGTCATTTACTCATGAGTCAATTTTCAGGAAGCGCTAGTTTGAAGGATTTGGGATAAAAGAAATGTCCTATCTTAAGAAAAAAAAAAAAAGACAACAGACAAAAAAAGGGCTCAATGAAACTTGAGAATATTTCTGTAAAGTTTCATCAACCCCCTTTGGAATGAAGGCAATTGATGTTAAGTGTAGGTAAAGCCAATAGCAGTGCCAATAGCTGTTGTCTTATTATGAGCCACTGTATCACTTTATTACAGTATCAAACTCTGAACACTTGGAGTGAAACGGCACATAACTTCTACCTGGCATTCATTCCCATCCTGAATTTTAGTCCCAATTTTAGCAAAACACATTAAGCCAACATAAAAAACAGGTGTTTGGGAAAAAATGACAGTTAAAAATTAAGATGTTTCTCTTAACATCTGCACTTTTTATGTTTTAGGGTTACATTCCATCTTTAACTATTTTGGCCCAGCTAAAAATCAAATAATACACAAACAAATGAAGTGCATTTTATCATTCAAGTCATGTATGGCATTCTGATTGACAGAGGAATATAGAGAAAGCACAGAAAAGCCACATAAGACTCGTGTTATTTGCAATAGTCTTTTATGTGAGTCAAAGCACAAAGTTCCTGCTACCCTCAAAAGGTCAGTAGTATTTAAAGCTATAAATTGAGCCCAGCAAATTATACTTCCTTATGCTGAGGAATCCTACAGGACTTTGAGAAATAATTGTTCCTGTAGCTAAGGCAAGAAGGGCTTTTGCCTGTACTGCACAAACCACAGAAAATTTAAAATTTGCTATTTTAAAATTATTGCAGAAAAGAAGGAAGTATTATATTTCTTTTTATTTCTATCATCAAGAAAACATTAGTAGAAAAAAAAATTAACCACCTTGAAAATAAGTCATAAAATAATCAAATAGAAAGAGAAGAGGTAGAAAAAAAAAAGCTCTCTCTTCAGCAACTAGAAAAGCCTCAATGGGCAGGCTGTTAACTACACATTCTGCCCACTTAAAAGACTTACCTTGTCAATTTCAGTGTCACTTAACATAACCCACATTGTTAAGAAAGGGATCAAAGCTTTCTGTTGTCCTAAATGTTTGAAAGGAGCCAGGAAAATAAACAACATATATCTTAGTATCCCAATCATTCAGAAGCGAGAAATCAGACTTCCTTGATCATAGAATCTCAGAATAGTTTGGATCGGAAGGGACCTTTGAAGGTCCAACCTCCCTGCACTAAGCAAGGGCATCTTCAACTAGGTCAAGTTGTTCAGAGCCCCATCCAATCTGACCTTGAATGTTTCCAGGGATGGGGCCTCTACCACCTCTCTGGGCAACCTGTTCTGGTGTTTCATACCCATCCTTGTAAAAAATTTCTTCCTTATCTCTAGTCTAAATCTCTTTTAGTTTAAAAAATCTCTTTTAGTTTAAAACTATTACCGCTTGTCCTATGGCAACAGGACACTGCAAAGAACAAGGTAGCACACTCAGAGTAAAAATGTAGAAATAAACTGAATTAAGGAAGAACCTGGAAACTTCAGAAGAACAAAACAAAGCATTTGTTTTCTCATTTGCGTTGAAAAAAACAAATAAAAAAACCAAAACAGTGGAATTAATAAGCAAACGTGATCAAAGATACCATACCTTCACACACTGGGCAGCACTCTCCTTCTGGCACATAGTACCTGTCGCAGTGTAGCTCGCCACACTGGGCAGAGAAACAAATGGAGACTCCACCTTGGCATCGACAAAAGCGACAAGCATCCATACGAAACATGTCTCCATCATAATATTCCATGCTGTTAAATATGCAAGTTGGCTTCACTTCTGAAAGAAGGAGGAGGAAAAATAAATTAATAATGTATTTTACAGATATTGTTAAACTCATGTTGCTACTGATATAAAAGAGACAATTGATGTTTCTTTCATTTTAAAAACTGAAATACAATTATTTATTTTAAAGAACATAGTATATGTCATTGTCAATTTCAAAAATGGAAGACAATAAAATGTTACTCAAAATTACTTTCAGAACAATTCTTTAGAATTTAAAGTTTACGCTTTAAAAATTAAAATATTGAAGGAAGATTAAGGCACTGATATTTCTTCATGGGTGTTAAGTATTTCTCATTCTGGATGAGCCAGAAGCTACATCAAATGTCAGCAAATTAAGCAATAGATTTTTCTATTTTAAGACAGTTTTTGGTGTTTCTTAAGTGTAATCTTCCTTTCTGCAGAACTCTGTACACAGGTGGATAAATTGCACTAAGGCTGTCCAATCCGTAGGAATATGGTTAAAAAACCCACAACAAACATATTTTGTGACTGCATGATCTGTTATGCAGAACTGAATACTTCTCAGTTCAAGCAACCTGGAGCTGTACTAGTCAGCTCATATCTATATCCCCCCCCCCCCCCCGAAAATAACCTCAATTGTAATAAATATTTATGTGATCACTTTAGTGTTTTAAAAACAAAGACCATGATTTCTTGTATGCCTCCATGTACAGCAGAATCCTAACATAAAGTTAAACCCAAAATCTGTGGAAAACTAAAAACTTCTCAAAATTTCTAGGTATTTAGGGAAGGATATTGTCTATTTACTTAACTTTCAGAAAAAATAGACTAAATAGTTAACTATAACAACTAAACAGTTTGCAAATTTAACAACCTTTTATTAATTTATAGACATATGTATTTATTTATTTATTTTTAATATGGAAGAGGTTTGGTTCTGGAATATGAAAGAGATCCACACATCATGAATACATCATAAGGGCTCCTTAGGGCTCCTGACCTTGCAGTTACTCCATACACATAAACTTTCCTCCACCTCCTATTGCGTGTTCTGTTCAGCCAGCCTAATTAGTGCACACAGAATACCCACCCCAATCCTCTTATTTCTGAGGGCTAAAAGATTTTCATCTGGGTTACTCTTGACAAAGATACAGGTTTTCTTTAAAACTCTAAAGCATTTCAGGGACTCTAGTATTTCCTTCCATATACACTTATATTGAACTCCAGCCTCAAGTCTTTTAATATGAATGCAAAACATTAGAGTTGAAACTTGGAACTATCATGAGCAATGTTTGATTTCATATGCCTGTTCTGTCTTCAAGGCATAATGTAGAAAGCAGCATTAAAAAAAAAAAAAAAAAAAAAAAAGAGGAGGAAATACCACTGTGTCCAGGAAAACAGCTATGACCTCATTAGAAAGAAATTCACATAAACAAACACTTGAAAAGTATTTCAAGTTTATGTAGCTCAAGCCGTTAGTTTAAAAACCTTCTCAAAAAAGGAAAAAGTGCCAACTAAACTCAAAAGGCCTGTAATCTATTTGATTCTGACTCTACTGCTTTGATTGCAGCTTTCCAGATTTTTACTGATTTTTTCCTCCCTCTCAAACAGTAGATCTGAATTCCTGCCTATTTAGAAGTAGAAACATCATCTTCCATGAATTAGTATTCATTTTTAGAATGTCCAAACAAGCCAAGCAAGTAACTGTAAATCCTGAAAGGAAAAAGTATGTTTTATTCCTACAATAAAAACCACCATAGAATTTCACTGCATGTGTATTTTTACCATCCAGATTTATGACAGTGTATACATTCATACTAAACTATTGACCTATTCCTATACATTGAGGTATGAGACAAGGATTACTTTTGTTAGAACCATATGTAAGACTGCAGTCTTAAGACTCTGTCAAGCCAAAACAAGCACTAAATGAAGAACTCTAACTTTAGATACTCATAAAGTGGAAGCCTAATCAATGAAGGAGTGAAAATCATGCTGTGTGATTGTAACGATGTATTTCTTCCACCATGATGTGCTGGAAGATTCTCTCAGTTCTTTTTTTTTTTTTTTTTTTTAAATAGTGATAATTTTATTGTCTTACTGATCTACATGTGGCAGCCACAAAGGAGTCAAAGAACATAAAGCTAACATTAAGTAAGTGCATCTTTTCCTAAAGGCTGGTAACCATGAACTAATTATTCAACCAATAAAGAGAATACCACAGGTAGAATTCTCCAAGTACCAAAGCTTTTCTGCGTGACAAAATGACAAATTTAAGTTGATTGGACTTCATAACACAAAGTGCTTAAACGTATCTGAAACTCCAAATCCCTTTTCTGATGCAGACTACCACAGTGGGCATAAGACAGACACCCAGGCCATGGATTCATGAATATGAATTTAGTGTCTGACAGCCATCAGGAAACCCAGTAGTACAAGACTGATCCAGACCAAGCACAGATGTACAACTGCTGATCTGTGAAAGGAGCCGTGATAGAGTGGACGGTACCCAGAACAATGCTGAGTTTATACTGCCTGTGGAAGGCCAGGGGATATCATATCTCTGCTCCTCTATAAAGTTAAGCATGACCAAGAGACTTGATTTGGCATTAATGATCCTGCCATAGAGTTAAACGAGAAATAGCTCTGGCACACATTTAGCTCTACAGATCTTCCAGCGACAGCCTTTTTGTTCTGGGAGCGAGAGCCCTAAAAGTCACCACTGCAGGAAGCCATGCAGCCTAGCACCACACAGACATAAACTGTGATTATTTCCCAAGACCTTAATCTCCATCCTGAACTGCAAACAGACACAATCTGTTTTATCCCATCAGTTTTCTAAGGTAATTTACCTGACAGTTTTAAATCTAATTAAATACAATGCTATTAGCTGAACTCTGTTACTGAGATTTCTATAGTTTCTCAATACTTCTGGTCACAAAACAGCTCAGAAAAAAACCCATGCAAGTTTGGGAATCCATCCCTTGTGAGGCAGCAATTCTGCACATGGTTGTGCCGAGTGCACGAGATGCCTTGGGCATCAGCTGTCTGTAGGCAAGTTTGGGCATTTTCTTTTGTAGTATCAGAAATACCAGTCCTCCTGAAGCGGAAGCAAGTTTCAAAACAATTTTCTGTTGTTTAAAGGATTAAAAAGTTCATGATTCCAGCACTTTGGATGTTCCTTCAGCACACAGAAGTATTTGTACCAGACTCTTGGAAGGAACTGAAGTGAGTGCTGTGAACTTTTGATTAAATGAAAGGGAAGGAAGCTGATAAACTTGAATCCTGAGTCCATACAAACAAAATACCGAAAAGCTTTCCATTTTTCAAAAGCTGTGCTGACAGGGAGTTTAAAAAAGAGAAAGATACATATCATTGGAATTAGCCCTTAGTAATGTTAAAGGACAACACACTGCCTGTTTTTTGTTTCCTTGCAAATGTATAAAAACAAGCTAGGTAAAAAAAATAATATATTTGGGTTCTTACTTTTAAGTTTATACTGCTTAGTGCAGTGTATTCCCTACTATCAGGACAATTCTGCGAGTCTTTTCATCCTGCATCTTCTAAAAAGGTCATCCAGAAACAGAAAGATCTAGCATCTTGTTTTTCATTAACTGATATGAATTAAAAGAGTTAAACTTTGTCCTTATGTTACTTAAAACTCAGTCTCTACCACCCATTGATCAATCCTCCCACTCATAGTGAACCACTGTAAAAGCTTTGAGTTTGGTTTCACATCCAGTTGTGGTCCTGACAATTGCTATTTACATTTTATTTATCTTTTATTTATATGCATCTACAGACTGAATATTTTTACCAGGAATTTTGGGCTGACTGGCCTTCAATTTCATGCATTTCCCTTTTCCCTTCTCCCTTCTGTTTCAAATTTCACTGGTATTGACTTACATTGTTTCAGATATGTTTCCCAATTTGAGTGAGTATAAACCAGGTTCAGAGGATCTGAAACATTTGACCTGGTTTGGCAGATTGACCTGCTTTTTCACTGTACTAGACCAAACTCTCACACTGCTGTCACTGGTGATTAGCCATGATTTTCAAATACCTCTCAAACGTTCCGACTCAAATAAAAACAAAACAACCCAAAAAACCAAAACCCAACCCCCCAACCATAAATCTACCTACCTTTTTGGCATCAGATTACCTTCCTTTAATACTAATCTAGCTTTCATTAATTACCAAGGAGTTTGTTACCTTTTACTCCTCGCAAGCTGCATTTTGCATCTTGTTATTTTAAACAGGCCTCCAAAGTCCACCACAAAATTCTGTGGTTTTGGATGCCCAGAGAGAAATAGGCAGTAATATTTAATTAGGATCAGGACTATATTCAGTTCTCTGCTCTGGGACAGATTCTGTTACCTTAGTCAAAGCCTTATTTCTTAAGAGCACATGCAAATAAGTTTAATGGAAGTGCAATATAAGTTCTGTCAGGATTATGCAATAAATAATGGGAACTCTATGGTAATTAGCCAGTGTCTGTGAGGTGGTTCACTCGGACTCCAGTCTTCCTTCTTTAGTGAAGATTTTCCTTGCTGACCCGCTATTCTCCATCAAATCCCTTTAGTACTCATTGATGCTCCCTTTAGAAACAGGTTACTCTTTTTTCACTTTAGAAATAGTGATGTCACCTTTATCCTTTTCCACACCATGAGCTTAATAACAGAACTGCAATTGCTGTGAGGAGTAAGTGCAACAGGTGACAAGAAGCGTGATTAAAGAGGGATTTTAGTCTCTCCTCCTATGCAGTACCACTGTATAAAGTAACAAGCGTGAAGAAAGCCAGGAGTCACAGAGAAAAAAGAAATGCCTCATTTATGTCTGGTATCTTCTCAAATGAGGAAAAGAAATTACAGAAGCAGTTATAAACCACAGGTTATGTGTCATGTAAAGTGATGATTTAGGAGATCACTTACACACCACTATGTGATAATCAGTACAGCCTGAAACAGCAGTATAGAAAAGGTCATGCTCTTAAGTCCCAGGGGAAGTTGTTATTCTTTCTTCCCTAGATCAATGCCAATTATTTTCATGCATGCATCAGGTGGTGCCATCTTCAATGGTCAGGGCAAGGAAAGCCCACACCTCACCTCCAGGGGAAAGGGATGTGAAGCGGATCTTCAAAGCCACTCCTGGCAAGGCTGCAGGCTCAAATCACAGCTCTTTTGAGGCTGTGGCAGCAAGCAGCCTGGTCCCCTCGACCTTCGACCATGTGGACACATTCACAAGGACCACTCTCACACACACAATTTACCATCTTTCATAAAGCAATCAGAAAGCCTTTTAATGTAGTGCCTGTATTGAAGTAAACTTCCAGAGAAGTGGAAGGTTGGTAATTGCTCTCTCAAATTTTGAAGGCACAGCTCACAGTCAGTATGTGCTTTAGAGCAATTTACATTCAAGAGATCCATGCATCAATATCTCATTAGAGAACAGGCAAGTTCGGATACTCTCATTTCCAAACACTTCCACTCTTGCTGCACATGCAGCTTTCAATCTCTTTAGATTCACTTGTTGATGCTTGTAATTTAATGCTGAATCAGTTTCTTTCCTTACAGGCTCTCCCACGGGAAAAGGCAGCACACCAAGATTAGTAGACAAAAATCCTGGCAAGTAATATATTTTGGGTAATCAGAAGAAGCCTTGAATTAACTTCTGCAAAATACAGGATATTGGGAAGGACTGTATCTTGGGAATCTCTTGCTCGATGTTCACCAAATTTATATTATATACTATTTAATATTCTTCAGATGGAAAACAGATTTCAGAAAAGTGCAAGTAGGGAAACTGCACAGCAACTGGAATAATCTACCTTTAAACAAAGCAATATACACTCTTCACTGACTGAAACGTGCACTCTGTTACAATGCACTGGAACCACATAGTAGGCACAACCTCATTTTCATATATTAAGATGAAATTATTTGCTAGAGATTGCCTTATTTTCTCTTTATCTACCTTGTATTTCAGGAACAAGCACATTTGATTATGGATGTAGCTCTTCCCCGAAAACTTCATTACTGAACACCACTATACTAATCCCTGATGCCCATATGCAACAAGCAGTGTTACAGAATGATTTTATTTACAAAGATGCTTTCCTTCAAAATGAAGGAATCAATATGTGCCTTAAAACTGACACTTTTAAC
The DNA here is from genome assembly GCA_004320125.1 of Scolopax mira. Classification (NCBI taxonomy): domain Eukaryota; kingdom Metazoa; phylum Chordata; class Aves; order Charadriiformes; family Scolopacidae; genus Scolopax; species Scolopax mira. The sequence continues at coordinate 111,679 of BJBW01001873.1, forward strand.
TGATTGACCTTTGGAACAAGAAATAACGACGGTAATACTTATGCATTAATTCTAATGATGAGTTCTTTTAACCATAGCAGTGTTTTCAAAAGTGAAAATTTATGTCTCCAGTTGGTATAACAGCCTTATGTAAAATACTCTCATCTCTGCATACATTCATGATGATTAAAACGTCACACAGAACTATTGGGAACATCAGTTTTCTGTAATTATTTTTTTTTTTGTCACCAATTATAAAGTTGTTCTCAGCACTTTCTAAATAATTTCCTATAAAAAAAAATATTCAAAAAGAAGCTCAACCTACACAATGAGTGAACAGCTACATACAGTAGGTACTTAATAACAAACCCCAATTAAATTGAAATGTCAGGATGTAAACGTTGTTTTGGTGGTAAATAATGTTTATATATAAAAAACTATGAGAAACAGCAGATTACACGTGATGGGAACCTTAAGGACACACCCAATACAAACCTGAAGCATGAAAATAACGATTAGTGTATTGACTTACTGCTGTATTTATAACCAAACAAGAACAACAACAATTCCATAATTTGCAAAGGGTAACAACTGTAGAAGTTTCTCTCACCACAGATTAATATGCCTTTCTGAGAGAGATTAACCAAAAGGTAATTTGAGACAGTGTGTACTGGTAACAAAGACAACCACACAAAATCTACAGATACATCATAGAGCTTCTAAATCACTATTACATTAAAACCAGGAAAAACATTTGTGAAAGAATGACTGATCTCTTCCCAAAAAGGCTGACAAAGAACAAAGAGAACATACTACAGAGTCTCTACACGACTTGTATTTTGCTGCCCTTACTCATTAACTGCCCCCTCAACACTGGCCAATGCTGTTGTGCAACCAGAGCAGTTCTCTTTCCAGTGCAGTCCGGGCAGCCTCCCCATACTCCCTCTCAACATGCAGCTCTGCATCTATCACGTTAGGACATACATGCAATACATACTGCAGAAGGCTGGCCTGCTTTAACACTCTGCACATCATTAGTGTTACCTAAATACAGAATTTAGTTACCTCACAATACATAATACAGACTTTTTTGCATCTACACACTTATTTATAACAGATGTCTTTATTTTAAGGTAATTCAGATGACTAGTATTATTCCTGACCGCTCCCTCTAACCCCAAAATTATTTCATTCTAATATTAAGTAGATATTATAACAACAGGAAAACTATACTAATGTGACTATGCGTGTCCTTTTTATTCCATCCTCTGGCCTGCTTTCAGAGACTTTCAAACACAGGTAACTAATGGAACTCATTGGTAACACTGATTACACAACTTCCCCACTTACCATCTATAAAGCCATTAACTTGCATTTGATTAAAACGCACTCTTTAAGAAGACATCTAATCCTAATTGGAAAGGATGAAGATAAGGAATTTAGTATCTTCCCTGCACTTCGTGCCAACAGCTAACCACCCTCACTGATGAGAACAGCATGTCCTAGATCTTACAGATTTGGCTCATGTTACTTTGATAGCAATTTTTTTTAATGAAGTGAAGAAATTGATCTAAACCTGTAAGACATATTTCTTCCATCTGTCACTGATATCTATTACATCTCTTCTGCACTTGTTAGTATTTCAAGACCCTTCTAAAAAACAGAACTGGATATTATATTCAACTATTAGTCTCATGAATAACATGCCCCCCTCCTCTTCACTTAAAACTGACAGAAATGAAGGTAGGAATTATTTAATATATATATATTTAAATTTTTTTTTTTTTACCAGTTTGTTATTGCAGTAGACATTTATCTAGCAAGTTCTTATCAGAATTAGTTTTCTAATTTCTGAGCATGCAACCCTTTCAAGACTATTTTTCCCTTTCTATCTACTAATAGTCAAATGCCTCCCTTCCCAGCTTGCCATGTATAGTATATATACTGTTTTACATACATAAGGTAGAGCAGTCCTGAGATGTAGTTACTTGCATAATACATTCAAGGTTTTAAAACATTTTTTAAATATTTACATTGGAAAGCAAAGAATATGAATCAGTCTGTTCTTACACTGACTTACAATTTCCAAAGGTTGTACATTCCTATTAAAAATTATTTTGCAAATATTTCTTAAAGCAAATCCCATACTCTAAACAGCACACTTTTGTTTACTGCAACAAGCAGTTGCAGTGCTTCACAAAAATTTGACTTCTGAAAGGACTCCAGTGTTTGCAAAGGAATACCGGAAACACAGGCAGTGAGGAAGCCTTGCTAAAACTGTAATTCCATGGGTCACAGGAAAGAGTGCTTTAGAAATTAAAGAAACATGACAGCTAACAAATGATACACTTTCCCACTTAAGTATCTTCAGCAGAACTTCCAGTTCCCTCTTATTGAATGAGCCTCAAGAAAATAATTTCTCTTAGATCTTGACAACATGGTAAAAGTAACCAAATGCCCTGAATCTCCCACAGACAGATAAAATCCTCCTCTCTAGGTGCAAGAGGAAGCTTCACGTACCATTGACACATTCAAAGACATCACAGCACTTGCCAGGTGTTCCATCTCCACGTGAGACTATCTGGGGAACGGAGCCTGCCTCGCACATGGGGAAACCACATAAACCAGAGAGACACTCGCATCTGAAACCAAAGAACAGTAAGGAAAACCCCATAAATTAATGAAGCCATGTGTAATGGGAAAGAGTAAGCAAGAGGAAAACAGAAAGCTAGAGCACAAGTTCCAGCATTAGTGTATTCATATCTTAGAATCATCTTTTATTAACCCAACAACCAAGATAGCTTATAAACCTGAAGTTTGATTCTGTTTTTTTAACCATCTGAACTCTGTTTGCTGGTCAAGCAAAGAAGGTTGCACCGTGCAACACCAACACTTCCCTAGTGCTATATGTAAAAGCATAGACAAATGTAGTTCCAGATTGTTTGAAAACAATTGTATTCTCCAGACTTGCAAAATGCTTCTCCTCCAATTCTCTCTGAAAAATCAAAATTGGTGAAACACTAAAAGCAGTAACAGCACGTATTCATCAGAACAGTGTTCTCTCAGTAGAAAACCATATCATATTCAGTTTTATATCAGGAACAATTAAAGAGAAAGGAAGACCACACAGAATCATTAAATATAAGCCAAATGAAAAATAACTGCAGGTTCTTTTTTGGGGTTTGATGGTGCTGCCCCCTCAGTTTGTGGAGGGGCAACCAAATACATGAGATGCCAAATAACATGGGAGACTAGGTATATTAAATATTGTGGTTAGTTTTAGAGATGGGATCTTTCTAAAAAGAATATTTTGTCTGTGTAAGTAGTATTTATTTGCATATTTAAGAAAACAGCCTAAAGAACTGGAAGACATAAAATGTAGATAAACAACAATTAGGTTTGTTTCCAGATTCTTTGTTTTATGAGTAACATAATGGTTTAAAAGTCAGACACTCAAGACTTCTGATAAGTTTATATTTAACAGAATTCTTGCACTGAACAATGGGCGTATTTATAGGCATAAGCAGCTGTGATTCAATAAAATGCAAGACAAAATTAACAAAGAGAAATATGCAAATATCAAAGCTGAGAAATTTCATGGAATAGCACTTACATTTTTCAACTGCAAATCAGGTGGGGTTTTTTTGTTGCAAAAAAAAGGTGTAGATTAATTTAGCATGCTACAAATACACATGAATTTCAAAAGGAATCAACTCAGCAGAAGACCCTGAAATTATGAGTTACAGAAATGAAAATAAGAAGTCTACTTGTTAATATCTATTTTCAAATATTTCAAGTACTCCAAGACAAGCCCCACATTAAAACACCCGTTAGCATCATCAGCACTTAATGCGTTTGCTCATTCTTTATGCTTAAATTGCAATAAGTTGGTTCTCCTCTACCATGCATGTCTTCTTAATTGCTCAAAAGCCTTTTCATCTCAGATCAGCGCTCAATGAATGAGGATGAGCACCCCCTCAGATCGGGTTTTAATATCCCTCCCTTTAACCTCAGTGCTACATAACCTTGTGACATTCTCCACTGTAAGGCGTTACTCAAAAGGAAGTTTGCAAGAAGAAATACAAGTAAAGGAATTTCACAGAACCTTTATTATACTATCCGAAAAGGATTCTTAAAATACTGCATTATTACAGCATGTTACTAAAAAGGGGTAAATGAGTCTTTAAAAAAACCTATTAATTATATCATTTTTCACAAATAATGCTACATACATCAAGACAAAGTGAAGGAATTTAACTCTATGTGTGCATATACACTACAGTATAGGGACAGTTTTAAAACAGGCATTACAAAGAATTTTTTAATAATATTGTGCTTACCATAACAGTAAAGGATAATGAACTAAACCACAAAAACATTAAGAGTACAGAAACCAGAGTTTTGTTTAGCATACTTTTGCTTTTGACATATTCCTCTCAACTTATTTGTAAATACAAATACAAGGATGTAAATACAAATACAAGGATGGATCTAATTATTTTCTTTACTGTATGCCTCCTGTTTTCATAGATGTAGAAGAAAAAAAAGCATTATGGCTTCTACTACATGGAATAAAAAAACCCAGAAGATTTGTGATAGCAACTTCCCTTTAAGATGACTCTTAAGGGGAGAAGAACAATTAGCACTGTCAGGTTCAAGGAATTTGTACCTTAACCCATCTAGTAGATACTGATTTGGAAGAAATTTTTCCCTTGTGAGAAGAATGAAACACAGAAATAAGTGCCTACATATTACTAAAGAAGAAAGAAAAAATATCTTAAAGCATAAATAAATAAATAAATACAGTACAGGCATAATCTGAAAGTGGTATTAAATGTCTACATAGAAATACTGGGTTTCACTTCATCCACCGTATGTTCAATATCCAGACAACCTCTTGGAAAATAGGGAGATCCAACTCCCTGAAAATTCATATCTTTCACACAGAAAAGGGCATACATGATAGAAATACAATTGTGGACCTTGATCTTCCAAGTCTCATGTGCTGAAATTACCACTCTTAGCTTTGCTGCTTTCACAATACGCTTTTTCAGACACATAGGTATCTTCTCTAATCTTTGCCTCACATTTATTATCACTGATGATTTAAGTTGCAGGACAATATTAAATTATTAGATTAATAACTTGTACTTTTCCCTTCCTGTTTCCTTCCCAATCAACTGCTTTAAAACAAACAAATGAAACCCCAACAAAACCCCAAAAAACAAACAACAAAAAAATATGAGTCACCAGATTAAATAACTTAAGATAGGGCAATATTCCAGAAGAAGGGTTGAAAAAGATTTTTAAAAGACGGGTGGGAGCCAATGTTCCTTTCTGCAGAAGAAAATCCCTTCCATTCAGAGTAATCAAAGCTTCACATATTCATTCACAGTGTAAGCAAAACAAAACCCCACCCTCCAAAATTTTATAAACTAACTTCCCACTTGGGTAGAAAATAATCCACGCGTAGGAGAATGTCAAAGTAGCAAATAGTCTCAGATGGACTTTTAAATAGTCTGAATTCTTTTCAGCCAGCTCCGCTAGGAAAACCTTTGACCATCATCCAGGTTATTAGCATGGAAAACATTGTTTTGGAGACAGAAGTCTTCCAGGAAGAAACCCAAGGAATTCTGGTAGCCGAGCACGGCTGTTCCACTGCCAAAACAACAACATCTGGAAATTCAGAATAAGTGATCCCATTCTCAGTGAGAGAGTAAAATGAGCTTTATAGTACTAGATTTTTCTGAAGTGCCTTTTGGAGCAGAGGGATGGATGGAAGAGAAGCTGCAGTCCAGCTCTGTGCTCTCCCTCAGGCAGCTATCCACCTGGGCATCTTAGCCTTGGGACTGAGCACCAGATTTAAAGGAGTTTAGTTGGTGACAAAACTGTTGATAGGGGCCATGGTCCCTCTCAAAGCAATTTCTATAAAATGTAGCTGTTCAGAGGGCTGAACAGTAATGCACAATGTTGCTTCTGAGCTGCTCACTCTATAACTGTAACTTGCCTAAGGGAAACTGACACAGCAGAAATTACTACAAGCAAACCTTCCCAGAGAGAAGACAACTTTATATGTCACCTTCTCTCTTTATACAGCCTGCAGCAACACCACTGCAACATCAAACAGCACAGTGGCATCCAAAAGTTCCAAGATTAAAGGGAGGTAGTGAGAAGTTGGCACTCAGTATCTGCCCCTCACACACCTCATTAGCAAAGGCTCTAAAGAAGCATGTCTCAGGATGTTATACTGTAACACTCAAGTCAAGAAGAACATGCCCTTTTAACTTGGAGAAACAGTCCTGTAAGAGAGTACAGTGTCCCCTAACAAAAGGTCTGGAATGAATAAAAAACAACCAGGAGAATCAAACAGTCATGCAAGAGCCTTCATGGAGGGCAGCCTGAAATGGTGGTTGGATGGTTTGAGGGAACTAAGAATCCCAAGAAAGAAGTCATCTGTACTGAAATTTGAAAAACACTGAATCAACCCGACTGGTAAAAGGAATGGCCTTTAGTTCTTCAGGTTAAAAAAGAAAAAGAAAGTAATATCAAAAATAATCCTATAAATTTCAACAACTGAACAAGGGAAACTTCAGTATATGAAAAACCAGAAACAAGACTATGTTCATTAACCAATGCTTTACAGACTGAGGAAGGTAACTTCTTCAGTATTATAAATAGACTGATTTTTAATTTAAGTTTTAAAGTTCTTCAAAACAGAAATAATTTCATTGCTTGTTTCTTATACATTTGAGGGGGTTTTGTTTAGTTTTTGTTGTTAGTTTTCTTGCCTTTGTATCATCATTTTCCTTTTTTTCTTTATGTCACCAAAAGTGTGAAAAGGAAGAATAAGAAGAAAAATAAATCAAACAGAATACTTGTAAATGACAATTTTTATTTAAAATCTAATTATCTTGGTTCATTTACTTCTGTTATTAAACAGATGAAAAGAGAGAAGGGTTTGGTAAGCCTCAGAAAAGCTGTTTTGATGGCAGGATCAAAAGAGTTCTCCAGGCACAAGGCATAATGGCTATGAAAATAAGAACAGGCACCCTGGAAAAAAGATTTAGTAGCAGTGAATGGGAAGGTTGGGGTGGGGGTGTGTTGAGGAGAGGGATATTTATTTTGAGGATCAAACCAAAATTAAGTCTGAAGCATTGAGACTAGAGAAAAGCATTCCTGAAACTTATATGACATTCCTGTGGAGATTTTATCACAGTCCTCCTTTTTTTCCTTCCAGGAATCTAATACAATTTGCATTAACATTATTAGTGCTTATGTTACTTAAATGTAGTAGAGAAAACTCCCACAGATCTGTTAATATAAACACTTAAGGACACTGTAAAAGAGGGCATTTTCAGGAGAGAACTCCCAGCATTATCAAAGCTTCATGAACTTGTGGCAAGGAAAAGAGACTAAATGCAAGACTATCATCAACCATAAGGGTATTAGGAGATGATGACACAGCAAAATGAAATGTTAACATAACAATCTCAAGAATTCAGCAAAGGATTATGTCCATATTACTTACACTTGAAGCCACGACGTAAGTAGGCAAGATAATAAGTTTTAAACAGGTCCAGCTACCTACAGCTTCAGGAATCAACTAAATGCTACTCTTAAAATGACAAACTCCAGCCCTATACAGAAAGTGATGCTGCGGGCAAAGGCAAAGCCATTGGAACCCCTCCATCCAAGAAATTCAGCTAGAACTTCTTCATACATACAGACTGAAGAGGTTTTGCCCAGCAGTTCAAGGTCACTGTTTTATAAATTTTCCACTTTCCATTTTAAAGATATGATTAAGTAAGTCAGTAATAAAAAAAATTCCTTTTTCCTGGAAAGCTTTTAGTATTTTATTTTGGAGATGAGTAATAAACCTGTAGAAAGACACGGCAGAACTGTGGAAGTTGCATCTAACACTTATAATAAGACTGTTTCCAAATGCTCAAAGGTTTTGTATCACTTGCATATGCACTACTCTAATTCTTCAGGAGGTTTACGTGTTGAGAAATTAAAGCTAGTGTGCTCCTGTCTAAATTTCTGGATATTGTTACCAACAGATACCAAATATATAGTACAGCATTTTTCCAGAAGTATATTAATCTTTATACACACGGCACATTTAAATATTACAACAGGCAACTATCTAGCTTTTAATTAAAGATACTGTGAAAGGGAATGGGTTTTCTGTATCTTTTGCATATTATTAGGTTAGAAAATAGCAAACAGATGCTAAGCAAGGGAAAAAGTCATAAAGTCAGCATTCACATCAACTAGATTACCATCTTTCCAAGGCTTATTAGAATTCAAAGAGTTCATTTGATCAAAAGGCTATTTCAGCCTCTGACTAATGTTAAATCAACTGATCTGTTTCCTGGAGGGATGAGACAGGAAAAGAGGACAGTCACAAAAGAGTCATGCCATGGACCCAGAAGGCATGTAACCACTGGCCAAGCACACTGATTTTTTCAAGTATACTCATACATGTATAGACCCTTTTGAAATCACACACATAAACCAGTCCAACCCTGCATTTTTCTCATATTTTTCCATACCAGCTTATGTTTTTCTGTTGAAGATCTCTTTGTTTGTAACCACTATGTACCTCAGTAACTCTTTCTGTAGGCTTATCAGCCTCACCCTTCATAATATAACAAACATTTCAAAACCAAAAGATAAGACATTAGTTAAGATGTTAGACAAATGTTAGTTATCTGGTATTATAAGAATCTGTTTCTTTCTTTATTTCACTACTTTAGTGAGGAATTATATACCCTATCTTCTTATAAAAAACCCCACTTTCCTAAGGACTACAGGTCAAAAATTCCTTACAAATAATAGTTTTATAAGTAATTCACTAACTTTAATTTACTTGTAATTGAAACTGTCTTACTGCTGAACGACATACCTCCCTCAAACTAAACCAGCAGAGACTCAACATAAGCAAAACAAAAAAACCCAAAAAACAACAAAAGCAGAAAAAAACCCCACCAATCTTCCCAAAGCACAGCATTTTTTAATTTATCTGATTGTTTAATTTAACATCTGCTCTTTCTTCCTTGAAAGAAAAAAAACCTCCAATAATTATTCCATGCTTAGTGTTTCCATGCCATTTGTGGCATGTAACACCATTCTCATGCTCCTGAAGGCAATTCTGCACAAGTTTAGGAAGTATAAATTGACTAAGACTCGGTTTGAGAACTGTTCCATGCTGCTTTCGTATAAGAGAGGCCAAAAGCAAACTGTATGGAAGAGGCAAATATGACCTTCCTAAAAACGTGGCAAACCATTACATGAACCATTGAGCTTCTGAATTTATTCCATTATGGACTGAATTTAAAAACAAGGCCACAAGACTGCTCCAAAATCCCTGTTTTTCTGAAAGCAAACAATTCCATTCAATTAATGAGATGTTTTCCAGGTAGTGGGAACCACATAGGGAAGAACTGTAACCCTTTTCTAGAAACAAGATTCTTGAAATTCCACCAATGACATTTCAAGGAAGAGCAGTGAGAAACTATTATTTTAAAACTGTCGACAACCTTCAATTCCACTTAAATATTAAGTAATTTAAGAAAGAAAAAAGAAAGCAGCCATGCTTGTCTACTGAAGGCCAACACAATGTTTCCTGCTATTTTCTAGAGGAAACAACTTCAAACTGTTTTGATGTAACCTCAATAACAATACTATCATTTGCTCTGAGTACTACTGGAAACTGATTGGAAATTCTCATGTCTGCTTCCCTTCTGAAATGCAAACATCCAAATTATAATTCTAATGTTTTATTATGTATATGTTTCTGCACAGTTGTGAGTTTGAAGACAACGGTCAAAGACATTATTCATCTCTGTGATACAAACAGAAATTTGTCTGTTAAAGTCAGAAATTATTCTGAACTAAATCACCTATTCAATTTCCAGGCAAGTTAATAGCTGATTAAGTAGAAGAAATGGAACACAATAGTGTGGGAAGTCTTAGGGGTAGGAAGGAGAGCAATATGCAGTGTGATCGAGGTATACACTAATTCTTAGACTGACAAGTGAAAACAAAACTTGTACCAAAAAGACATGTCTACCAGCTTATAAATGGGGAAGAGTTCAAACACCAGCTTGCTTGTTAAGTATACAAACAAACCCAAAATCTAGACACTACTTCCAAGCATAAACCACCCTCTAACAGTAGACACAATTAAGAGTTACTTTAATTTTTCCGTATTAAAATGGCTTCTTAAGTTTAACAGTGAAGAAATAAATATATCATGTACATGGTCAGATTAAAGTACTACATATACTTTTCCATAAAAACTGATACATATAAAAAGGACACTGCTTGCATAACTATGATCAGTACGTTCTCCCCGTGCAAATGCGGAGTTGCTTTTTTTTTTTTGTTTACGGGAAATGTACTCCTTCCTTTCATAGCATTTCAATACTTCCTAGGAATTGGTGGAAAAGTATGGAGGTACATTTTTAAGTTGCCCAATACAGGTGCAAAAAGCTGACCTCGAAAAAACTACAAGCAGGGACCCCTATATTTACATCATCTTACAGCTTCTTCTGCAGAACGTTCATATGGTATTTCTTCTGAAAACATTCTCACGTTTCCTCTCTTTGTTAGAGGTGTCTGATGCGCAGACATCAGCCATCAGGCTCCAGAAATGTCTTGACCTTCTGTTCAAGCTTTATTGAGAAACTTAGCTTTTTCTCATTTGTGGACTTCATGAAAAAATGTTTGCTTGCCAAAACAACGCACATTGTGAGGCTAGACACCTCTATCATCACACTGAGAACATCTAGGAATGGCTGAGGCAACTATAGTATAGTAAGGGAGTGAGAAGGGGACTCCCTGAACTTTGAATTCAGCAATTCATTGCATCTCCTGGAACACCAACATGGAAAAGATGGACATGGAACATGGATCACCTATAAAGGTCACACATGTGCCTGTTAATGCTTGCTCTTTGTGGATATTCAGTACAGTGCAGTATGTAAACAGGATTAAATATAATTTTCTCACTTATCAGATCTCAATGAAGAAAAAGTTTTCCTGGAAACAATATTTGTTGTTTCTCAACTTTTGAGGATTTCTCTTGAGAGACTAAAATACATGAAAATGCCTGAACACCTAGTTCCAGGTATTATGAAACATCATGAGATTGCAGTGTTCTATTTAGCCTTCTCATCAACTGTTAAAACCAATAAAACCCTATCACAAGCTTGAGTTGGACATGCAATGGGATGAACTGGCACCAACGCAGAGCTTTGCTTCGATGCAAACCCTGCCTCTTCAGTAAGGAACAGAGCCTCCAATTCAATATCAAGTGTTGCAACACCACAGTACTGGGTGGCGACATGTACTCGAGATGTCAAAGTGGTCTGCTAGAGTTAAAGGTACAGAAGGAACAGCTTAAGCAAGTTGGCCATAAGAGCTAAAAACCAGCGTTTCTAAGATGCTAATGAAAGAACTGAAGGAATAACAAAATTTCTGCAGAACCCTTACCATGTTTTTGTTAGACCTTTGATCAAGCTATCCAGGTCAACTGGGAAGTCAAGCCCTGAATAGAAATCTCAGGAAGACACAGGTTCTTGCATATGCATTTGGTCTTACCAGTTCCAGCTGAACTTTCCTTTAACAAAAACTGGGATCCACAACCATTTTCGCTTGGATATCATTTCTTGAGGATGAGATGGGTGCAGGACAAGGATCTAAAATTCTAGAACAAATACAAGGGAGACCTCTGTATCAGCAAAATTTGCTTAAGAGAGGTGACTGGCACAGGGGGAAAAGAGAAAAAGTTACACCTCCTGAAATACCATGACTGCCCTCTATAGAAGTTTAGGAAAAATGAGGCAGTGAATCCTGTACTGAAAACCCAAACAATGTATCATAAAATTAAGGTCTTCCAAAGACAGGAAGACCTAAGGAAAGAATCTAGACAAACACAAAAAATCATATCATAATTTGACAAGGAATAATGTAGAAAAGATCTCACCCGGCCAAGCAGCTAAGAAGAATGAAAAGAAAGGGTGTACTCCAGCCCTCTTATTGAGTGGAACAGATGAAAAGGTAATCAGTGACTCAGAGGCCACCTCTACAGATGCTATCAGTAAAAACACCCTATCCAACTAGCTATGCGTGGACACTCTCAAACAATATGCAAATATAAATTGGCAATTTAAAAAAGAGAACTTACATTCATAGACATCCCAGGTGTGATTCTGGTGGCTGCCATAAAATGAGAAGAAATTAACTGTGCTAGTTTATGTATAACTGCTGCTGGAATTCCCTGGACACTGGTATAACATGAAATACAGAATATTGATTGGTAGGTCTAACACCATGACAGGTTGTGGACACAATAGATGATACAATGACAACAGGTCCAAGTGTCATAAAAGGGAATAAAATACATGTAAAACAATTGCTTACTGGGCAAAGTAATCCAGAAGGATAACAAAATCATAAATAAATTTAAATGACCTCTGAAGAGGTATGATTTTTGCATAAACAGCTGCAACAGGACCTCTGCTTCAGTTCACTAACATGAAAAGACAGCATGGTTGACAACTGGTATCTACAACTTTTCTTAATAACAAAAGTGAAACTATTAATGATGAATTTCTCAAGTGGCATCTATGTTGTGCATAAGATATCACAAAGTTCTATTAGAAACTAAAGACTACAAGTAATAAACCAGGCAATTTCTTCCTTTAGAATAAAAAACAATCCAGTAATGGTATACAAAATTGATAGACTCTCTAATATAAACCTCTACTATTCCTTGACGTCTTTAGAATTGCTAAATAAAGCACACCAATGTTTTAGTACAGGACAGATGCAAAAGAGTATTTTCCATGTTTTGTTACTTTACTTTGTTTTTCTACTATTTCATCCCTTGAAAGGTAATTTTACTTAATTATGACAATAAAATCTGGTTTTGTATTGTTCTAAATTGTATTCAACTTCTATCCAAATTTAGCCTAACATAAACCATGGGTAAATAAATTATTTACTACTACAAAGTATTACTCATTTCCTTGAGCAGTAGAAAAATGTAAGTAAGAAGTGGAGTGGGGAGGCAGAGCTGGGCTTTTTTCTAAATAAAGCTTTATGCTTGGGGAAAACAAAATGCACATATAAATTGCCCCTCCAACGGGACTGAGCAGGTGATTACAATGTAGAACAATATTTTATTATACCATCCAGAGAACTTTTGCTGGTCAAGTTCATTTCAATTCTTTTCTGAACTGTGGCACTGCCATTCACGGCAGTCCCAGATTGAGACATTTTAGCCACATCTAAAGAAAAAACAACAGGCAAAAGACTATTCAAACTGGGGGAAAAAAAAGTTCTATGACTAATTCATTTAAGAAACGTTTTCAGAGCTTTTCTTCTAAACAATAAACCTATAATCCTACTCCTCCACACTACTCAAGCCAATTGAAAGTTTTGCATTTGCAATGCCACGCAGCTATCTGTAACTAAGTGAGAGTGAAATGGTCCCATTCAAAGCGTCTTCATTCACTCATCCTACAAGCCCAAGTCTTTTGGGCTCCAATCTTGCAAGACTGTGTCTGTAAAAAGCTGCTCCTCACTTTTCTGACATATGAAATAGTCATCATGACTTGTATTTCTGTTTTGTTTAGCTTTAGTAAGTAGTTCGCTGCTCTTAAAGTTTCTGTCTCTCTGTGATTTATCTGCTTCTGTTATGCTTCATTTACATTCAATTTCTCCCCTTTTCCTCCCACAACAACCTTGAAACTGCTTTTTTAATGCTAATATTGGATAGAAAATAAACAGCTGCAGATTTTGATGGATAAACATATATAAATTATTTCTGAACTTTTTCTAGTCTAGAACATACTCAAGCTTATGGTGTGAACTTTTTAAATAAATATATCAAGCAAACTTATTGTGATTTAGTGATTATACCCCTGGACGCTTCTCTCTTCTCAGAAGGATATTATTATTTCCTTACTATCAGCAAGATATTCAAGCCAGCATGAGCATGCTGCAAGAGTCCACCACAGGAGGTAAAGGACTATGATGCTGACTCATCAGGAGTGATTCACTTACAAAATCTGGGGGAGGAGAGCTGTGGGAAATGTTGGTCTTCAAGGCTAAGTAGTTTTGGGAAGAGGATATATTTCCATTTTATAAAGTAAACCCTGTGAGACAATATTAATTAAAAAGTCCTGGGTTTTTTGTTGGGTTTTTTGGTACTTTTTTTTTATTGTTGTTCTGTTGGTGGTTTTTTTGTTTGGTTGGTTTGGTTTTTTTAAGCTAGAATCCAACACAAGAAAAAGAACTGGTGACTAGGGAAAGACAGAAATTGAGAAGAAAGGCATGCTGATGGTCAGACATTTAAGGCAAGCTTAATATATTGAAGGGGCAAAAATAAAGTTTCATAAAACTACCTCTGTCAAAACAACATCAATTGTTTTTAGCTATAACTACACCCTCTAATCCTCAATTAATTCCTCTATCCGTTTTCCCACTATTTTTCTCAGAATGGAGATAAAGATAGCCAGACTTTAATTATTTAGTTTATGTTCTTTTTAATATCTGCACAGTACTAATACCTTTCTAGCTGTCTAGAATTTTCTTGGTTTATCTGTTTTTATCAAAAGACTGACCAAGAACAGTGTGGGGGAAGACCTGAGATAACAGAGCACTGAAGGAATCTTGAAGTTACCACATTTGTGAAAGCAGGAAGAATGGAAACTTGTGCAAGGGAAAATGCTGTACTTAGATTATATGAAGCAAAAAGAGCACAGAAGCAGGGGCATAAAACTGGTGCAAGAAGCAGAGATCTGGTAAAGATTAATTATTCTATTTTATTCTAAAAAAGATAGCAGCAAAGCTATCCAAATGTGCCAGCTATGCCATTGTATATAATCCTATGAAAAATATATAAATCATATGAGCAATAAAGATATAAGCCAACGCTAATCACTGAATTTAGCTCCTGTTCATTCTTCATAGTCCATTCACAGACAAAAAATTAAGCAGTTTTGATAAAGATTTTTTTTATACTTAAAAATTGTTATACTTAAATTTATACTTAATTTTATACTTAAAAATAAATTCTCAAAAGGATCTGAAAAAAATTCATTCACAACAGAAAAAAGGAAACACCTGAAGGTAATGGATTCTGTATGCTTCACACTGATCATCTCTTTATTTAACTTTGTAACAGAAAACAACAAACTTATATTAACAAAACTGTGATAACATGTTCTCTATAAGAGCTCTAATCATTTTTTATTCGATAAGCTCCTTGGAGAAGAGAGCATCTTTACCACGACCAGAGACAGACACATAAATTAGCTAGAAATTTAAGGCAAGTGTCTCACAACAGTCTTAAGAAAGCTGAAGCAACTGGTATTTTGGCACCAATGCCCAATTAGTAGGCTGCTCTGTTTGAACTGTCGCATTAGAAATCAGTGTGAAACTAGATGTAACCTTTGAATGCAAGTACAAGAACTTACGGTAACAGATGTGTTTACTATTCTCACTGGGAATTGCTGGAGGACCTTTCAATATTATGAATATGCATTCAGGAGCTCACTCATGAATCAAATGCCAGCTTAACAACAGTCTTAAGGATCTATGTTTTCCTAGCATATTAAAAACAAGAAATCAGTGAAGAACAAGATATGGCACAGATGTCACAGATGTCAATCTGCTGTACACAGTTATCAACTACCTGTTAACCATGTGATACACCATCCATCCTTAGCTCTCATACTCTCCTTGATGCTCTCCAGTTCTGCTGGTATTAATCCTTTATTTCAGTGGCATTAAATTAAACAATTAATTGTAATTTCTTGAAAAAGTCCGTAATCACAACAAAAAGAGTTTCATGATGTCTAAAGACTATGACCTTATGAAACATTATCTCTTTGCTTTTCACAAATTACTCTCAAATGTACATTAAAAATGAAAGTGACAATTCTTTTGAACTTCATTCTAATGATTAAAGAGATATGATATAGATTTAGGAAACTGACTGAATTACAGTCAATACAATGTTTATATTTCATCATGAGTTTAGTAAGAAATTCCAGAATTAGGGAAAAACAAAACCACCCCCTTTTCCCCGTGTGTAGTGTCATTAATTCACAAATCTGCACTTTGATTTTTTTTTCTATAGTTTTGAAATGCAAGTCTCATGTGGGATAGAGACCCTGGCTTCAAATATAAAGCTCCAATGTTTCCTCAAATCTGACGAAACACTAAATCTGAATTGAAATGGTTTGACTTTCACGTTCCAAGTAACTGAACTTAGTTTCCTGTTCTGCTCTCTTCTCACATATATACTTCACTTCTTCTATGCATCATCTACACTTTCTTTTCTGATCATCCCCATGCCTACATTCCTTTATTCCTCCCTTCAAGTAATATCTTTACCTAGAACACGTGAATGATGATTATGGCACTGTCTTACTTAAAAACCACAATGATATATTAAAATCTAAATAACTAAATACATTTCTAGCAGACATACAAGCATTTATATTATATTACTGCTGCCAGATTCAGCTTTTCTTCTTCACCTCCTCACCTAATCTATTAGAAAGTGTAATATTGCTTTGGCTGAATTAAGGCAATTCAAAATTCTATCAACCCACATAGTAACTATACAGAGCAACAAAGACTGAACCATAAAATTAAAAATTAATGGCGGAATACGAAACACCTATAATTGTTTCAACCTCGCTGTGGACCCAGACTAGGTTATACTAATTATGGGGTTTTTTTTTGCAGTTTTACACATCAAGGAGGACAGATATTAATACACTTTGATCCAGTACAGCAATATGATTTCCAAGAGGTTTCAGTGTAATTCACAATTATCTAATTTAAACACTCTAAGACTGCTTATAAAATTGGTGTCTTTGTGTGCAGGAGAAAAGAATACTGGTTTTGTCCCTTAAGTACTATGCACATGTACAAGTGTGCTTCAGGCACCAGTTGCAGTTAACACATAAGAAACAAACTGGTTATATTTTTAAACATTATCAAGGAAAGAAAAAGATTTTTTCCAGAACACGTTTGCTCTAGGTGTTTTATTTAAGCTCAGCTCCCATGTGTTTGCTAGAAATAAATAATTCCAGCTGATTATTTTTCTAAAGTAAATAAAATTTTGTTTCTTGGTACTCTGTGATCTCCAGTAGAAGGAACACTGAAGTTATCATCTACGAAGAATAAAGTGGATATTTCTCATTCTTTTCACCATAGCAATAGAAGACCAAACCACAACTTATACTAGACTGCGGAAAAATAGAACACAATTTTAGATTTTGGAAACAAAAATAATTTGGCCTATATATATTTTTTAATCCAGCAAATTGAAAAAAAATTGGAAGTAAAGAAAACTATTATTCTAAGTTTTCTATAGTGTCAAGATTTCTGAGTGTTTATCTAAATTAGAAACTTATGGAATTTTAATCTGAGATTGCTTCTTTGACTATATAATCTATTTTTCCAAGAACAGTCCTTAGTAGCATTTTATTCTAGTTGTCTTGAACGTGCTGAGCTGTACTAGAAGCAATGCCAATATAACAACTAGTTAAAATCCAGAGCCTCTTGTGCAATCCCATCTGGTCAGGTCAGATCTCAGATAATGTGAAATTATCATAATTCCTAAAATTGTTAATGAGAATATGTTAAGAACAAAGGAAAGATACTGAGAATCCATGCCATATTCTAGTCCAAAGTTCAAGAAGAAAAAAAAAAAAGGAAAACAATCACTCTAAACAGAAGAATGTTTGCAGCATTCACTGAATAAGTATTTTTTAAACTAGTAGACTACTATTTGTATTCTACAATTACAAAAAAAAAATGTCAAGTTTAGAAATTTGTCAAGTTTTCAAATTGTACTAGACAGGATTACTGCACTATATGAAGTTCTTCATTTCTCTTTTCCTGCCTTATAATTTTGTTTCTTTGTTTAAAATAGATGTATTTTTAACTCCCCGTGCAGTAAGAGATCCTCATATGTCATGGAAACAACAAAGATGCGTACCCAACAGGGAAGGTCCCCGATACATTATGCAGCCTTTCCCATTTTCTACTTTCAGAATTATTTTTAAGGTTATCACTCCTTTACAATCTCACAAGAGGCTGAAAATATGCCAATATTGTATGGTGAGAAGACCTTCATACCAAATAAACCAAACTAGTTACATTTACAATAAGTATTTTTTTGTCCAAAATATTTTCATTGATGGTACTTTTTACTTGAATTCATATTTATTGGGCATATTTGGGGAAATCTGTTGCAAAATGGAAGCTAAAACAGTAGTGCAGAATTTTGGAACAAAACCAACTTCAAAGTGTCTTATTTTTTTGAATTGTAATAAATTATATCTTCTTGAAGAACAGCAGATGTAAGATGGAAGCAAGTACTTAAAATTTCTGTTTCCTTGCAGTTCCAGATAGCCACTGTCTTTCAGCTTCTTACAGTGGTCTTCTACATTAAAAAAAATATACTTTTTTTTAACTTTAACTACGCAAGATTTTCTCTGCCCTATCTTCTGCCATCTCCATCATTTAATTCCTTACCATCAAAGACATTCAAAATTTGTCATTTACTTTTGTAAAATTAATTGAATATGTTGAAATTCAATCTAGAGGGACAAGTCCCTCAATTTTATCAAAAATCACGTTCATGCATTTGTACTGAGAACTTTTTTTTTTGCCTCAAAAAGATAGATTTCATATTTCTATCAGTGTGATATATCTTTAATTTCATATATCATTTATTCTGTATTAATGTTTATTGCCACAGAAGTATGCATTATTATTCTGTATTTATAGTACTGGAATTGTAGAGAACAAGTGAAAAACACTCAGCCATCAATACACCAACCTTGTGGGCAGGGTACAGCAGCCATCAGCCGTCAGCCTGACTTGGGTTTCATAGCTATCCAGTGGGCAAACAACTTGTTGAACAGGAGGACATTCAACTGTGCTGCAATCCACACTGAACACTACAGAGGAAAGGGAGAAGAAAATTCCTTTTACTCATGCTTTAGGAGCTTTTTGCAAATTACTTCATTATAAGCAAGCAGTTAGGCATCAGGTTTTTAATTGAAGTCAGAAAAATTATCTAATGAATACATGCTCAGTAGGTGACATTACAAAAATACTTCCATTCTCTTTAAGATTAATTTTTTAAAATTACTGACTAGGGAAGCAACTGAGCTCATATTAGTTAATAAAACATTTATATAATTTAGACAGAATCTGAAACGATCATTATACCTGTGAATAATATTAGTTAGTAGAAATATACTAGGTTATTGAGAATATAGTAGTTTCCCCATAGCTTTAAAAACAGTTAACAATTTTTTTCCTAATTAAAGTCTATTTAAAGAGTAAAATACTTGTGCTATAGGAAATAAAAAAATATTAAAGATATACTGTGGATTTATGCCTGCACATGTAAACAACATTTACAGGTTGTGCTGTTTAGGTATTTCTATATGGCAAAAAAGAAATGCAAATTACCAAATCTATCTGCATTAACAAGACGAATTCTGCATAACTAGAAAGACTGACCTACAGCTTTTCAGAAAGCAGCAAACTCTTAGAAGCACACAAAAAAAAAGTCAGCCTAAATATACATTTAATCCCATGAGTCATACTCAGGAAAGCTGAAAGACATCTTTATCTTATTTGGTCCTAAATCTCCCATGTTAATAACCATACCAGATCAGGCATTATCTATTTATTATTCCTTACCATATTTATACTAAGAAAGTACAGATTAAAGCATGGTTCCCTCTTTAAAGACACAAGTTACCTACTGACTGAGTAGGCAGGATGAGCAGAGTGTTATCAGACTGAAAATTATACAATACAAAACCCATGATTACTGATTAAACTTCATTTCAGTATTGACATTATTACGACCACTCACTACAGCGCTAATGCAGCTTGGAAATGCTACACCACACTTCTTGCAAGAGCTGATACCTTCCAAGTCCCATTTTCTGCCTAGTCCTACATTTTTCAGGTTTGATCCCCAGAGGTACACAGGAATAATAATTCAATCAGTCATAATGAGACATCTGTCTCAAAATTATATCCACTTAGCATATCTCATTAAGCATTTAAATGAAAGCACAAGTTCAATGAAAGCAATCATCAAGGTTCGGACCAGAAGGTTTGTCCTCAAGACCATTAACTTTCAAAGTACATGAGTCTGTCAGTATCCTCTGTGTAACCGATATTCAGAATCCACCTTTTCAAAGTTATTTAGGAAATGGAGCCATCTGCTAAATCAGAGCAACCTGACAAGTTCAAGAATTTCTCACTGAGAAATGCATGCATTTAATTAAAGTCCATTTTGTTGAGCAATGCAGAAAGTTACTAAATTTAACTGGAAAGATTCCAGTTGCTAATCTTGACAATTATTTAATTAATTTTTACATCTCTTCATAATCACACAAAGATACCTATCTGACTTTTAGACAGGAATATTTAGTTTTATAATATTTCACTTTAAAAAGCCCTAGAGTTTTACACTCCATTTTATTAACGAATATGTTTGAAACAGTTCTGTATGAAAAATATATCTAGTTCCTCCCTTATATCACAAGTCACTGAGAATCGCAAGCTCATTAGTATGGCCCAACGCTACCAATACAATTTGCACAATTCTGTTGTGTCAATGAACTACCAATGTAGTCTCTGTATTTTCCTGAATTAAAACTAATTACCTTTATACTCCCCTGGAGTCAAGGGCCCCACAGCCCCCTCCGCAGGTAGAGCAATCTGTGAAAAAACAGCCGAGTTCTACCAACAATCTGCTACTTCACAACTTTTTCTGTGTCCACCTTTCCACATACCAGTAATGCCAATGAAAGAAAAAACACAAGGAAACTCCCTAATTATGTCACCAAGTCTCAGACAAGGTGCTCTTTCTTCCTAAATAGTTTAAATTCTTTCCAGTAGTTATAGTGTGCTAGGACATGGCTCACTAACACTGAAGAGCAGATGAAATAGTCTTTATTAAAAAAAAGTACAAACCCAGGAAAAGTTACAAACAAACCCCAAATCAAGAGCATCCAAACATAAAATTCTCATGTAATTAAGTGGCTGTAGTCACTCAGTGGTTCCCCTTTTTCATTTCACTTACCCATTTTCATTTGTTTTGTAATTATTTCTTAATAGTACCAGTGTGCCCTCCAGTTCTTGTAAGAATTAGTAGGATTTGGTGAGCAAAGGGCATGTACTGAGCTTATACATCACCCACAGAATTTTATAATCCATAGTCATACCCCACCTCAGCTTCCTCTCCAAACTGTAAGATCTTTGTTATTCCGTTATTAGATTAATCATAGAACAGCTGAGGTTGGACAGGACCTCTTGAGGTCACCTGGTGCAACCTCCTTCCCAAGCCAGACCACATAAATCTGTTTGCCTAGAACTGTGCCTACACAGCTTTTTAATACCTCCAAGCTTTCAGGAGTGGAGACTCTACCACCCCTCTGGGCAACCTGTGCCAGTGTACGGTCACGCTCACAGTGAAAAAGTGTTTCCTTGTGTTCAGACAGAATCTCTGTTTCAGATTGTGCCCATTACTTCTAATCCTGCCATCGTGCACAACAAAAAAGAGCCTAGCTCTGTCTTTACAACTTCCCTTCAGGTATTTATATGCATTGAAGAGATCTCCCTAGGGCCTTGTCTTCTGCAGGATGAACAGTCCCAGCTCTCTCAGCCTTTCCTCAGAGGACAGAAATGAAGAGATGAAAGATACTTGAAGAAGGTAAAAAAAGGTCCTACTTTTTTTTTTTCATATTAAAATGGGTTTCTCAAACTGGAAAAATTGAGCCAAACTTCCAGATAAGCTGAACATATTGTAGGTTACAGAACAGTCTATAAATGAGGTTTTGAGCAACCTGGTCTAGCGGGCAGTGTAGGGGGTTGCAGGGTCCAACCCTACAGGAGGTTAGAACTAGATGACAGAATCACAGGATGATATGGGGTTGGAAGGGACCTCTGGAGATCATCTAGTCCAACCCCCTTGTCAGAGCCGGTCCACCTACAGTAGATTACACAGGAACTTGTCCAGGCAGGTTTTGAATGTCTCCAGCAACAGAGACTCCACCACCTCTCTGGGCAGCCTGTTCCAGTGCTCTGCCACCCTCAAAGTAATGTTTAGATGTTTAGATGGAATTTCTTGTGTTCAAGTTTTTGCCTGTTACATCTTGTCCTGTCACTGGGCACCACTGAAAAGAAGATTGGCCCCGTCCTCTTGACACGCTATAAGTATTTATAGGCATTGATCAGATCCCCCCCTCAGTCTTCTCTTCTCCAGATTAAAAAGCCCTAAATCCCTCAGCCTTTCCTCATAAGAGAAATGTTCTAGTCCCCTAATTATCTTTGTAGCACTCTGTAGCCCCTTTGTAGACCTTTAAGGTCCCTTCCAACTCAAACCATTCTATGATTCTTCATTACTTCCCCAGATTAGCTATACTGCTGTCCTAAAAAAATAAGACTGCAAACATTTGACACTGAACAAATAGTTTTATTTTCACAACTTACTTTAATTCCAATAATTACAAAGTATAACTTGCATGAACAGGTGACTATAAGCTGTTATTAAATATTTTATTATAAGATAAAAAAAATATTTAAATCCCATCTAAAGAAAATTATCTTTGTCTATTGCAGAAGCTTTAAATATATAGTCTGACAAATATATATCTTCAAAAACTCAGACATGTTGCTATTTCCTATCAGTGAAAATGTACCTGATCAACCTTTGCTTACAAGTCTTCAGGAACTTTCTCATGCACTGATTTTGTATACAGTAGCGTCTGAGAGTTACTAATTATTCTATGAGAATGTAGCAGAAACCTTACCATGGTTACAGACCCTGACATGGCAGTAATATGCAACCTCCTTTGTAGACTACAAAACTGTAGGTCTCTGATCATGAAACTGTTAATACCTAGAGGAAAGGAACTTTATAGTAGAATATGCTAACACAAGTATATTAAGTTTCACCTTCATGTATTATGCTGTCTTTCCAAATAACTAAATGTACGGTTCAGAGGCAAGAACTAAATAGGTACCTATGCGTCTAAAGGTCCTGGATCAAGGCAGTATTTGCATCTCTAATGCGCCAAAGTGGCTCAGCACAGAAAACACTTCTTATTATTCTAGAAGTCACAGCTTTCTGGAGTCCAGTACAAATAAGCTAGACAACAACATTCTTTTACAATTGTGTCTAAAACAGGATTTGGTACCAGAAAAAAACTCTCGATTTCAGTAATTTTTAAGTCATGCAAGATTGCTAGAGAAAGCAGATGAAGGAAAACTCTTCCAGAATGACAAATATGCAGTCTTTTCCACAGAGGTTCTGTCTTGTGTGACATATACTTCCCAATGCTTTGCCAAGGATGTCAGAAACTAAGAGATGACACTCAACCTCACCATATACCAAAAAAAAAAAAAAGTTATCAATAAATGTACAACAAGCATCTGTTGGATAACTGCCAACGTAAACTCATTACCTTTCTTTATTCAGAAGGGGCAGCTAGAGGTCTTATCACAACATCAGCAAACTACCTTTTAGATTAGATTTTTAACTCCCTTTTTAAATAAACAAATTAATATCATTTAAAAAACATCTTTCCTCAGACTGGTTTAGCTTAGCAAGAGGCACATATACAGCCACAAATCTTGTTCCAGGTTATTTTTATTTTGCTGTTAACACATTACACATCTCCCTTTGAGACTGGTCGTTTAAATTCTTTAATAAAAAAAAAACAAACACAAAACAACACAAAACTTATTTTTAAGAATACTTTTTAAGAACTGTAACTCCCAGCTTAAAAATATATTCCATGCTTATTCAATAAATTCACTGCTCATGAATAGCCAGTTATACACAGCTCATAGGAACAAAGTCAGTTACTTATGGCACGCGACCACTTATTTCTCACCGCTGAGCTAAGGAACTGAAGGAAAAAAAAAAAAAAAGGGGACATGACATGCTTGTTCTCAGTAGGTACGACAAGTGTGGTGAGATGCTTGGTGGAGCAATGACTAAAAACATTTAAGACAAATTAATCTGGAGGTTAATAGACAGGTATGACCAAGCTACTAAGTTTCTTCACTGTTCATTTTAACTGAATGCCAATGCTTTTAATCATTGTATTCCTAAAGTGAAAGAGGTAGAAGGGGAAGTGGAACTCAAAATGAAAGATTTTATTTTTATTCTAGCATTCAGTGTCAAGGAAACACTTCCTATTCTCCTTTCAGTAACTCAGTTGCCAATCACAGTCTTCGAACATATGCAGTTCTTAGCAGAAGGCTCCAAACTCAAATGCCATTGTAAACTGGAGAGCAGTGACATCTTATTTAGAGAACAGAAATAAACACAATTTATGATTTAATTGCTCAAACACTTACTGGCACAAGGCAGTACCACAGCTATCGTAGGAAGCAGTTCTCCCACCTCCCTGCAATTTGTTTCTACCAGAAAGCTCTTGCTGGTGCAAAACCCCTATGGAGGCTGGTTAAGCATACACAGAGGTACAGAAAGAGCATTCTGGTAGCAGCACTCACAGAACTAAACTTTTAGGTCTGTGGCAAAGTATTGGAAAACAGTGTTCTCTGTTCAACACATAAACTCAATGGACATACTGACACAATTCAGTAAAACTAGTGAGGCTAGCCCTGTAATAAACTCTGCATGAACAATTATTTACCAGGCCTTATTGTCCCATTTTTTTTCAGTTACATGGCATTAAAGACAGAGGAAAAACAAAATAGAGCACTGCTAGTTCAGTTCCTCTCCAACTCTACTTTCCTATAGTTCTTTGGGATACTCTGGTTAATCAAACTAATCAAACTCTGAAGCCACAAGGTTTATTACCAAGTGTACCATGGGCTAAATAAATATTCCTGCCATGTAAGAAGCATCACTTGACTTCTCTTCATAACCATTATTTGAGCAAACCCACACAGATAATTCATAGAGTTTACACCTACGTAAAACCAGTAATATTATACTAATATGCAGTAGTACACCTATATACACATAGAGAAGAAAAGGCATTAAACAGTGCAGGAGAAGCAGGATGGACTAGATTACCTCCACAGTCACCTAGTCTTCCAACTTAAATTATTCTATAAGCCTATGAATATACAATCCTAATAAAACAAGATATTCCATTACTTGTTCTTAAACAAAAAAAAAAAATATTCAAAGCCACAGACGGTGGTGAACACAATGAAACAGTTTAAATGGAAAAAGACAGCAAAGGTCATGCTGACTTGCAAGTACAAAAATAAAATCCCAAAACTTTTTACAAGAAAGGACATATTAAAAAAATATTTCAGTACTTGTTTAATCTAATTTTTTCACACATCAAGTTCAAATTATGTTGACTACACAAGTTCAGTTTACACTCCGTGAAAAAAATGTTCCTCTGAAATCTGAAAAAGTTCAGATTTGCAAAGATTTGCCATTAAAAAGAAAGCCTTCTGTGATAAGCAACTTTTAGTCTACTAAGATTTGTCAACATTCACCTACTCCTTTTCCATGTCTTCCAGTCTACTGTTGGCTTATTTTTTTGTTGTGATCTTTCCTCTACGTCAAATGGCAAACAAAAGAGACCAATGTTATAACAGTCAACTTGGACAGGCTCCAAAGTCGAACTTGACAAAACTCAGGCCATGTAGAGACTAATAATTCCATATTTATAGCACTCACTTTGTCTCCCTTAAAGCCAAAGCGCTGCAAGAAGTGGGGGCCCCTAGTTTAGCAATTACCGTTTCATCACCTATCTCTCCAGGAGTGCACAAGAGTACCCACCTACACTCCTCAGAGTCTTAGTCACTGCCTAAGAAACACACTTTCATCGTCTCCCAAGGTATGGAAGAACTCTCTGCTTTCCCTTAGCCTCTCAATTTCTAACCCCCATTGCAAAGCTCTATACTTCCTTTAAATCCCGTAAGTCTCCTTCCCGAATCTCCTCAAAGCCTCTGCTCTTCTACCCTCCTAATATGCATCTTTGTTTTTCCAGTCCCACGTACCATCACCTCTTAACTCCTTACAACAAAAACTATAAACTACTTCAGAAAACAACATACAGTTACATAAATCCATTAATGCATTAAATAATCACATATTCAATTTGAAGATTCTGCGATACTAAAAAGCTGAAAATAACCTTCAAAGAAGTAACTTACAAAGGTAAGCTTGGACTGAGTTATTTGCAAACTACAAGATGGGAAGGCAAATAACAGTCTAGAGGACATGTTCAAAGCTAACATTTATTTTGAGAAATAAAGAACTAATCCAAAGTTAGCAAGATAAAATTCAGTAAAGGCATACTTGAAGTATATATAGGAAGAATTTAAATATATAACTACAGTGGTTCAATAGCAGTTAGGCTACAGAAGATCTTGATATCAAAGCATTTCACAAACTAAATACAACTCTTGCAAGAGTCAGCTTATTTGGAATTTTGTATGAAAGACAGAAAGTAATCATTCTACAGCACTTACTGCTTGATGAAGTCTCACCCAAAATAACAGTCTAACAGTCTGCTTTTGAACACCACATTTTTAAGATGTTTGAATAAACTTAAGACGACTTATAGAGTGGCAACATAACAAGGAAGAAGTCCAAGGGTTCAAGGAAACTATGCCATAGAAAGCACACCTAATCCTAGATGAAAGAAGACTAAGGTTGTCAAAATGTTCCACAGCAAAAATTATCATGAAGACTTTTCACCAACTACTCAGGGCAGAGAACAAAAAAGCTTGCTTAAGTTTCCACACAGGCAGATTTGCATTGGATATTAGGAAAAACCACAAAGATAAGCACTAGAAGATACAAAGCTGTACAATCATCTTCTGTGTAGGATTTAAGAAAAAGTTAAACAAGCAAAGAAAAGGCACAACTTAAGCATACTCAAAGCTGTTTGCACATAAGATTTTGGATTATACAATTTTATATGCCTGCTTTCATCCCTCTATTTTTATTATTCGTTTTTACCAAAGCCTGGATCAAAGAGCGAATTACATCTTCCACTTCACCAAGAATAATAGATCACAAGAAAGGGTGATTGGTGTTCTCACGAAAGGGAAAATGGGTAAATACTGAAAATATCTTGCAGTATACTCCTCCAGAATCCTTTTTTTCTCCAGTTTTTAAGGGTCATCACTTTGCAATCTAGAGAAATCTGAAGGCAGAAACCTGTCCATGCACAATATATTCCCACTATGAAAAGCCTTTGTATAATCTAACCAATATATCTAACCAATATATAAAGAATGTCACTTTAACTACTAGGATCCACAGAAATGCCATATTCTCACTAGGCTACTTTTATTTTGTTGCTCAGTTTAAATAACTCTCTCAAGAGGAAAAAGAAAGTAAAATTTAGCATAATATTTCTTTTTCTTTAAAATAGGTATTACTCACATATAATAATTTCAATTTTGAAGAAAAATCAAAAGAATTTAGAGGTTATATAGGCTTTAAAACTAAAAAAAAGATAAAAAATGTGTCCACTTTTACCTGGTTTACATTCATAGAGATCACAGCATTCCCCTGGCTTTCCTGATGCCTTAGAAACCAATATATTCAAATAGCCAGGTTGGCAAACCTTCCTCAAGCAGCCTGCAGGATTACACACACAACGGCTTGGGAGTGGACAGCATTCACCAGGAGGAGCATAGCCTTCAATTAAGATGGAATCTTCGGGACAGCGAGGAGAAAACTGGACCTCACAGCGGGCCTTGGAGCAATCGGGTTTCTCTTCTGAAAGGGAAAGAAAAATCAGCATGCCATAAATATCAGTAGAACACTGTACTGAAACTGTGAAGACGAACCTAATTAAGACTCCCTTTCTTCTCCCTCCCTCCAAAATAATAGAAGGAGAAAGAGATTGCTGCTGTTGAACTGATTAGCAAAACTTATGGAACCTGCTTAAAAAAGGCTTAGTATTTGCAAGATGACAAGTATGTTATGAAATATTTTCTAAAATATTTGTGTAATGTGCATGACTACTTAAGTCACACAGCCTCAAAAACCAGCTATGAAGCTACACATATGGCCATGACATTTAGCAGCAACTTGTCATATTATGCATGGCCCCGACGTTCACACCTACACCTTCAGTTTCCTAAGACTTTCCATTATGAGTAACTGATTTCAATTGATTGATTTATTAAACTTTGTTGATTTGAACTGAGATTTCACATATTCAGAAAGCTGGTTACAACTTCAACAGCTAACATACTTGGAAAGTCCATACACTAGGAAAAGGGGACTTTTCTTGTACATGTTTCCAACTCTAACGTTAAAAGTGGTGTTCCAATGTCTTTCAGTGGCTCAAACAATAAAAGAGAAGAGGTTTGACTGACATTGGCTACAGGCACTAGAGGTTTGAGACACTGACTATCCACATAGCAATAAGAAAAGGAATATTGAGGACCAAGGTCAACAAGTTGGTGGGAACAGCAACAAGCTGGACAAACACTGAAATAAGACAAAGAGAGACATAGAAAAAGGTTCCTGGACAACTAGATGGTTCTACTACAAATGTCACTATTACCCCTACAAAATGAATTAACTGCTTTGCTTGTTGTCATTAAAGTATAGTAGAAACAAGTAAAACCGACACTAACTTTATTAATTTGATGTTTAAACTACTTCCATTTCAAAATTTAGTCTCTAGTGATTTCAACAATTGAATATGACACAGCAAATATAAGCATCTTTGATAAAAAGTTGAGAATATCTTCTCTCAGATTTTAATAACTTTTTAGTTATTGGAGTTACTAAAGTTACTTACTGGATATCGTGTTTGGGTTTTTTAAACTAAAAGCAACACAGCAAATGTGAAATTCTGCTTCCAAACATATGCTGAATGTAAATAACAGCCTTTTTTCCCCCCCAGAAGATCATTTTTACACCTAATTTTAGTATATTCTTTGGAATTCTAGGTCATATTGAAGAATTAAAGCAGTATTGCTTGTCTACGTGGTTGATTTGCTAACTGTTCTTTAGTTTCAGTTAAGCTTAGAGGGATCTAATGACTACACATATAAAGGCTTAGAAAAATATTACAATAGGTCTTAGCATTAGTAATAGCAAAAGAAAATCTTGAATGTAAATATTTGCCTCAATTTTAGTTGGCAAATACAGCAAAACAGAATCAAAAAATAATTACACGTATTTCCTTCATGCACCAGTACTTTATATTTTTTCTTAGAAGCAACAGAAATTACCAACTTCAATGTGATACTAGATAGCATCATAATTCACTTCTTACAGTTAAAAATCCAACTATTTCCATATATCTTCAAAATAGGCTAGGGTAGATATGTTCCTCATCTAGAATTTTAAATAACATTTCTAAGACATATTTTTTTAAGCCTACCCTTATGTTTAGGTTCTTATCTGCTTTATTAAACACATTGTTCAGGCTGAACATTACTGTTACAGAGGTTCACTGCAGAAAGTTGTATAAATAATAGATCACATACTACTTTCAGTATTTTATTGATATTCTTTAGTTTATGGATATAATAAAAGGCTCAACAATCTTTTCATTTTCCACTGTGTGCTGTTCAATCGTGCACAGAGCAGTGATAGAACAGTCGTGCAGTAGCAGCCCTTGAAGTTCATGCTCATGACAGATTTTCACTTCTCATTAACTTGATCTGCCCTAGCATTATGCATCCAGCAATTTTCTGATTTCCATGACTAACAGAAAATACTATCCTCATGAAATCTCTCTTGTGAAAAGACTTTGTATTGTATGCATTCTTAAAAAGTTTATCTACTATGCTTATTTGAATGCATTTACAGACATACAAAATAAGTGTTTCCCTAAGGACTGTTTGTATTTGATCAATTTAAACCATCTTTCAGAAATGCAAGCATTGTCAGAAATGCATGTCAAACTTTTGGGATTTGGACTATTCAGGACTCTAGATATATTTATTTTGAAGACCAGTGCAAAGCCCACTGTTGGAGTTGGTAAGATTATGTAGCAAAAACATGAAGAAAGCAAGGACTTGTCACTATCAATATGTAAGAAGCATCTCAGGAGTAGAAGAGAAATTTTAAATAGAGAACAGTGACGAGTATTTTTGTATGAAATGCCCAATGTTTCATAGCTACTATCTTTGATAGTCTTTTCCATGTTAGATGTAGTTAACTGTAACAGAATAGAACAGGACTCTAAAATAAAACCAGCTCCACTTTCAGAGGAAATGGTTTAAACGCAAACAGCCACCACCTTGCAAAGACACCTTTGTGTTTTAATACAAAGTTACATTAACACCAGCAGATATTCAGAAACCAAACTTAAGTTTTTCCTTTTAAACCAGTGCAACTATCACTTTTGTACTTCATAGTTCTGAAAAATAAACAACAACAACAAAAACGCCCCCCTACTACTTGTGTAAATATTGTGCATCCAAATTCTATTCTCAAATTATGTACCTAGTAAAACATTCTCTTCCCAGTATGCTGATGCTACTGAGCATCAGGAAAGTCAAATACATTAACCCAGGCTGGGTCAGCCAACTGACACTTGTCCTTCAGCTTCGCTGACACCAGGGAGTCAAGCGCAGGTAAAGAACCGTTCTGCAGACTGCAGAGTGATTGGGTCCTTGATTTAGATGTGGTTTTCCTTTCGTGGAAAGGAGCAAGTGGCTGAAACAATATGTGACTGGTAGTATTTTAAGTGTCCCAACTTCATACTGCTGAAAGGAATTTTCACTAAAAAATGAAAATCCAGAAGCTCCCAGTGTGGCATTACTATATTTTAATTAAAACTTTAATCAGCTAGCACCACACTGCATCTTGAGCTCAGCCCTCACTGCAATATAAGAAGGTGTGAGACCTGTTTTATTGCAGTTCAGTAAAAGTTGATGAGGGCACCTCGTTTTGATACCAAACCTGAATAAAAGACAATACTTTTAAGCAACCTGTAAGAAAAGTTCCAAGGTTTTTCCTTCTTGTAATCGCAGCAAAGGGCAAGGATTCCCACCTTCTCTATTTAGAGGGATAAAGGTTTGAGACATACTTCTACAATTCATGGCACTAAACTTGTTTACCTTTTCGTTACTTGATTGAAGAAAGCATCAAAATTGAATTTGTTCTCAAAATAAATTACAAACATTAATACAGCCATAAATGTCACTGCTTTAGCAGGATTCCTGATTTAATTCCATTGCACATAGCTATTTAAGATTTCATCAAACAAGAGGAATCATTTAGTAGCTCTTTTTTCTTTATTAACAAACTCTTTCAGCCCTTACAAAAGGAACAAATAAGAAAGCATGTCAGAGCAGAATAAATAAAAATAAAACAACAGACTATCTCAAAAGACAGAAAGGTAAGGAAATGGCAAATTGTATTTCCCAGAAAACAACTGTGAAATCACTCACCAGTGATATTTTTACTACTTCACCCTTTTTATAGTCCCCCCAAACGGGGACTATTTCAAAGCAGCTTCTTAACAGACCAAGGTAGATTCACAATAATAACCTACTGCTTCTCTGTCAAACACACACATACACTATGAAGCGCTGACCTGTCTCTCAGAGTTGCTTTAAGATATTCTCTGTTACATAAATCAGGATCTTCTCGACCAACATCTTCAAAGTCAAACAAGGCACGAGAGTTCCATTTTATTATATGAATTTTGCAATAAATAGAATATAAGCAATTACTATGTGTGCCCAGAAACAGAATTTAATTTTTCAAAGTAGTGTATTGAACCTAAAAAACTATATTTTTGAGGAAAGGGAGAACTATATAGGTGACTTACTATGAAATACATTAGAACAGCAAATATATAAGATACCTAGTGCTGAATAAAGAAGCATCTTAACACACATATTACATGGCAAGAAGGTTTGTATGTGTCATACTCTCCTAATGCATAATGTAGATTACCTCACAAGAACAACTTCATACAATCCTAACTGCATGTAGAAAGACAGTGAAATTATTTATAAAAGCAGATGTCTGGGTTTGTAATTAAAGAGTTTGGACTCAGGACACTTATCACACTAATTAAAATTTATTTTAATAAAACCCTTGAAGCAGCTGATAGTCCCATTTAATAAGTTGACCATTTTAGCAAGGCAAGAAATAACTTCTACAACTCACAAATTAATTTACAAAGTGAGGATTTGTATACACTTTTGCTGTTTGATTTTGGAAAAAGCATATACCACTTAATCACATTTCAGTCTCCTTTTTCAAAAAAAAAAAAGGAAGCATTAATAATGAGAAAATTACTTTTAAGGATGCATCCATCAAGCTTCTCATAAATTCTCAACAGGTAACCCACAATCCACTAAGAAAAACTTAGCTGCCTGCAAGCTTGCCTTTATGTTCAGGAAAGCAGCATTTCAAGTAACTACACAAAGAACAGAAGCTAGTAGCTGGTTTGCTGATGAGGTTTCCCTGTAGAAC
Source organism: Scolopax mira (assembly GCA_004320125.1). Lineage (NCBI taxonomy): Eukaryota > Metazoa > Chordata > Aves > Charadriiformes > Scolopacidae > Scolopax > Scolopax mira. Next base: position 144,137 of record BJBW01001873.1, read on the forward strand.
ACATTCGCTTTATAAACTTTCATCAAACACCAGTGAAGCTGGGAGCATTCTGATATCTCTGACATCTCATCACCCTAAGCCAACAAAGAATCTCCACAGAGATAAAGGAAGAGACTGGATCAATCAAGCTTTTTCAAACTATCTATTCTGAGACAGTGAATCTTCTCAAGAAATCTGTCTGGAAAGATAACATTTTTAATAAACTGAACACAACCAAACAGGAAAATTGACATTTTGATTAATTCAAAAGAAAACTCCTATCCTTGGAAACTTCCTATCTACTCTAAAAAGCAGCCTTACAGACCACTTATATAATATTATTAAGTTTACCAGCGACAGTACAATTTCTAGACATAAATTACTAATGGTACCAGATCTGCATTTCAAGACTTTCTGTAAGTCCAAAGGTTTAGGTTTACTTGCTCTTACTTAGCAATTAGACTGCAAAGAACCTGCTGTTGCTAAGCTTCAACTGAGTTGCAACATGTAACTGAACAATAATAACTAAATAAGTTACAATGTACGTGTGCTTTAATATTAGAAGGATCATTAATTTTAAAAGTCAGGATACCTAAAAAATATTTCTATTTTTCATCTGATTTTCTTCTCAGAAGCACACATGAAAGTTGTAGCATCTCGGAAGTCAAGCCACGGTAACATTCTTCACTGCAGCTGCAGTGTATTTATTATAAAGTGCATGGGCAGGGAGGGGGTGGGTGGGAAGGAGAAGAGAGAAACCTTCAAAGTATAGAATATCAAGAACAAATCAAGATGTGGATTTCTTTTTTGTTTTCTTTGCCACTAACATTACAAAGACTGTCATAAAACAACAGCCATAAAGCTGGAACTTTCACAAAGTTTATCTGTATCAAGATCTACTAGGTATTTTTTAAAATTATGTTTCCCGTGACCTTACAAAGTTATAATGGGGAGTGGAGGTATAATGGTAAGGTACTAAAGTCTCTCTGTTACAGCCAATGCCTCCTCTGAGAGAAGGCAACTTTACCCTCCTGAAAGGTTTATACAGTACTCAAACTGGCCACTAGTTAAAGGTAATTTCATTAAACCAGCCACTGAATACTAGACAGTCTAGAGCTCAGGGTCCTTTTGTTTGTTTTGTTAAAGTAGAGCAGTTGTAACAAAACCCAATTGAATATACACCACCCCATACCTCTGTAATTTGGATAGTATGAAAGTAGTACTGAAATACAAATGGTTTCTGAAGAAGAATTAAAAACTTTGCTTTCACCTCTGTATCAATTTTTTTTCCTTCATTATGTTTTGCATTTGCATGCTCTGCTTTGACACGCAGAGAAAGCACATGCCAAGTTTAGTTAACGAGAAAAGCAGTAGAGCTAAAGTACTGGTTAGGACAGTGGAAGGATCTTAAGATATAACCTAGTGTAGGAGAAATTGAGAAGAAAAGCCCCAAAAGGGGATGGGAGAGTCTTCTCAATCTTCAGGTGAAACTAAACAGATCTGTGCTTTTCAGGGAGGGATTTTTACCATTTTGTCAAAATTTCATGTGACCAGAGATGCCTTTATTCAATCACCATAGAAACAAGGACAGACTGTTTTCATCCAAGGAGAAGACTGAAGAGAACTGTCGGAGACTTGGGTCTGAGCGCTTCCAACAAGATACTTAAACTGCTATATAGCTGCTGCTTTAAAAGCAAGTTATAGACATATGTCTATACACAAACAGAATAAATTTGTGTTTTTTTCTGTTAGGTCCCTAAGAAGAATACAGAATGAGAAGCATTTTGAAATAGCTGGCTTCATATTTAATTTTTCAGAACAGTTACAAATAGAACATGGTTTATAAAGATGAACATTTTGTATGACTAAGCAAAGTGATGCAATAAGGTCAGCATACATCTTTGAAGACACGTGTTGTTAAGCTTTGCATTTTTGTTTTGTTGTAAACTGGTTTTGTGAAATCTAGGCTAAAATACAGCCACTTTTACTCTACAGTATTACAGCCGTCATTGAAACACATTCCAAACAATAGGGATGCTCTACTGTTATATAGTGGCAGGAAGGAAATATTAAAAGGATTAGGGATAAACAAGAAAAATGATTATCTAGCTAAGGCAGTCAGACAGACAGGGATCGATATCGGAATGCAAAATACCCAAAAGGATTTTCAAGAATCAAAAGGACAGTTATAGTAGATTAAAAAATGAGATTATTTTACACATACCATATGCACAGTACTGTATACGGATGAACTGTTACAAATAAAAAAAAGGAACTAGAGCCTGCCCTTTTACCTAAAACTGAGCTTTATTTAATATCCATCCTATATTTTAAATGACTTTCACTTCACTTTCCAGCCTTCTGACACTCTGGATTTTACATACAACACAGTGGAGCAAGCTGTCTCACCCATGTTATAGCCTAATCTTCTTGTAATGTAACAGCAACAGCCTGCAACTAACCTGGGTTAAAAGTGTCAGAGACACAAGTTTTACTAAATATGCATTTGTCAATATACATCTTCGCAACAGGGTATTCACTAAGGATTTGCCAAAGATTTTTAATTTCAAGGATCAAATAACCAACAAGAGTTATGCTACTCAAAACAGGTAGAGTCAAACAGAGAATAATCCCAGCAAAGCTATCAGGGCATTTTAATTCCACTTCCTGAACTTTCTTCTTTTCCTGTACTGAAAATATTAAAAAGAAAGGCAGCAATTCAAAACAAAACACACACCAGAATTGCAATCAAACCTTAACCGAAGCTGTTGTCTACCAAAGAAAGGGTTTTAACAGAATAAGCAAGGGTCTATCAGATGTCAGATACTCTGCATCTAAATTCAAATGCAAGTTCTATGGAACCAATGTTTGGGGCAACTGTTATGTTTGGGTTCAGTCCTGCCAGTTCAATGCGTTTCTCCATTAGGTTTAGAAACAGCCCAGTCTGGGAAACTCAAAGGTAGTTTTCCCTCTTCCTCCATTTCATATAAAATCTGCTCTCAGAGGATACATATTAAATTTTTTTAATATAAATTAACAGCTTGACACTAGCAAGATAATCCAAATCTGTAACGGCCAACGTTAGCGTTCTGACAGCATCGCTCACACAGAGAAGGACAGGAGCCCAGCCCACAGAACTGGAAATCCTTCAGAAGTTAGGAGAGATAAGCAGAGAGCTACCTGTAGTCAGTGGAGATGCCTCCATTGTGAAAAAAGTGTTTTCAATACTCTCATTACTGGAATGACACTGTACATTGTGATTCACATAAGAGCACCTATTATTCTTAATGAATGATGCCACTACTACTATTGGCCAACCTTTATATTGCTAAATCAAGTGAAATCTCCAAAGAAAGAAAGAGTATGTCAACAGTAATAAGGTGGCCTTAACTCCAGAGACAAGACTTTAAAGAGTGCCAAAACATTTTGGAAACCAAAACCAAAGACATCAAATTCAGAACCAATATAACCTGAACACACTTCAATGACTTACAAAAACGTACACCAGCAGTAAATTTACCTAAAGCTGAAATTATTCTTTATTGCAATGCTATAAGCAGCTGCAAACCAAATGTAATGCTGAATGTGTACTAAAATGATGACAAAGCACAAATATTTGGAACAATTCTGCTTAATGCATCTTAAAAAAAGGTAGCTGACATCTGGGGAATCATAAGTATTCACTGAAGGAGAAACACTGCAACTCACACCTTGATCTGAGAGGGAGAAGCAACTTGAATTTGAGCATGTAACTTATACCCCACAAAGGACAAAGTCGCTGGAAGTAGCTCCGGAAGGTGCACCAAAGGATGTGCTAAACCACACAGTCACACTCAAAGTAGTAGTCTCAAATCACTGTTTGCTTCCCAATCAGAGTCCGAAAACATATGCTTAACAAAGAGCAGAAAACACTTGCATCTGCAATAAATGCAAACTAGAATCAAAATGAACACATGATTTTACAAAGAAATGAGAATTCACGTATATAAGGTGTTAGTAACTGAGATAAAACTCAGAAGAGCAAGAAGAGCAATTAATTTTCTAGAGCTAGATTAAAAAAAGCAACTGAGGTATGAAAATTAACTTAGAAGCAAGGGTTTTGAAATTCAAAAGGAACACAACTTATTGTTATTAGTGAAACTGAATCAACTCCTGTCTGCCCTTTAGTGTTTTGGTTTGTTAAGTTAATAACAATAAATTTAAGATATGTGTTTTCTTTAAGTTCTCCGATCTCTGCTAATGTTAAAAAAAACCCAAAACAACAAAACAACTAAAATCCAAAAAGCCAAAACCACACATAATAATAAAACAAGGACCTAAATGCCTTAAGATACTTCTGGCAAGTAAACTCCATTATGCAAACTATTTTTCGTGAACTGTTATGTTCAAAGGACCTCTGTATGTTTGTTAGAAACTAAGCCACATATCTCTTAAATTCCTTCACAAAAACACTCAAGATGTGTAACAACATTCCTTCACAAAAACACTCAAGATGTGTAACATCAGGAAAATCAACTCTATTGAGCATTTAATTCTTTTCTTCCCTTTTCTATCCTAAGATACTATAGTTATCAGAAAGTATGAAGAGAGGCATAGTTTCCTTCTTTTAAGCAAACATACGTTGACTATTTCCAATGATGAAGCCCAATGCCTAAGCATTTTGAGACATTTTCATTCTCCAACTGTTGTGGCTCATGTCTCTTGACTTCTCAGGATTCTCCTAAATAACCTCTCTAAATTTAGAATTTAAATGCATTTCTAGTATATTCTGGTAATTTTCCATATTACCAGAGGTCTTCCTGAATTCTTGCTTTCTGCCTTTATTTTCTAACATGACTATTTTTGTTAAATTTGCCTCCCTATCATGAGTTTTAATACCAACTACTATACACATTATTTTGCAACTCAACAATTACCACTGAACAAAATTTCTATGCATTACTTAGCAGAAAAAGAGATCTAGCTATAATAAGAAGTATAACAGCAAAGCAAAAGGGGTCATGGGTCATTAAAATCTTGGGTAAAATCTATACTGACACAGTGAATTCTTATGTAAAAATTCTTGGTGCCTTGTGGTGAAGAGGTTCTACAATATTTTTTACCAGATTTCCAATTACAAGAAAAATTGTCAACATGAAAAAATTTGCTAAATAGCTCAGTCTTCCTGGAAAAGTAGATATGTAGTTTTTAATCAAATTTATTTTTAAAGAGAAATGACACTTAACAAAAAAGCATTTTACTGAATACAGAGATGGTGGATAGTCCACATAAAACATCATCTTTTCTCAGAAGACACAGTCTTCTAATAAACTGCTCACCTGATACTTAAAATGTAAAAAGCACAAATACGCAGCATATCAGAAGACTCGGTTGTGAAAGAATTTAAAGCACTCTGTTCTTTTGTTCTTACACTTGAGGCAATTTCTCATATTTCATGTAAAAATATTGAATATTTTAAATATAATATTCCATAGATACAGGCTTTCTTGAATCCAAAGAACATGTGCACAAAAAAAAAATAAAATTAAATAAAGCACTTAAGCATCACACAACTAATTTTGTTAAATTTCAAGCTCCTGCTTGCAATACCTGTTTTAAGTGCTAGCTTTGACAGGTTTCTGATTTTCATAAATATCGATCACACAAATGAATAAAGAAAAAAAAAGTATTTGTCTGGAAAAACAACATCCAAAGATAAGCAACAGCATATGCAATTTTAATGTAAGATGTAAGCAGTTTGAACTCGTAAATACAGCTATCCAACTGTCTGCACAAAAGTCTTTGAGAACTAATTAGAAAAATAAACAAACAGCTAGAAATTTGAGAGTCATCTGAACTCCTCCTGCTTCCAAACTACAGCAGTATCCAAACAAGAAATATCTACAAAGGTAGCGGAAAAAAAATAAAATAATGGTAGCATGTCATACACACACACGTATTCAAAACCAGCCCTCAAACTAACTAAAGTCCACAATAACCACAGCATGGGAAAGGTAAACAAGTTGCTCACACTTCTGCAATGCTGCCATAAAAATCCCAATGTAACAAACCAGATTACTTAACACAAATTGAGAAGCATGCAAGAGCCACAGTCTTTATTCTTCGCAGTCACTAAGCAGGTGCCTGCACACGGCTATTCAGGCACATAAATAAAATACTCAAAACAGACAATATCAATTAAACACAGCTTCATGTCCATCACACATTAAATGCTACCAGATATCACCACCCTGTTGCAGCATCCCTTATTTTGCCTGAAAGAAGCAACACCCCACAGAGAGAATTAAATGTCAAAACCACCAAAAAGCAGAAAGTCAGAGCTTACATAGCACTGAGCTTCTGTTAACACTAGTACAAGGATTTTGCTGACTGCAGTAGCCATTAAACTTGGACCCCTCTATTTCAAGCTGGATGAATGCCAACACCTTTTATTACAAACAAAAGACAGCAAGTCTGGAAAAAGACCAACAATCCTATGCCAAATACATAAAAATAATCTCTCAATTTCAGAATATTGTTGGCTGCAATGTTCTTTAATTAGATTCAGTTTCTGATCTTATTTAAAGCAAGCAGTTGAATATTAACTAGCTAGAAAGCTCTTTTCCAATAACAGCTTAAAGGGGAATGATCTAGATGACTGCAAGTATAGTAATCAGTTTTTCCCAAGTGTACTTTTTTTGATTTTTACATTTTTTTAGCAGAATAATCAAGCTAGAAGAGTATTACAAATTACTCTGGCTTGAAGACTTATCTTGATTCTTTACTCTTGTGCTTTTCTTGTACTTTCTTCTTTATTGTTGTTTACTCTTAAGTTATCCCCTTATTGTCTACACTTTCTTTAAAGCAAACCCCTAAAATATCTACCTCACTTTTTCTAACCTTTTGTCATTCTTACTATTCATCTTCCTTAGTATAATATACTGCAACATACTCGGTTTGTGTAACAAGCTACCTTATTACAAAGTATTATTTTCTCTTAAACACCAAAGAAAAGAATACTGTGGCCGCTTGCATTACAACTTCCATGACGCAACTAGAAAAAAGAAAAAAATTAAGAAATTCAGCTGTGGAAGTATTTGATTACCATAGTTTCTTAGGGCAGTTGGACTAAACCTTGGAGTAGAATCAATTTATGAGCACTAAAATGCAGGTTATATACCTTTGTGGACCATTATGCATACTGACAGAAGTTACTGCTGGGAAACTGCAGGTATGATTGCACTTTGTAAGTGAAATCAAGCAATTAGTATTATTTCTAGGAAGATTTCCATGATGGTATTCCTTGCATAGTTTTGGTCACACCCAAAGCCATGTTAAGAACAAACTCTGTACAGAGCATGGGCTCAGGTACCAGAAACAATCAATGGACATTATTCCTACATCTAAGTTTGCCGCAAACATTATTTTACAGAGTATAAGGTTGAGAGACAAGACACATCAGTTTATTAATAAACCAAACAAATATATGAGGTGGCACCTAATCCACAAAAAACGATGCTGGCATCTCCAAAACAGGAGACAGCCACCAATGATCTACTTGAATTGTTGACAGACTCCTCATAAAACCATGACAAACTCTACAAGTAGGAAGATGACAGGTAGAGTTTTTAACAATAACCATCCAGTGCCCCAAGGAAGAGACAGGCTATGCACACTCATATTACAATAATAGTGATCCAACCTGATAAACGCACTCTGGGGTACAATACAAGCAGGAAGACCAGAATTTTAATTGATAGCTGTTATGACCAGGCTAACAAAAAATGAAAAGAAAAAAAAAAAAGTGAGGTTACTAGCAAATTATACCTCAAAAGATGCACCAATCCTTACAACCATGATATTGCACTGCTCATATAAACTCGTGCAATATATTCAAGAAATCCATAAGTTGAGAACATATTCCTTTCGCGCAGGCCAAGCTGAGAACTGGTATTGCAAAAGTCAGCAAAGCCTGAGCAGTGCTAACTGGGAAAGCCTCCTGGCATCCGACGAGACAACAGAAAGCAAAAGCTACCAAATAGCTTTACCAACTATCTGAGAAGCTGATGCTGATCTCAAAGCAGAGTGATAACTACTTTAAACACGATGTTTTCATTGTTTTTCCCCATCTGGCTGGAAAGAGACACTAGACAGAATAAAATCTAGTATTGCTACATGATGAGGTATCTCACGTGTCACTTCAACTATCTCCTTCATGGTGTACCTTAGTGAACAGCAGTCCTCACAGGCTTTCAAATAAACCAGCACCAACATAAATAAAAGAGAAAGAACGAAAAAAATGTTTCTCTACCAGGCCTTTATTTAAAGCAGTTGTAGATGTTAATTGTTAATGAAGGTGGTATTAATGTGGTGAGTTTTAAAGGTCACTTTTCCTTAGCATAACTCAAAATGCAAACATTTTTTTCCAACAAAAAGACTAAATTGCATAACATATCATCGAGTACTCCTGCTGACAATCAATTCTCCTTTAATCTTTCTTCCAGTCTATGCAATGAATGTATTTTCTCAACACAGAATAAATATTTTCTTTCATGGGAATCTGGATCAAGACTTCAAGATTTATCAGAAATCTCTACAATATAAGCAGGCAGAAAGAACAAGATTAAGTAATACAGATATGTCAATGATAAAATAGGATGCAAATATGTCAACTCTGTCACCTTTGGAGCATGCCTTCAGCATCTCATCAACATAAAAAGAATAATGGAAATATAACAGAAAACCGTTAGAAATTTTACTGTATTTTTTACCAAATGCACACCCTCACCATTAATGTCTTAGGTGAATGCTTAACAAGAAGAAAAGCCAATAAATTTAATAAATCTTTCACATATTTAAATTGCAGTACTGATCCTAACCTTATGCTTAACCCACCTAATGTCCTGTGAAGCAGGTTGTTAAATATCTTTAACATGCTGACCTTCTCTCAATGCATGTAATTTTCTTGAATCATGTTGTAGATCTCAAGATATTTTAAAATAGCATCTAAGCACCAACTACTTCAGAAAAGAGTAAAAAAATTTAAACTGAGTCAATGTCACATTCTAGCCACAATTTCAATTACATTGCAAAACAAGCAAAACTTAGATCACACATAAAAATGGACAAGTAGGGACAAACTTAAATCACACAAAAATGGGCAGTAGGACAAGCTTAAATAACCTGTAAATGGACAGTTTAATAATATGGAAAAATTTTCTTTTGGAAATAAATTATTTATCTAGCAAGATTTAAGAATAAATCTTCAGTTAGCATAAATTGCCTTAGGTGCTTGACTTTGTAATCAAGGACTTCAAAGCACTTGTGTGAATTAATACTGTTTCATGTTTTACTGTTTCTGGTTTTAAACTAACAGAGGTTAGATTTAGACTAAATACAAGAATGAAAATTTTTATAATGATGGAGTGAAACACTGGAACAGGTTGCCTGAGAACTGGCAGATGCCCTGTCCCATGAAACATTCAAGGTTCAGCAGATGGGGCTCTGAATCTAGTTGAAGATCTAGTTGAAGATGTCATCCCTGGTCATTGCAGGAGCTTGGACTATATAACCTTTAAAGGTACTTCCAACCCAAACTATTCTATGTTACTCTGTCCTCCATATTACAATGTGGTAACCAAGACTATCCTCTAAAAAAACCCACACAACCTCCCCAACAAAACAGCAATCAAAAAACCCCAAATGAATAATTAAAAGCACCACAAGAGAAGAAAACAAAACAAACAGAACATACCAACAGAGAGGCTTATAGAACAAAGCAGCCAAACCAAGAGAGACCCAATGGATAGCAATGATGCTCCACCAGACAGAAAAGTCAGAACATCACATGCAACTGGACTGAGTTCAGCAGTTCAGAGAGGCTTTTCTGCTCCTGTTTTGCTTCTCAATCTACCCCTCATTATATAAATACAATTGCTTTAACAAGTGCAGGAGAACTTTTTCTGCATGCCCTATCATGCTTTGTATAATACATGATCCTTTTTTTAGTCAAGACTCCTAGGTGCTACAAAAAAAAGCCCTCAAAAATTCCCAAGTGCTTAGTATGTATCTGAATACACTATATAGCTGCTAGAAAATCTGAAAATTCCAGAAAAAAAATGCACAAGTTTTTCTTCAAAAGAGAACTTGTACCTGAGTATACTTTCTTGACTAGAATCATCTCAAGAGAAGATAATACAAAGTAATATCAAATTAATATGCACTAATTAGTCACTAGCAAGTAGTTGGAAATTGGTGTTTTGCAAAGAAACTTCAGTTTACCAAGTTTTAGGTAGACAAAATTCAGACTAACCCGAAGCATGATGCATGTGTTTTTCTTCTTTTAATTAATCCTTAAACCCTAGTCTATATACCCATGATGCAGTTAGTTTGCTAGAAGTGTATTATACTGATTGGAATAAAGCAAGGATGGAAGAAAACACATTTTGGTAATCTTTCATAAACATTTTTTTTTCAGAAAGCAGCTATTTCAAAGTCCAAGTAGAAGAGCCAACCGCTGTCCCAGCAGAGTGAGCTCTATGGAGAAAGTTTTTAAGCTGTTCCAAATACATCAAAAGAACGCAGATATAGGAGATACAGGCAGCACCTAAACCAACAACAGAGTAAGAGGCAGGTAAAATATTAACATTTCATACAAACTATCTGTTCTGACTGACACCATATAGAGGAAGTGAAAAAATAGAGCATGAGACCCTTGTGAGATTTCTGCAAAGGTCTCACAAGACTTTTGCAATAGAGTGAAAAACAACTCAGGATGGCCCCATAGTCTCATTCATTATTGGCCTATATTTTCCATCACCAGAAATAACATCAGTCATTCACCATGGAGATCAGTAATTCTAAAGGGCAAGTTTTCTGACTGAAGAACTTGATGCTCAACACAACAGTATTAAAGGGTCAACAAGTCTCTGAGAAAGGACTACTTTATTTCCAAACATAAACCACAGTAATGATACTAGCAAACCTTTATTTCAGTCCACGCTGACCTACAATGATAAGTGGGAATATGTAACAAGTAAACCGTGTATTTGGGCTCTGGTACACCTATGTGAAACCTTGTGCTCTTCTGTGCATACTCTGAGCTCTTTACATTGCCATTGAGAGCTTCGTCATCTATAAAGAAGACATCCACCATGAAGTAGCTGGATAGCTGAAGGAAATATCAAGGGCTTCCTTTCCAAATATTTCTGCACTTAACATTAAGAGAGATAATATCAGACCTCTCTTGAAACAGATGTGCAGGAATGTGTATCATAATGATAAAGTGTTCAAGGCCACAACAGCATACACCACGTATAATGTCTCGCATATGCTGCTTTGTAAATACAGCACCAAAATGCTCCTCCCATGAAAAATAGGAACATTCTTACCCTTCACAGTGATAGTCCAGCTATTTGGGGGTTGGGGGGAGGCACATGGGGCAGCAGCGTTCTGTAGAACTAACCCTAGCAGGTAATAAGCAGTCCACAACTGCTCTCAAGAATGCTAAGTGTTGCTAAGCAAAATTTCTTGGCATTTTCCCTAAAGGCAAGCCATTTCAAAACGCTTACAGTTAAGTCCGAGTTCCTCCATCACTTTTGGTGAGGATCTATCCTTTCCAAATCTGTCAGCTGCAGAGAATTCCAGTCCAAAGGGACACTTTGAGGTAACCTGGTCCCATCCCCTGCTCAGAGCAGGGCTGATACTAAGTCAGCGGCTCAGGTCCAGGCAAGTTCAGACAACCCTGAGTTTGGTGATTCTACCCCCTCTCTGGGAAGCCTCTCTCTCCATTTGACCACTCTCATAAAGCACCTCCCAGTATGTAATTGGAGTGTTCCTTGTTGTAGCTGTCTTATGCTTTTCGTCCTTCCACTGTGCAACTCAGAGAAGCGCCTACTCGGTAACCAAGTATACTGCTGTCTTCAGCTACCTCAAAGTCTCTTCTGCTGAACAAAACCTCTTCTCCCTGTAGACCATGATCCCCAGCCTTCTACTCAAGCATCCTTCTTGCATTAGGGATGCCCTAATCTGGGTACACTACTCCAGATGAGGCTTTGCAAGCACTGAAGAGACAGTATGACTGTCTCCCACTGTGGCTCTGCTGGCCATGCTCCTGCTAACACAACCTGGCATGCAGTTGGCCTTTGCACCGCAATGGCACACTGCTGACTTGTGTTCAAGTTGCTACCCTGTCAATTTTGGTCAGGTTAAGTCATTACTCCTGCCTGTGACAGGGAAGCTTTTTCTCTGCTACAATTTTCATGAGGGCAGAGATTTCTACAATCAGTAACATATTGTTCCCAGTGTGGCCTTTTCTTTATTAGCAGAACAATTTAAAATGGGTTCTGCATCAGCTTCTGAGGTTCAGCAAGCCAAAGAGAAACTCCAACTTAGCTGTTTTCTTTTCGAAAAACTGACAAATGTGATAAGGGAAGTTCAGATTTTTATTTTTTTTAAATGATGGATTCAGTTTTTATCCTCCCTCCATCTCATTTACATCTCCCGAAGCTGATCCCAAAATGATGGGGGAAAACAGGTAGAAAAGATTAGAAAGTAGAAGAGTATGCTGTTAATAGGATATATCATGTTTTAAGTAACAAATATGAGAATCGCATGCTTAAACTTTGAGAATGTGAATTACTAAAAGGAAATCTTTTCTTGCTTCATCCAAACATCAGCAAAATGACAGTGAAAGTCAACTCAGGTTTCATACAAAGACATTTTCACTAGCATTAAATGATATGAGATAAAGTCCTAATGAACTCTTAATTAACAGGAACAAAGCCATGACTCTTATAAACAAAAAAGGTGTTAAGATTACTTTACCTGAGGTATTCTACCAGTGTTGGAATACACACTATGGCTCTTAACAAAAAGTAAAACCAAGTTAATTTTAAGGAGTTTACCTCTCAAATATCACAAGCTAGCCTACAGGATCAACTGTATGACAGAAGTGTACATACAGGCAGTCACACCCTAACAAATAATACACTGTACGTTTGCACTCCGAGCTTGCACCAAACACTCAGACAAAAATGGTGTCGTTTGCTGTCTGCTGTAAATTATAATTTTTTTTAAGTACTGCAGTAACTTCTTGTTGGTTCCAGCCCAAACCTGCCAGAGTTAAAGATTAATCATTGCTGACTGAAGAAAATATGCAGTAAGAAAAAAATAAATAGGAGGCAGTGCTTATAAATATGAGATGCTTACAAGTACAACTTAAAAAAAAAAGACAGGCTATCATCATAATAGCATCAGATTTCACGAAAACAAATTTGTTGCACTGAAAAGGAAAGAGACAAGTTCTTAAAGAGTTTTAAGTTACTTAGAGACTAAATGCATCCTCCCCATTAAAATATAGCTTCAGTTACCATACCAGGCACAATGTAATTGAAGCAACTACAGACACTTATGAATGCAGAAGCGAACTGCGTAACTGAATGCAGTGCAAAGCACAGCAATTTCTTTGAAAAAAACAAAAATGCAATAGACATGAATGATGACTAACAAGGTTCTGTCTTATTAGAGAAGAAAAGGGTATAGAAATACCTTCTGGAATACTAAACAAGCAAATCGCAGAATGACTACATGGACCCCCAAACAATTTGCAGGATGTTATACCATGTGTATGTACTTCTAGCTCAGCTGTTTCTAGTAACAAAGGCTGTAAACACCATTCAGATATAGTCCAGCTACTGTTCCTACATATACAGGACACAATAAATTAGCTAATTTCAAAGCTAATTTCTGGTTTCAAAGCTCATACCAGAAGTTACCGTCTTAATGTCAAATTAAATTCAAATGTTCATTAAAATAATTTCTAACAAGATAGTCTCCCCCCCCCATTTCTTCAGGAATAGAAAATCAAAATAGTTTGGTGGAAAAAAACAAATAATATACATTTTTAAGCTTTTTCAGATCGAATATGATCTTTTTAAAATGTGACTTCAGATTTTTATTTTACCGTAAAATTATTTTCCTTAAGCTGTAAAATTATTTACAGTTCATTTTTTTGCCAATAATTTTCTCATTAATGATAAAACCAAAGCTTTAATAGCCAATAACACCTTTTCACAATTAAAAAGCAAAAGAAAATATGTACATACTTATAATAACAGTCACCTGGAAAAAACTTTACTAATTCGAGCCATAAACAAATATTAAGATATACAAACAATGCTTAATATATACATTCCAAAGGAGAAAATAATTATTAAATCTTGTTTTGATACAAATGTTAATGAATAAAGCTGTCAACCCATTTATACAAACATAAGGTTCAGAGAACTAGAAATGTCTATTGTTTTTAGTGTAAGTTTATTTAGACCTGGACATATAGTTCCTTCACAGTCACTATATGTCAGCTTCATTAAACATAAAGAAGTCTTAATATTACTCTACAATTAAGAAAGCCAAATATCATTGAATACAACAAAAGAGCTAATTGCTATATTACTATTTTAAGACTGTTACATAAACTTTGGGGAAAAAACCCAAAGAACTCTCTTCCATTAACATCAGTGCATTTTTTCTCCTTACAAAGCATACTGTTTTGCTCCATGTATTTCCAACCCTGCTGAACCACGCACAGTATTTGAGATGATACACAGACTCGTTCTTTGAAAAAAATACTTAGTTGTTTTCTTTTAAGAATTCAAACAGTAGGAAGATTTCCACACAAGTAAGCTAAAATTCCCAAGCAAACTATATTGCTTATCCTAAAAAGACCCCTCTTGTCCCCCCCTTCAAACACATGCACAAATCAGTATTCTACATCAGTAGCCTCTTATGTCCCTGAAGGTCACATTATAAGAAATAAAGGCTTTCAGGAAGCGTCTAATACACCACGGTTATGAACCACTGCTAAATCATATGATGAAATTTTAGTCAGACGGGTCTACAGGTATCATTTAGGTACATACATATATAATCAACAAAAAGTCCCCATAACGTGATATCAACCTGGAAAACCTGCTCACGAAAATTATCATTGAATTTGCTACAATATTATTCATATATCTGCGACTACTAATAGCAGTTACAAAACACGTTGGTAGATTTTTGTCCTGTTAATTATTGTTAACTATAAATCAGAAGCATAAAGTGGCACTTGAAACAAGCACTGGAAGAGAAAGAGCCGTATCTTAAGAAGAACCAAGCTACTATTACTTTGAAATATATGTTCCTAGACTACTCAAATCTCTTCAATCATATTCTAATTCTCTGCATCACCACAAATGTGGATGAGAAAGGAACAGGGACAATGGCATCTCAGAAGCTGCATGGAATTAAGAAACAAAAGATGCAGCCAAAATACTTTTTCTTTTCAAGAAGATGTCTACATTTGCTGAATCAACTACCACAATGAAGAAGACCAGCCAACGTGTTAATGAGCCTGCCACAGAACATGCTGAGAGCAGCTCACCAAGGCCACAGCAGAATGGCACTGCAAGTGAGCCAAGGCTGACATTGACTCAGCCCTCAGAGCAACTTTCAGCTTCTTCTAGCACACCTCCTCCAAGCACATGCCTTCTCCATTAATTGTTATCTCTGAGACAAAACAAGTGATGAACACCTACCTCCACTTTGTCCATAAAAACACACAGAGAAGAAAAATTACCCAAAGCAAGTTATGTTGCAATTTTTTTATGATAATATTGTTATAAACTATGCAAAGGTTACTAGGTAACAACAAAAAGCAAAAACAATAAAGGTAACCACAAAATTTACCATTAAATGTGCAGTAACCTAGTTTGGGAGAATTTTAAATGAGTGGAAGAAGCAACACAAGTGGAAAACGAATATCATTTTGTGTAAATGCCTTTTATTCACTGGCACAGTAAACACCCAAATCCCCCCTTAATGCAAGGCAAAGTAAACAGAAGAGAAATACCACCACAGGACAGATCTCCACTTGAAGGCAGTGCTAGGTAAACAGCCAGAATCACTGGCATGACCGCTAGAGGCAGATGGCCCTGGCCAGAGTAGGGGGAAACCTGGCAGGGCCGTGGTCTCACTTACATCCCAAAACAATCCCATGCTGGGCTCAGTCAGCATCCTGGTCCTCAGTGGTGTCTCAACAAGTCAAAGCTATTTTGGCTACCTGTCCACTACTGATTTCCTTGTAAGATAAGTGTCTCCTGTCACCCACCAAGAAGACAATCACTGCAAATAACTTCAAGCACCACACCTACTCCTTTCTCCATCTGATCATACTTTTCACAGCGGGCTTGAAAATGACAGCAAAGACAATTTTCACACTATTTTCCATCTTCAGTCCAATGGTGAAAAGCATTCTCAAGACATATTTGTGATAAATGAATAATACGTAGCGTCATACTGCAAAGACCTTTCCACACAGAGTGACGGGACATACTTGTGCAATGAAATTCCAAAAAATCTTCACATCAGACATTTCACACAAAGAGAATTCCTTTCATGGACACCAAATAGTTACACTAAGTGGATGTGGTATTTGTGCACTGAACATGCCAGTTATAACAGCAAGGGCATTTTTTCCCCTTTCAAATCTTAAATCTTTCTAAAATATAATTCAGTTACTCAGAATCAGTGGTAATGTATACTTGACCAGGGATTTCTTTCACAGATTTAGTGGCTACCATGCAGGTACTAATGAGGTAATCAACAAAATGAATTTAGATACTACATCTAAATTCTGCCTACTTTCAGCTTTTATCTACTGTTGTCAAATTAATGTATGTGTCTGCGACAATAACAGATCAGTTACAGAGAGGAGCAAGTTGTAAACCCATAGCATCCAAAAGACTGATGGAAAGGATGACAAAATACAATTTGAGTACAGATAACTTTAAGTTTCTTTCTTATATTAAGAGACTATTTTGATCAAACAACCCATAAGAAACAAGCATAAAAATATTAAAATATTATCAGTCAACACTCAGACTATAATTCTAACACCACCATCACTCATTGCTATACTCATCTTACTCATACAACTGCAGTACTGATCTCTGCAGAAATCATTAAAAAAAACAAGACACAAGCACTTCCAAAAACTGTTATGATTTACCACCCTAGAATGCATCAGAAACTAATTTTTTCAGTTTTAGACTACTGCATTTTCTAACTTATTAATACAATGGTGGCAATACATTACTTAACACTGGATGGGACAACAGTCCAAACAGTAAATGTCAGATATTCTTTCTCTGGAAGGATTTTTCACATCAAAATAAAGTATGGAGCAAAAGTAATTGATAACAAAAAGTAATGTAAAGACAAGGTGAAGACAGAGCTAGAGATTTAGAAGCAACAGCCATAAGAAGCCTAAAAATATTAAGGATAAAATTTCTTCAAAGTTCTCATAACAATTACAACTTGAAATGAGAAAAGTTCCAAATTAACATGAATAAGGCATAAAAAATGAATTTGGTTTTAATCTGCATTTAATATAGCTTTATTACATTGCCCTGACAAAAGAAAGAAGTCTACTCTGACCACAGCATGGAATACCATCAAATTGTACTCAAATCAAATACTAAGTACTCAAAAAAAAATTGAGTGCTATTTGAATAAACAAAAATACCCAGAGACTGTAATAAATAAACTACTCTTAAAACTACTGAAACACTAAGCCTTTGTATAAAATAAAACAAAATACTTATAACTTAGGCAGAAACCCTGGAAGCCTTCTCTACTTCAAAATACATTTACTTCAGAAGTCTTCTCTTGCTCTACTTTGCTTGCTCACACAACTCTTTGTGGAAGTGAGGTGCTATGTTGGTGGAAGATATTAAGAAATGGCAATGGTCTTTTTATGACCATCGTATTCAGACTCTTATTTAGGCATCTTTGCAGTCTCCACAAATTACTACTGAGTGCTGGTCCACAAATTAAGGACTCACTTACTAAAAGCTTTAACAGATTATTGCTGCTAAATCAGAGTATGTGAATCTCTCAGAGGCTTATTTAGTACTAACAACCACTACAGAACTTTTGAATTGTAGTGGTTTATTTCAAAGACAGCATTATGTAAATCCTAAATGGAGCCAGCAGCTAACCAAGTAACATAACACCCAGTGTGAAGGTGACTTTAAATCCCACCATTTTAGGAAAGAGAAAACTTGTTTATTTAAAAACTTCTCTAATTTTTTCAACCAAGCACCACTTACAACACACAAAGCTTCATGATCAATGAGTAGGTACCATGGTTGAACTCCTTCAGACAAAAGAAATGAAACTGATCTTAAAAAGAATAAACTAAATAGATTGTTTGAAATCTATGATTTTCTTTTACCTAACCACCTAACCTCCAAAAACATACAGTTTCAGGAGCCCTGTAATGTACTTTAAAAGATCTTTAAAAAAAAAAAAAAGAAAAAAAACCTATGTGATTTTGTTTGTTCTTCCTTCTCCCATTATGAAGTAGCAGTTCTGCACTTCTCCACCAGTTTCTGCTAACAAAGCAGGACTTTGTCAGAGACAGACCAACCAAGAGGAAGAAACAGAGCAAGCACAAGAATACATTCAAGCCACGATCTCTAACACTTGGTGGTCTTTTAAATTTGTGACCAAGATTACTGATGGAAGGAAGGAAGGAACCATGGAGACTGAGCGGCACATGGGCATGAATGCTTCTCAGTACAAGGAGAAGAAAGCAATTAAGAGATTAATGAGGAGCTACAGAATGGGACAATCAGATAACCACGTAACTGGGAGGCTTATTAGAGTTTTTCTCCAAATGAAAACTTATGTCAAAAGACCTTACCATCGCTGTAACCTGGAGAGAAATGCAAATATTGCATGCCATAAAGTTACAAGGTTGAGAGGAATTCACGTGCTATCTGGGAAGAACATAAGAACAGGTAGAAGGAGAGGCCCTTCTGTCCAGGCTCCATCCCAATGGCCTCTACTCACCCACATAACGGCTGAGGCTGCTCCTCCTGCTAGGAGGCCATCTGGGGCATCAGCAGCAGTGGGAGAAGTCCCACTGTGCAACTAGGAAAGTAGGAAGGGGAGGCCACCTACAAACAATGAACAAAAAGTAAAATTAAATTTAAGGAATTTGAAATAAGTCAAGCTCACTGGATCTTAAATTCTAAGAAAATACGTTTGAAATTTTAAAGGAAATCAAATCACACATCTTAAGCTTAGGAACTGTCATCTAGTGTGTTTTTAATAAAATGGAAGATTTTATCCCAAAGAAATTCCTGGAAAGCCAAGTGAGGAACTCAGTTCACATATGAACCAATCTCATGAACAAGAGATACAAATTAACTAGAAGAAACTATGACAAATCCACATCCAATAAATTAAATCAGTATTTTATGAACTAACATTTCCACACCGTGTCAATCTACAGCAAAGCAATATATCTATGTACTTACTTAATGCCTTCTAGTATAAAAACAAAATAAAATCACACATGCTGCATCTGAAAGAAGTCAGGACTTTGTGTAAAGGCAAGTGACATTTGTTTACATATTTTCCCTCAGTTTCCATAGTCCTGTTATCTCCAAAGAAAATTATATAAGGCTATATAGCAGCACAAAGTGACATCCATTACAACACAGTATAACAATCTGAGCCTGAAGATCTATCAACATAAAGAAAAAGACACATGAAATTACCCATCTAAGCTCTGTGACAAGGAATGTAGGAGTTTGTTTATACCATTTGGGTTAAACACAAAAAATTACAAACTCAACTACTAATCTTTTTTGTCTGTGTTATAGTGTAAACCTTCAATAGATCTATTGCCAATAACTCCTGTTATCTAAATGAGTATACAAAGAGAGCATTTTCTTCCATGTAAAAGACAGCTGGGTGGCAACATCTTAATTAAGTTCTAAATTCTGTATTGAAAAATATTAGATAAAAACACCTTAATCACCTTTGACAATAAATCTCACCCTAAATCGTATTAATTATAATAATAATATTAAAAATAATTAATCGTATTGCAGACAGCTGGGTTATTTGTTTAAAGACTACAGTCATAAAACCAATCAGGTCTCATATTTATAAAGCTATTTAGAATTAACACAAAGACATTTTTTGCATGAATAGCTTCCTGCAATTTCAGAATCTGTGGAATGCAAATTCAGTTATGAAACCAATTAATCTTTTAAATTACTTAATTATCTCTCAGATCCAACAGACAGGCAATTGTAAAATACAAGAGATAGAGGAGGCAGAAGGAAGGCTTTGTAACTGTACAACTTCTAATCTACTCCAAAAGAACAACTGCCCTTTGAAAGGCACAGTTACCTCTGTAAGGCAGGGACCCCAGTGCGCCTGCAAGCAGTCTGGCTGCTCTGGCTGGAGTGTTTCTCAAGTGCCTGTGTATACTCCATTTGAGATTTGCACATGTTTTCATCGGAAAAGGTGAAGGCAAACCAGACTTGTCAACAGCAAGAAGCATCTTGGATTCATATTTGATTTGAAAAGGTTCATTTTAACCTTTCTGGAGAAGAAAGTTCATCTGTTTCTCTTATCTTGAGGTAGATTGAGTAATTTTTACTTCATATCTATATAAATACATATATACCTTGTGAACAAAAATTTATCAGGTTTAGTTTGATTTAGCACTTTTTTTTCTGTACTTACTAGATTTTGTTAATTTCTTCTTACTTTGTCTACAGAGTACATTAATCCCTTTTTACCTGAAGAGGTTTACCCATCTATCAACTGTTCCAATGTTATATATATATATCTGCTGCATCTTCTCAACAGACCAAAGGAGTACTCTACTCACTTGCCTATTATAGAATCCCTACCTTTTCTTCAGGCCCAGACAGTTCACATAAGTTGCTTTCTTTCGCAAATGGAAACAGTTCACTTTTTGGAAATCATCTATGTAAAGATAATTACAATGAAGAGATTTTGGGTGGTGTTTTTTTCAAGCAGCATTAGGCATTAGCCTATTCCATTCCAATGAAATGTCTTAAAATACCCTATTATTACTGTTTGTTACCCAGTCACTAGGTCTTCAAGCCCATCCAACACACTGCCCTTCAATGCCCAATTGCAAGCTCATTTCACATGTATTGGTTTTTGTTTACCACAAAAAAGACACCGAGGTGCTGGAACAGGTCCAGAGAAGAGCAACAAAGATGGTGAGGGATCTGGAGCACAGCTCTTATGAGGAGAGGCTGAGGGAGCTGGGGTTGTTCAGTCTGGGTAAGAGAAGACTGAGGGGAGACCTTATAGCTCTCTACAACTACCTGAAGGGGGGGTATGGGTGTGTGTGTGTGTGTGTGTGTGTGTGTGTGTGAGTCTCTTTTCCCAGGTCACAGGTGATAGGACAAGGGGTAATGGCTTTAAGTTGCACCAGGGGGGGTTCAGGTTAGATATTAGGAAATATTTCTTTACTGAAAGGGTTGTCAGGCATTGGAATGGGCTGCCCAGGGAGATGGTTGAGGCACCATCCCTGAAGGCATTCAAGCGATGATCTGACATGGTGCTTGGGGATATGGATTAGTAGTGGATTGGTGTTGTTTTGGGTGTGGTGTGGGGGTTTGTGTAGTTTTTTGTTCAGTTGTGGTCTGTGGGGTTTTTGTTTTTCTCCACTGGTTGGACTAGATGATCTTGAAAGGTCCCTTCTGTATATGTCTATGGTTTTCTTTGAAATGCAACCACAAGTATCATGGATATTTGCCAAAGTTTTGGAACAAAAAGCACATTGTGTTAAAAGCCTATATAGTGGAAAGGGGGGAAAGGGTAACCCCAAAACAACAAAATAAGACAGCATTGAAAGTCTCTGTTTTAGTCACAATTTCTAATAATTAAATATAACTAACACTATTTACTGTTGCCCTTTGAAGTCATATTTTGTTTGCTTCTAACTAGCAAACCAAGCCCTTTAACCTGGAATTCTTTGCATTTCACCCTCAGGCTTTACTAAGAAATTGCGTTTGAGCAATGTCAACTTGTATTTCTTCAAGGATATTACAGAAGAGAAGCAATACTGGCATTTCTTATCAGGGCTGAAAGCAAGCTGATCTTCTTTTATTCCAGTTTCCCAGTCTTATGTAATCTGAAAGCACCTCTACCCAAGTGCTTTTAAAGCTGTTGCTAATTCCAGTCAAATAAGGATAGAGTCTGAAATACAGAAAAAAGTTCCTAAAAGGAGGAGGAACAAAGCCAATATGTGATTATTGCCACACAGAAAAGTAGAAAAGATGAGGATTTTTTGTGGTTGGTTTTTGTTTGGGTAGTTTGGTTTTTTAAATTCAATATTGCTTTGCCCTTTAAAAGTAAGTGGCAGACAACCACAGAACAGTTAGAGTTGGCTACAGGTGGAGACAACTCCCATTAGACCAGTTTACTCAAAGCCTCCAGCTTCCAGGGATGGGGCATCCACAACTTCCCTGGGCAACCTGTTCCAGTGTCTCATCACACTCAGAATAAAAAATTTCTAATATTTAATCTAAATCTACCCTCTTTCAGTTTAAAACTATGATCCCTCTTCATCAAGGATTGTAGTGATAGGACGAGTCCCTCCTGGAGGCCCTCTTTAGGTACTGGAAGGCTGCTGTAAGGTCTCTCTGGAGCCTGTTCTCCAGGCTGAACAACCCCAACTCTCTCAGACTGAGACAACAAAATTCTCAACTGTCTTCACCATCATCTGTTCAACTGTTAATTATATACTATGCATTTATCTTTGCCTTCTGCAGGTGCCATGAAAGATGCAGAAAGTCAAGATAAGAGAAAATAAGACAAGCTTCTGTAATAATGATGAAGACCTAGAAAGGAGACTCCCAAAATTGTACCACTTAAATGCATTCAACCTGAGGCATCTGGATGAAGTATCTAAACTGTGACCGCGTTCTTCCCCATGCTGATATAATGCCTGGACAGGCCTTGATAAATGCAAAAGCAATTCATATCTTTGGTGGCCTCTATCATCTTCCCCAGATAACTGCAATGCAACTACTCTGTACTTCTGATACGTTAGAAAAAAGGGTAGAGTGTATCAGAAAAACACTAATAAATACAAAACTACTCTAATCCAAATAGTAATCCCAGTAAAATCCTCAACCCTCTCAAAGAACAGGAGTACCACTGTATTTTACTATGTATAGTAGTACTCTGTTACAATGGGATGTTACAATAGTGTTCCACATTTGAGAAAAATGAGGTTAGGTACAGTACTGACAACAAACGTGGTAAAATAGAGTACAAAAGAAGGCTACAAAACAGGAGTACAAAACTCTAGAAAGGAAAAATTGAAGCTGTTGGTAATTTTTAAATATGAGTAATTTTGATACTTTTATATGCTAATAACCATGCCAGGTCTGAAAGTACACTACAGTGCTGCCACAGACACTGTACAAAACTTTACTTAAAACAATATTTTCATAGCAAGCTAGAAGTAGAGAGAAGGGATATAGTAATGATTATATTTATTAACTTTGCTAGTGCCATAATTTGTACAGAAGACTACAGGGGAAGGTAAAAGCTGCAACACAGAAGAGACATTGGACTGGAAGTGGTTAACCTGTACAGACAGTGGGACGGGGCAGGCGTGATAGGAGCTGGAGACATTCAAACAGCAGAGGAAAGAAATTCTCTGTACTGGAATCACCCAGCATCAGTTGTCAGATGGTTTAAACAGCTCCTACTGCTGTTTGAAGAGGCAGCTTTAAGCTCTGTATAGCTCTGCTACAAAGCTGCTTTTTGAAGCCCTTTTACTTCAGGGATAGCTCAAGTGCCCTCATTAACTCAAGCAACAGCTTTGTCAATTTCCAATATTATAACACAGAGGAGTGGCAGATAATTACTTAGCCATATGTTTTAAAGTTACACTGCAAGCAGCACGTGACAAAAGTGAACACATCTTGATTTGCATGCCTTCCTTAATGAGGCTTTGGAGGGAACAGTTTGGAAACATCTCACACTTAAAAGCATTATTTTTGTCCTGCTGAAGTTCTCCCATTAGAGCAGCTAGTGTGACATGAAAAGCATTTTTAAAAATAGAAATACTGTACTTTTGCAAGATTTCCTTAGCTTTAAATTAGCTCCGTGAATTAAAGCACTTCATGGGGCAAGTGGGATGAATCTAAAAAGCTTTACAGTCTTTCATCTTTTTGAATTTAAAGCAGCTAACATGATATTGACAGAAAGTTAAGGTTTAGCCTACTGTGCAAATCTGTGTTTTCACACTGTCAAAATGCTAAACACCATAGCACTTTCAGTGAACCAGCAAAACACCAAACCATTGCTGAGGCAAAGTAGGGCACTGATGGAAAGCTGTGGGGAAAGAGGTATAAAAGGCCAAAAATCAGCCTAAAAAAAAGATCTTGCCCTTACTCCATATCTATTTGCAAAATAATTACTTGGGAAAATTGCTTTTGGATGCCAATACTTGCTGGACTTTTTTCCTCCCCAAAAATGTAAATACACGCAGAGAAAGTTTTCATCTGTATTTTCAAGCTTCATAAAGAGTGGATTTCTTCAGGCAAAACTACATGGTTACTTCTACAGTTCTGAAACAAGTCAGGAATGCCTCAATTGGACTTTGAAATTAAAACCTAGACTTTGAAATTAAAACCTGTCCAGTAGGAAATGACAGTAAATGCTAATGAATGTTGTATACAAGGTGAAACACACCACCAAGAGCCATTTTCTTCCAAATTGGAATGATCCACACTCTAAGGATTAGTAATTATAACTTCATCCTCTACAGTTTGAGGGCAGACAGTTGCAATAATCTTTCCAAAATATATGAAAGTTATTTTAGAAAACTGTCATTTTTCTGAAATATGATGGTATTGTAACATGTCTCTTAAAGGTATCATTTAATGCAGAACGTATCGTGAATATTTTTATATACTAGAACATTTGCAATTTGAAGACACTAACGTAAGAGGATACTAAGAAAATAGAAGCTGAAATTTAAACATTTGGTTTGTGATTATCACAATTTCTGAATTGGATGTTATTTTTTTATTTTTATTAGTCTACAATTCTTTGAAAGAAGTAAAACCCTTGAGGCTTTATTGTTAAAGTAGTACTGACAGCAATGATTAGTCTTTATATTCAAAGGAGAGTACAGCACGATCCACACAGCACTTTCCTGTTGTACATGCCATTATGAGCACACCCTGAAAAATTTCTCCTGCAGTAAACACCACATCCTTTCACATCCTCTTCCTCAGAGATCTATAAAGAAGTTCACAGTTGTGGAAGAGGGTATAAAAGCTCTTGCAAGTAGGCTTTTTTTAAAAAAAAATATTAATTTTTATTTTTTTCTTCCTTGCAACAAAGCAAAAGTTTTGTGTCTAAGGCAGGAATGGGCATTGCTAAAATACTATCATACAAGCAAAAGCACAAGCTCCAGTTTCAAAACCTTAACAATTCAAGCCCCCGAGTTTTACTTAAGTATTCCCTACGGACAATAAAAATAACTTTATACTGGTGACAAACTTCAAATAAAAATCACATTACAAGCTATGACACAGTTAAGAAATATTTTAAAAGACCCATTTATAATTTTATTATTAAAAAATGTTCTTGTTACATTGCAGACCCAGTTCACAGAATCAAGAAGTAGTTGAGGTAGGACAGGACTCCTGGAGGTCACCTGGTCTAACCTCCCTTCTCTAGCAGGGCTGACCTAAGCATGCTGCCCAGGATTACAACTAGGCACCTTTCTCCTAGAATAGAGACTCCACGACCTATTTGGCAGTATGTGGTAGCACTCAGTAACCCTCACAGTGAAAAAGTGTTTCCTGATGTTCAGAGGGAACCTCCTGTACTTCAGTTTCTGCCCCTTTCCTCTTGTGCTGTCACTGGGCACCACCGAAAAAAAAAAATCTCCATTTTCTTTACACACTCCCTTCGGGTATTTATATTCATTGTAGAAATCCCCCGTGAACTTTCTCTTCTCCAGGCTGAACAGTCCCAGCCCTCTCAATCTTTTCCTCATAGGAGGGATGCTCCAGGATGCCCAAATCTCTCTTGTATGGGGGAGCCCAGAGCTGAACACAGCACTCCAGGTATAGCCTCAACAGGTCTGAGTAATGGGGAAGGATCATCTACCTGCACCTGCTGGTAACACTCCTCCTAAAGCAACTCAGGATACTATTAGCCCTTTTTCTACAAGGTCATACTGCTGGCTTATGGTCAATGTTGTATCCACCAGGATA
Organism: Scolopax mira; assembly: GCA_004320125.1. Lineage (NCBI taxonomy): Eukaryota > Metazoa > Chordata > Aves > Charadriiformes > Scolopacidae > Scolopax > Scolopax mira. The sequence goes on from BJBW01001873.1 coordinate 170,227, forward strand.
GCCAGAGCCTTTTCTGCCAAGGTGCTTTCCAGCTGGGTAGCCCCCCAGCATATACTGGTACATGTAGTTTTTCTTTCTCAAATGCAGGACTTGGCATTCCTCCTTGATGAGCTTCATGAGGCTTCTGCCTATGCATTTCTCCAGACTGTTAAGGTCTTTCTGGACAGAAGCATGACTCAGCCACTCCACCTAATTCTGTATCAACAGCAAATTTACTGAGGGTATGCTCTGCTCCATCATCCAAATCATTAACAAAGATGTTGGAGGCAGTACCAAAAGTCTTACTGAAGTCCAGGTAGACAGTTGTCCACTACCCTCCCCTCATCTACCAAGCCAGTAATTTCATCATGGAAGACTATTAAGTCAGTCAAGCATAACTTCACCTCAGTGAACCTATGCTGACTAGCCCAGGTGACTTTCTTGCCTTTCCTAACATAGCCCACATACATTATTCCCTCACTTCATGCTTCATTCAAACTTTATAATATTTCATACATATGGATCCCTGAACTATTTTAATACCAAGCAGAATAATAAGTATTATATAAACTGTCCTATGTAAAACACAAGAATCTTTCTAACAAGATACCCACGTCTTGACTTTGAAACTGCAAGCAGTAGAAAAAAAATCCACAGCTTAACCAGCCATAACATTAATGAGAACTTTTAAGAAACTTTAGCTTGCAAGCTCTAGATCTGTTACACTTTCATCTTCCAACTTCATGTGTCCATCCCATTTAAAGGGATTTTTTTCCCTGTTACACAATTTTAAGAAAAATAAACAGTAAGATTTCTCTTTAGAGACTAAACACACTGAAGTTGCCTCAAGGTAGAAAACTTTGTCAGTTCCAAAAAAGAGTTCCAAGCACATCTAGAAATGTTTTTCTAAGAACACAAGCTAGTTATCATTGGTAATATTCTTCACTTGATTCATAAAATAAAAAAAAAACCAACCCAAAAATAGGAGAGCTCTGAAATAGTCTGAAATAGTATTACTTGATCTTAATTTCCCTGAAATATATTCACAGTACTGAGAAGATCTATTCATATACAGCAAGTCAAAAAAAAAAGAAGTTAAACAAGTAGAGTGCACATGTAACAACAATACCTTAGGCAAAGTCTAGTTAGTGTCCTGAAGAAGTAACACATGCTTTCAACTGATCTGTATTTGCTCACTGCTTAATTTACTTGAATAATCACTTTATTATTATCATCCAGATATGTTAATCCTGTCCCACTGTAACCACAATCTAAAGAGAGAGTAAAGAGAGTTAACAGCAAGCCTGATGACAAATGGACTCTCTCCCTTCCAAAGCAAAGCACAGCTGCCACCCTCAGATTAGTAGACTGTCACATGGTGGTGTTATCCCTAGACCTTTATTAAGCTCCTTCTAAGACACCAAACACAAGTCTTGACAATACTGCATTTCCAATGCTAGCTTTCACGCTAGGCAATTTTTCACTTTTCTTTGTAGTTGCACGTTTGTTGGTATCCATGGCTTACTTTCTATGTAAACTGGACAGAAAAATATTTTCGTTTTGAATTTGTCTAACCTGGGATGCAATTGGAGCCACTTAGCCAGGCACACATTATGGTGATTAAACACACATTAAAAAAAAAAAAAACCCACACCCCACAAACCCAGTCTGTCTATATCATTAGCCACATTGATCAATGTATTTAACTGCTGTACTTAATTACTACAACTCACAACAAAGACCAAATACACATTTTTAATACATACTGAGGATAAAACAAAGTGAAAGAGCTATTCATGAGCATACAATTGCAGTTGATGATAGAAAGTTAAAACTGTCACCTTCTGAAATTCTAAATTCCTGACTAGCAGTACTGGCTAAATTCCAACAGAAATGAAGCTGTCAACCCAAACCACTGGTTAAGTATGCATTTTGATAGAGTATGATAGATGACAGGGCCGGAGACCATATTAGCTGAATATGCCCAACTGAGAGAACCAAAGTCCTCAGTGCAGCATAGACTGGTGGTGGGTGTTTAAGTTTAACAGCCATGGGGAAAGCTCAAGCTTTGGCTGAAAACGATGATTCCTTGTGAAAGGAAAATTTTCTTCAGGAATATGACATTTGGAGTGGGCTATTATTATTATTATAAACCCTTAGAGAAAAATCAAATGCAAAAAGATGTGTTTTCTTCTAAACACTTCATTTTTAGATGTATGAGATTGACTTGGCATTACTAGCTGTACCACCTCACACTAGCTCTGCCTCTTCCCACCTCTGGAGCTGTACCAGCACTGGGAACAGCAGTCTCAAGGCAGACTTCCTATAGTTCACCACAAAGCAACTACCCTGTGGTGAACTGTAAGCTGGAGTACTATGGGGCCACCACAGTAACCTAAGGCAGACTGCCTGTCACTGAGGAGTTCTTCTACCAGCCTCCCACACAGACACATCATAGGGAAAGCAGAGAAAACACACTATGGATTAACCTGCCAAGTGATCATTAAGACACTACACAACTCCAGTATCTAAGGCAGGTATTTCAGAGCATACATGGGTATGCTCTGCACTCAGGGGGTACACATTTAGCACTCAATGTCAAGTATGTTATTATTCAGTTATGTAAACACTGAATATGGTGCAATAGCCAGAAGGAAGGTTGCTTGTTTACTTTGTCCAGACTGTTGAACTCCTTCAGGGGAGATCTTGTAAAAGGAGGGAAAAGCACCCCCTTCCCCTGGAGGCACCAAACGATACCCAGCCAGGGGAGGCTGCTGCAGTCAAGAGAAGAGAAGCAACAGCAGGCAGAGATACAGCAAGCCAGGATCCCAATGCACAGGAGACCCTCAAGAAAGCATAAAAGAGGTGGTCAGACAAGCTACAGATGTGATAAAGACAGCAGGATCTTCTAGGCAGGGCTCTGGAAAGGTTTGGTGTGACTCAGGGAGTCTGTGAAAACTGCCTGGCTGGAAAGCAAAATTCTGCAAAGACAGAATAGGTAGTTTTGATTTCAAACCATTAATCTTAACATTTCACCAAGCAGATATGAATTCTTATGGTACACAAGTTGACTTAAGTTAATATTTTGTACTGTTACATAACCCACTTTTAAAGGTAAAACAGGTGTTTGGGGGACTCATTGTAAGCATGGAGCAGGACAGTTCTACCTCAAGGCATCCAAACCAGCAAAGTAATTCCAACAAACATTCAAGCTATTCTGAGGAGAAATTTTGATGTTACGCACAAGCAACTCCGTACCCAGCACAATTGCTTCTATTATATATTCTGACTTGCCCAAATGTCCCTTTTTGGTCTCAGAATAAAGTCTAAATTTAAATTTAAATCTTCTTTTGAAAAGAACAAGAAAGACTGCTATGGTTTAATAAGTGTACTATGTTTGGGTATTTTCACTGGTTGTTGCATATGTATAATCTTTACAATTAAGTTTCACTGGCTAAAATTATATTTGTCATTTTAACGTGGATGTCAGACTAGGTGGCATCTTCTGGCTTAAACTAAAAGAATTTTGTGTTTGAAAATGCTGTAACCCAAAAGTACACTGAATTCTACATTGAATTGCCTTACAAACACTGTATTTCATTAATTTTTACTATTTCAGAGTCAAACCTGTTCTACGTAGTACTATCCATGTTTGTACTGCAGCACAAGATGACAACTGACATGATTAGCAACTTAACTGGAGAATCCTTCAAATTAGTCTGAAGTATTTTCTCCATTGTTTCTTGGCTTGTCTTCCTAAAAGATTCCACTTCACTGCTAAAAACATTTCTCCTTTCATTCCTGAATATTCTTCTAAAAGAATTCAGAAACTAAAAATTGGAGTATGATTTTTAAATGATGAAATACCAATTAAACTCCCAAGAGCTCCTGTTAAAAAACCACAGAAGTAAAAATTTATAATAATGAACAACAGATTTGCATGAAAAACGAAATTTTAAGTACACATTAAAAATAAAATGCCAAGTTTCCTTGAATGATGCAGTTCCCAGGATGTTCTTTCACTGTAAGATCTGACTATATTACAGTCTGAGTCAGAAAGTTTTAAGAGGCATAAACTGTTCCTTTTCATCCTAAAAATATGACTAATATCTACATTTAAACATGCCTGTTTTAAAACAAGAAATACAGGGAATTCTGGAACTGCAGAAATCTGCATATGCTCCCCTGCACACAGAAATCACTTCAAGAGAGAATTATATATATAATTATATAACTAGGAGATAAGTGAAGCTTCAACAATTATGAGTTACCAGACCTAAAATTTACATTTATGAAATCTCAATACTAAGAGATGCAAGGTGTATATCTATGAAGTAGGAAAAATTAGTGAAGGAACATGAAAAAGAAGATGATTCTCTGCAGAGCTTCAGGGAAGATCTTATGCAAGATCCAGTATGCAATGGCTATTTAAACAGATCATCAAACGACTGAGTTACAGTACATCCTTGCAACTGTATCTCAACAGACTTTCAATCATTACATTGATCATTAAACAATCAGGTTTTGGGTTTTTTCCCCTCCAGTACTTATTTTAAATTTATCCCATTCTTTTGCCTCCCTCTGAGACATAAATGTTTATGTTTTTCAGTGAAAAAATTGTTACATATTTCTATTTTTTTCTGGATACATATAATATACTTTACTTCTTGCAGTTATTCAGTTCCTCATCATGTGGAAGATTTAATAAATACACTGTTTATTACCACTTCCAGAACACTGACTAACAATACAAAAGCCCACTATATACAAGTACTCTTACAGTAAATATTGTAGCATTTAGTATTCCCCTTCATCATACTTATGCTGCTTTCCAATACACGTGAGTCACATCAGGTGCATCTGAAATGCTGCTTTATCACATTAACACCCACTTAAAGCGGATTCATTAATTCCTTAGTATTCCTCAAGAAGAAAGTGAATAATTGGCAATATTATAAAGACCCCAAGACTGCAGAAAACAAACTCTATTGCTAAACTCAGTTGCCTAATGGATGGATGACCTGGCAATAAAAACATACAGGGAAGGCTGATTTTTACTGTGTCCTTCACCTCAATCCTTCCTGATAAGGTCCATTGTCAGCCCTCTTGGGTCCCTGCCACTGCGCATTCATGAGGATCTCAGGGTTGAGAAAGAAAGTTGGAGACAGCTAAGAGCAGAACTGGACCTATAGAATTCTTCAATCCACAAGAATATGGAGCAAGTAATTGTGGAAGACGCTTCTAGGTACATGAAGAAAGTGACTGAGAGCAGCCACCATTGATTCTATGGTGGCTAATCACTCCCTGCAAACAAGCGAGAAACGGACTAGGCAAGCAAGTGATCAGTCACTGCTGCAGGACTGAAAGGCGAGTGAATAACCTGCTAGACTACCAAGTTTAAACCACAGTGGTCATAGATGTGATGCCCAGCAGGTGACCCATTACTAACAGTGCTCCTTGCTTTTACAGTGACTGATAAAGTTCAGCATCTTCTTGAAGCTGGATGATGGGACAGAATACGCTTTCAGCAAGTTTGCAGATGACACCAAGTTGGGAGGACTGGCTGATAAATGGCAGGTCATTGAGAGAGACCCTTACAGGCTGGAGAAAGAGGCTGACATGTTCAGTGGACACAAAAGCACTGCTGCTGTGAAGAAGTAGCAGTACAGGCTGGGCTACTGGGCTAGCAAAGTCACAAGGCAGCTTTGCACAAGGTTTGTCTTGTGCAGCTTGCATGCAAGTCAGCAGAAGCTCCTTTGTGGCAACACAGACTATCCGTAACTAGGCCGTGTGAGGAAGAGTTTGCCTAACAGATGAACAGTATTTGTCTGTGACTTGGGATGTTACACTGGGTATATAGTCTGGGGATCCTCAGTACAAAATGCTGAGGCATTGCAGTGAGTCCTAAAGAGCCACCAAGAATTGGCTCTGAAGTACACAACGTACAGGGAGGAGCAAACAGAAATTATATTGTTCAGCCTCAAGGAGGAGGCTGCAGTGGTTCCAACTGCTGACCTCAAAAGGCTGATAGGGAGCTATGAAGAAGGCAGCATCCACCTCTCCTGAGAGGTGCCCAGCAGAAGGGCAAGCACGGTGCAGTCACAAAAGCAGCAAGGGATGTTCCAGTTAGACACAAGGAAAACATTCTTCATAGGAAGGGTGGTCAAACACCAGATTCTGCCGCCTGGAAAGCAGCCAGCAGCCATTACAATTGAAAATGTATTACTTCAGTTACTTTTACTTACTTCTTAACTCTACACAATCCTTTTGGTTAGCTGCCAGATTTCTCTTGAACAAATGTTCTTTCAGCCCAGTGTAGTCACAGTGGGCATTTCTGGTTTCTTATGAAGCTGGCTGCAGGCTGCATGCTTCATTAAAGAAAATTTCAGGCTTGTGGGGCTTTTTGGCTTTGGTTGGGGTTTTTTATGGGGTTTTTTTTGGTTTTATTTTAGATTTTTTTTTTTAATTCTACTAGAATTAGAACTAAGGCAGTAGTACTTCTAATTGCATATCACTCATCAACCGTTTTATAGCACCTTTTCTGAAAATCTGTTCAATTCCAGTTTTTCTTAATTGACCAGTTGTCCTGTTCTCTCTCTCTAATATAAATTTTAAACAATTTCTTATCTTGGAGAATTTTTTTCTCTAAGGTCCATGCATAATTTATAGCCATGACCATTAGCTGGAATCACCTAAAAGTTATCAATTATTAGTCAGATAGCTATATGTTATTCTGTGCACCCAAAGGAGTCTCCCACATCACATCATAAACTATTTCATAGTTAATGTCTTTTGATAATCTCCATATGGGACATTTCACACATTTCTACATAAGTAGAAATTATTTGTCATATCCATACAGTTCCTTTGAGAAGGAAAATCAGCTGTTGCCAGAGTGAGGAAAAAGATTTTTCTGAGACATTTGGGATAAAGTAGAATGGGAAAGAAAGAAAAGCTGCACAGAATATTGCCATTACAATCTTCTGAACAACTCAGAGAGGGGTAGGAAAAGGGAAGAAAGTGATTAAGCAGACTCTTGGTATTTTCTAAGAAGGGTAAAAAAAAAAAAAAAAATTAAAATAGAGGACCTGTCTCTTGTATTGATTCTGTTTGTTTCTTATTCCAGCTGACTATCCCAATTAGAAGCAGTAACATGGCATGAGTGCTAACTAGATGTATCAAAGCACAGATCAATACTGTTTCTAGAGAGACCTAGTACTGGACATCCTTCCAGTAGTAGTAGTGCAAGAGATGAACTTGTGAGAAGGATACTCTGTAATTTGTAGCGGACTAAGGGCTAAATGCATATCTGCCAATCTTTAATATGCCATTTATTTTACACAGAGCCAAAATGATACTCCTTCCAGGCATCTAGAAGTACATACAAGTTAAATGCTTATGGCTTTTAACAGCTCCAAGATGATGTCAATAGTTTCTCAGTACTCATTTGCTATTTTCTTTTCAGCTCCTGTAACTTTGTTAAAATGTACCTGTCTAGTAAAACCTACTGTGGGATCACTGCATTTCTCTGCAGAGTCTGGCAAGCCTGGCCCTTTGGTCTCTCTAATAAGAGAGGCAGGTGAGGCTAAAACCCATGAACACCGTCTAACCTTCATCAAGTTCCACAGAGATACATAGTGTTTTTCAGACAGAGAAACTGGAGCAGAAAGAATATCTTATTTTATAAAGGGCCCAGAAGGAAGCGTGCTACACGTACAGAAAACTTGATATTCTGGCTTTCTATATTTGCTGAGCTACCAGAATACACTCCAAAGTCCTTAGTTGAAGCTAAGAAATTCTAGTTGAGCATTAATATAGTTTTAAGACCTAAAGATAGTTACAAGGCATTAAGGGTGGAACTGTATGGCAGTACAATAATGTTGACAAAATTAACTTTAGTTTGCAAAAGCTGTTGACAATTAAAACTAGGGGAGGATTAAATTATAAGTAAATGTTTGGGGTTTTTTAAGTAAAGTATTATGAAGACAATGTTTCCATGTAATTGGAAGTCACAGAAAAGTTTGACATTGACAAAGATCACAAGATTAATTTACAATCATGCACATAAAAATCATTAAAGCAGCAAGTATCTAGCATCCTCCTATGTTTCCAACTCTTGTTGAAGTACTGTTGAAAGATGTATGGGACAGAAATTCTATTTCATAACAAATCTTTTTTCTATCCTGTAGAAAGGAACCATCTATCCTTGAATACCCCAGGTCCTAAGGTAAATGCATATGATAATGCATTTGCAATCCATCTGTAACCCTTCTTTGTTCATAGCATCTTTGTATTATCATGCAAATTTCAGAAAATAATGTAAAAATTTACCTCCCTAAGCAAATTTCTTTGTCAGCATAGACTATCTTAGCAACTATGTTCAAAGCTTTCTGGAGGCTTCCATTCTGATTACAGAAATTTACCTCAACTCATCAATTACTCAAGAAGGGATGGCAAACACTATTTGATGAATGAGCATTCCACAACCTGCTTTTATGATTACACTTATAAAGCTATTGCAAAATTTAATTGTAAAACACATTAACTTTCACATCTGCTGTGATCAGATTTTTTTTTTCTATGTACTATCAATACTTTCTAATACCTTATGAAAGTTATTATGGAGCCAGAGGCAATATTAGTGACTATCCAATCTTACTGACTTTAGTGTAGAAACCCAGCAAGGATGATTCCTGAAACCTTTGTGGTAATTTTTAGTGCTGGCTCTAGCACAATAATCACAGTCATGTACTTTCCATTGAAAATCAACACTGAGTAAGAACAGTGATGCTAATTCTATATGTAAAATTTTCATTACACAGATGAAAACGCAGATGCCTTGAGACATCGCCTGTTCTGTAAGGCTATACAAAGGGCACCACTCACTTTGCTCATGTGACAAAACGCTGTCACTATTTCACACTTCTCTTCCCCTGGCTACAAATAAATGTGCTATGGACTTTACTGATACCAACATGTGAACACCAATATCCTGTTCTTCCCCAAGCACATCATACCAGCACCCAGAAACCTTAAAAGAGTATTAGAATGAGACATGTAATCCCAAATACATATCAGAGGCAATTCAATTAATCAACATATGTTTGCCTGCCACATCAAACGCTGTACAGCCAAATAGTCAACATAACTATGAAATGCCTTTAGTCTTTTTACAGAGAAACCATGCTATTCCATCTGATCTCGTCAACTAATTTTTGCCAAGGGTGAACTTTCTCGTTAGTATTCTTCTCAGCACTGTATTTGAGCTCTTTTAATCCAAAAACATGCTGGAGATTGAAAATAATGCTCAGGGTGCCCTTTGTACCCCCAGTACTTGGAACAACAATTCTTAGCTACTCTGACTCCTTTTAAGGTTCATCTGTAAGTTATACAGAAAGTTTCCTGGGAAGCCTCAGGAACAAACACGTTTTCGTCTAGAATCAATCTCTTTCCCAGAACAATCACCAAATACATCATTGAGGACTTTTATGGGAGGGGAGGAAGTGTTACTTACCAGTAGTCCTGCTTATTGCAGTCTTCCTCTTCCTCCAGCCTACAACAGAGTCCTTACACTAAGCATTATGGCTCCCACCTACCAGGAAGCAAAAGAATTGTCAGTCAAGGTCATCAGGAAAGTACCAATCCGTGCACTTCCATCTCAGTTACATTTCCATACCATGAAGACCTAAACTGCATATAAGAATCCAGAAAAACTTTTTCACCAGAATGTAACAAAGAAGAAATAAAAGGAAAGTAGTTGCTTGAGGCATTAGGAGACTGGGGAGAAGCGATGGCTTGTTCTTTCCTTCTCCCTTGCTACACATTTCTTAAATAGGAGCCTCTGCTAAAGAAATCAGGAAGAAAAAGAGAGGTTGCTATAAACAGTTAACAGAGGCCAATGCACACTCAAGGCATGCATCCAAATCTATGCAGTCTAAACACTAGGACAACAGCTGAAACTTAATGGGGCATAGCAAGTTACACAGGAATAGGATTTTATCGCTATTATGGACACTGATTGTTTCTCCTATGATAAGATGACATGCTACTAGGCCAAAAAAACCTTCAACTCTGCAGTATTCAGCTATAGTGCCTACTGTCCTTTGAAAACAACAGATATGAAAGGATTTATGTTTCTCTATTGATGCAACTTCCAGGGAAAAGATTGTACAAAGGATCAATGCATATAATCCATCTTAAACTGTTCTGTCTGTACCTGTTTATTAGTGAATTCTTTAATTGCATTATATGCACATAACTTTTTAATAGGTTGCGGACAAGCATGTTATACTTACCTATTCCTTTTGTTGGAATTTATGAAAGTATTTGCTAAATTGATCTAATCTTTGTATAGAGGGGAAAAGTTATCTATTCTCAGAAATCTTTGAAGAGAAAGAATGTAAAATGTATTGACTGGTGCAAACAGTGCTTTTAAGAACTATGTGAGCCGATGTAAGACAATTTCTCTGTCTAAAATGAGGACACGTGGCAAAGCTGTCATGAGATTTCATGCATATTAACATGCTTTTTCTAAGTATTATAGCTGCTTTATCAAAAAAAAAAAAACTGGAGTTTTTATTTTGAGGTAAAAGTGACAGGCATCTTGGCTGCCAAACTTACTGGCATTACTGCAGTTGAAACTTAATATCTGTAGAACTCAAAGGTATAAAAAGCTTAGTTACAGAAAAGAGGTTGATGTGACGATACATAAGGTGATGAGAAAACAAGAATGAGATCATCATCCTATCTGAGGTTCACCTTTCCTTAGTGCTAACTTTCTTTACAAGAAAGTTTTTCTACATAAATTTTTTGAAAGTACTTCTTTTAGGAGCTGAGAATCAAAATTAACCAACTGATACCAAAAATTATGTAACATTTTCAAGGGCAGTCACATATTACTGTCAATTACAGCACCATTCTATAAAGTCAGAAAGTTCAAAATTTTTTCTATTTTAGTTCTGTACAGCACGTTACATGTAGTTGTAAGCAACCAGCAACTGCAGCTATTTAAGAGGGGTGAAGTGAGAAATATCTTCATTATTCAACCAAAAAAAAAAAAAAAAAAAAAATCACAGAAAACCTCCTGTGTGCCAGATAAAGGATCCAAAGATAAAAACAGTGTGTCAGTGAAGTGGTATCTGTATGAATTATTGACTCGAGACACCCAGCAAATTCACTATGCTGAAGGTGAGCAAGGCGCAGACAATACCCCACTAAGGTGAGAATTTTGAAGGAATCAAATCTCTTTACAGATTGCCAAGGACTATTCTTGGAAGGTATTCCCACAGTGGTAACTCAAAATGTTACAATTTAATTTCTTTGCAAAAATGGAGTCAGATGTCTGCATTTGGGTGTCTGTATTTTTCAGACAGTGCTTAAAAAATACCCCAAATGATGGTAAGTTACCAACAAAATACAAGCAGAAAAAAAATGCAAACAAACATTAGGAAGTATATTAAACAGGGAAGAAAACAAGCATTTAGCTTGTGTTAGACCAGAATAAAAACAGAAGCAGTACCCATTCTTCCTGTCATTCCAAAAAACACTCACTATCCCTAAGAAAATGGAGAATCTTTGCACATGGAATTAGCCAGGACAACTTCAGAAGAGGTAAAGTTTCCCAGGTTGAAGCCAGAAATTTAATACCTCCAAATCTTCAAAGTTAACTAAAACATTTCACATTAAGCATGAAGCCCAGTAGCTTAAAAAAAAAAAAAAAAAAAAAAAGCCCCCAAGACACTGAAGATTTAATCCCCACTACGCATTCAAGAAATATTGGCCCAGTAGGTACTATATGAGAATCACTGGAAAAACTTCAGGCAAATATCTAACCAATGCCTGTAACAGTTACTTTAAACACTACTCCATTCTCTCCCAACACACACACCAGTAAATATACAATTATTTACAATAACTGAATGAGTAGAATGGGTCACACAGATGTGTTGACCCAGGAAAACAAGCTTGCAAGTGGGAAATACTGTGGTTCTTCACCCTGACAGACTGCACCTTGCCACTACTCAGTATCTATCTTATCAAATACTCTCTCAACACATTTGTAAACCATCAGGCTGCCAAAAGCTCTTCAACAGGTATTTAACACTACAATGTTACAGGATTGTGATATCACTTGTTTCTGTTAGATGTCATGTTTCTGTCAAAATCAAAAGAAGAGAGTCCTTAAATTCCCAATCCACAGCTGACCTTTCTGCCTCAGAGAATTAATACTCTTCACATTGCTCAGCCCTATCTTCTGTACTATGCCTGTCATTGATTCATCTCACCATCCAGAAAGACAATTTTCCTTAAGATGAATGACACTTTTCTCTTTCATTCATAGCGACAGGTGTTCTTCTGAAATGCTCTTGAGAAGCACACGCATATTGCAGCCTTCACATGACTGTCTTATTCTTACCTAGTACCACAACTACAGACTTAGGATTTTTCTTAGTGACTGCTTTCTTCACCTTCTCCCTTTTAGTCTTGAAACTTCATTTAAAAACTTACGGTTTTTTTCCTGTTATCCTCTTCAGTCATGTAATTGACACCTCTTCTATTACTTCCATTCCTAGACCTTTTTATGCACTACACCAGCCAACAGCACACCTCAACCCTTCCTCTTTGACTCTCATTGGGGTCTTAAAGCTGGCAACTTTATAAAAACAGAGGAGAGAAAATGAATAGATTATATCTAAAAAATCCTGTTCTAGACCATGCCACCACCTGTTCCTTTCTGTAATCAAAGTTCCTATTAACTGGCATCATTGCATTTCTTACTTGCCCATTTCAGTTTTCAGCCCCTTTGCACAGTCTTAACAAAAACCATATACACACATTAACACTTGTCTAGTGTCACTCCACATCTTGAAGGAAGGCATTTCTGTACAGATGTTTTTAGGCAGGAGCAGCACATAAGTCAACTTTTGTCAAGCACCATTTGTCCCTCAGTACCCAAACAGAAGGTCTTAAGTTTTCTGGGTTTTTTGGGGAGTTTTGTTTGTTTGGTTTTAATTAATTTGTTTGTTTGTTGATTTTGCCTCCTCATAGCTACATTCTAGTTTAAAATTAACTTGGGGTGAAGGAATTCCCTTAGAGCCTTAACCTCCAAAATACTACCATGAGACAGCATCTCATTCACTTCAGTCCTTACTGGAGTTAACACAGGTTTCCATCCACACTTAAAAAAACCCCAACTGTCTGAGAAAGCTTGTTTGTTTCTCAAGGTTCACTTCAACTCTGTAAGTAAATGTAACGTGGAGGAGTTTTATCAGGAATGACAACACCAGAAAAGCCTGAAGTGAGCAAAATGCTATCAAAGATGTTCAATAGCTCTGCAGCAGAGGGGAAAACTAGCATTTTAGAAAACATTTTTGCTTTTGTTAATACAAGCTTAGTCTGTAAGATAAGCAAGCAGTGATTTGCTTAAATACGGTGACTCAAGCCATCAAGAATCATGTTTGAAAATGCTGAAAGGAAATAATGATTTAATGATTCCAGGTACTACTGACAGAAAGCCAAATACATGGAGCTCTCAAAAAAACCCAACACCACCACAAAGCACAAAACAAAACAAACTAAACACCAAAACAGGAATAAAAGTGCACAAAAAGTTCTGTATCTCACTGGGATACAATCATTATGTGACTAAGCAAAGCTTCCACAAAATTTTCAGTCAATGAAAATGAAATGAACATCTAACACCTGAAATTACTCAGAATTAAACATCTGAAGACCTTTGGAGTCAACAAAACTAATGAAAAAGTGTGTTAGGATCTTGGGGGAAGTGGGAAGGATGAATTCGGAGGCAAACAAACCCCAAAGCATTTGAAAATGCCCAAGTTTTTTTTCTAGGAAATTACTACAAGGTCATTTTCTCTAAAAGAGGTTTCAAAAAATCTAATTTATTTTTGAAAGAGCTCTCTGGGGATTACAAAAAAATATTTTTTTAATTTAGAGCAACAGTATAAGAAAGTACAAATCCAGGATGGATAATACTGGTCAAATTTTAAATTTTCAATACTTCCAGTGAGGCCAAGGACATAAACCATAATTAAGATGACCATATTAATTATTACCATAAACCATACTAATATTGCCTTCTTTTAAATGGCTAGCAGCTATAAGCTAAGCAGTGACAAGAAATGACAGGGTGTTATCTCTGTCCCAAATGCAAATCCCAACTAAAATTATTAATTTTAATTTGCATTTGCAGTAAATTGAGCATGTTGACAAGAGCAGTTACAATTTATTCAGCTGACACTTACCTAGCTACTATTAGATCACGTATCCCTACATCTTAGAAAGACAAAGTAAATCTGATTACAGATGGATTCAAAATGGTTTGAGTGTAACAAACACCCAACAAATTGTTGTTAGCAAATAATCAGCAAGATTTAAGTGCAGATCTAAGACACTTTCACACACACCTCCACAGATACTTCATGAAGCTATTCCCTCCTCCAGTAGAAAAGCTATGCTTTAAGATTATATATGGGTAAGTAGAGCTGCTGATGAGAAATATTCTTACTGTGAAAGGAACAGGAGATTATGCTGTAAGGAAGAAAGTCAGCCAAGAAAAGCAGCAGCCTAGGGAAAGTAATTTCTTGGATTATCTGACAGAAATGGACAATTGTTGATCCAAGATAAAAGAAGGGAAGAATTAAAGACAGGATGATTAATTTAGCACCATTCAACTTGAAAAGCAAACATATATATTCATCTAGACACTACAGTCCTATCACAGGATTGCTAAAATTAAAGGATTATAGACATTTTAATATTTGTTTTTTCAGTTCATTTAACACACTTACCAGCATTTGCTGTATAGAGAATTTCACTGATGGGTCAGTTGTACTTCCTCTCTAAAGTGCTTTGAGGGGAGCTCAAGTGCATCCTCTTCCTCAATCTTTGAAGTGTTTACCTGTACCACCAGCTTTGAAAGTAAAAGGCAACAGGCAGGCAATGCAGAGACAGGAATGAGGCTGTGTACAATATCATATTACTCAAAAAATATTTTAGTGTTGTCCTTCAACACTTACAGGGACACAAATTCCATTTTTTCCCCTTTAACCAAATCTTTATATACTATTTAAAAGATACGATTTAAAATTGACACTTCGGAATTAAGTCAGCAATATATCAGTTGAAAAAATAAAACCAAATAATCTAAAATCATATACATCATATACACATATACATAAAACAAAGAGGATATTTGAACAGAATTATTGGTGTACTATAACAAAAAGCAATTGGAAAACTCCCAATATTAAATAAAACAGAATCACTTCTCAGTACTAAGAACTAATGGGAGCACATTATAATAAGAATGTTGATGAGTGTAGAATTAGGAAAAATAGTTCATTATGTCTGTATAAACATAGTAAAAAGAATTCATACTACAAATACTACATGTGAAGACTACGACTCACAAAGATTTGTCCACAATGTGAGAGTGCAAGAGAGGGAAGTACTTAATGGACAAAGAGTAAGATATATTCAACATTCATATCAAATATTTTATATTCCAAAAGTGACTAGAAAAGATAAATCTACTCTATGATCTGTCACAGTTATTAATAAAATTATTTTTAGGCACAAAAAAAAAAATCAGCAGGATGAAATTTTTCACACAAGAATTTAAAAGAACTGTCAAGAACTTCTCTTTATGTTACTCATCTTCATGTTAAAAGGACAAGCATGATGGAAGAACAGGAGAATGAGGTTGCTTCCGAGCTGATGACTGCAACAAAGGAAGCTTCCACCACGCCTAAGGGTTAGGAAGCTCTTGGAGCTCATGATTTTCATAGTATATGTTATATGTATATGTTATAGGTCTAGCAAAGGTAAGGACCTAGCAAAAGTAACCTGCTTCTTATATAACGTGAAACTTAAAATAAGAAAACTTGAATATTTTTAAATTAAATTCTGGCAGACAGGCTGCACAATACTAGGGCATCTAAATATGACTACATAGGAGTAAAATAATGGGAATTAATTCAGTTTCATCTTCTCTATAAGGAAGAGACAAAGAAAAATAAAAGATAACAGTTGTTGCTTCTCCCACCTTCTCTACCTTGATTTTTTTTCAGGTGGGGTTTGTGTTAAAATTTTTATGAATAAACTCTAAAAATAGGTTTAAGAATTATTAAATTTTTTTTTGACCATGGAAGTGCAGAAGCAAAAGTATTGTAAACAATGGCAAAACTTATCCTTTACATCCACATGTAATTAGCAAGCAGCAATTTTGGCATAATATCAAAGTGGGAACATTTCATAGTTTCTGGGGAAATACTGCACAGAATAAAGCAGATGTCTTGATGAGAGTAGAAAGGATTTTATTATGGAGAATGGTGAACTTCTCCCTAAAATGTTAACCCTAGAGGTGAACTGAGTGAATGCAAGAACATAATGCTTCCTTTACCAGCTCAGAAAGTCAACACAAATGTTAGTATGTAAAAGAAAGTGACTAGAAGCAAAACACTGTAATAGATAAAATGAAGAAGAAATCTAAAGAAGATTCATAGTTTCCATCATGTTGTTGGCTAACCAAGAGGAAGTTTCCAAATTAAGATAGCAACGATATAACATGGATTATAATAGTATCAAATTTGCTACAACAGAAGCTTCAGAAGCGAAAACTATAGTGCACCAATACCATAATTTGCATTGAACTCATGATTCAGCACCTGTTTTCCAGGCAAAAAGACAAAAATTCAGTATCCTCTGCAGAGAAGCTTCAACCCTGTGTGTATCAGAAACCCAGAACCTCTCTCGTTATGAATGACTACGAAGTAAGCCAGGTACAGTTTTCAACATTTATACCTCTTCCCTGATTCTTAATTTCTTAATCCATTATTATTTTCTTAATGCTTTTCCCTCTTTTTAACTTTTATCTCCTCTTTTATAGATTAAGAATTGAAAACGGTTGAATTCCTGTGGCCAGGACCTGCAGGGGGAGCAGATGAGCGAGTACTCAGATAAGGTCATCTTTGCTTCCACTCCTACACAGGGTTCACTGCAGAACCGTAAGAATTGCAAATATCTAGGTATCTTCTCAAGCCACAGACAGTGGAAGTCTCAATCATTTCATCTTTCTTTGCATGCAAAGAACCACAGTCCATTTATGAACTTCTTAACAATAGGTAGAAAACTTCAGGACATGACTATATGAGAGAACATGTTCCACAGATAAAACACCTGTATATTTAACATTCCTTTTGCTAAGTCTTAACAGGGCAGGGAAGGCAACAACCACTTATTATGCTTGAAAGAAAACAATTCTACCATTGCCCTTAGGGAAGGAGGTCAACACCTTCATATGCACAAGCAGAGAGTCTCAAAACTTCTGGAAAGCATGGTTCTTGCTTGGCTTGTTTGTTCTTGCACAGTTCTTTGTATCAGAGAGGAATGAGCAGCAGCAGCAGGTCTGTCCCCTTCAAAGGAGAGGATCAGCTGTCAGTAGTTTCTGCAAATGCTTGCACAGTCTGCAGTAACTGCAGCTTGCTATTTGTCTCCTACCCCAGCCAAATGGAGCAGAGCAAGGCTGTGGGAGGAAGAGTCACAGCACTGCTCCTGAATACTCTGTGATCCTCTTAGGTCCTGCAAAACTTGGTGAGACTCAAAAAGCCACATTGAGAAAACGCTCCTCTGCAAGAATTATGATCACAATGTGATCACTTTGCATGCACAACATTGGTGACAGAGCTTTAATGGAAACTGTACCTCAGACGGCTTTCTTGGGGCAGAAACTCAATAAAGGTCTAAATGCACAGCACTAACTTGTACAGTTACTTCCTCAGAAACTATCTGAAAATGATGCTGGGTTTGGTGGTTTGTTTTTTTTATTCCAAAGAAAATTCCCTTTCAAGGGACTTACCTTCTCCAGTGCCAACGAATCCACAGGCTCAAGACTGATGGAAGCCAGGGACTGCAGAGCTGATAGACTTAATCCACCTGCTAAAAAGGATCATGCTGGAGCTGGTAAGAACCACTGGCTGCACAGTCCAAATCTATTTTACTCCAATCAGTATGAAGACCCTACAAAACTTCATTGTCTAGCTTCTTGACCAGGCAGAATCACAGAAGCAATCAAAAAATCAAAAGTCCGGGGTGACACTAGTCCCTAAGAGGGCACAAGACACACAAGACCAATGCGTTTTTCCCCAAAGGCACTCTCATAAGTAACCAGAAAAAGAATATCCCACATCAAGCTATATTTCAGAATTAAAGCACCTGCATCACAGTCAACAATTATATCTACTATGAACTAGAAAAAGAACTGCAAGGCTTACTTTAAACATCTTCACACATATGTTGGCACAAAACTTATTTGAAGTCTTTTCACCCCAGGCTGACAAGATCACAGCCACAATCTGGACATACAAAACAGAACAGTCTTCTCTGTCTCTCATTTCAGAGCAACTAAACAATCATCCTAATTTCAGGAATTCAGAAACACCCTTTCTAAATAAAGTCCACTGCACTGATACAGTCTCAGCTGGTATAATGCTGTACATCAAGAAAAAAACAGTTTTAAGGCCAAACCTGTCTTCAAGCATGTGTGTCTTCCAGTCTCACAGACAGACATCGTGCAGGGTTTCACACTCACTAAAACAAGGCCTAATGTAACCCAAGGGTAGTAACGTAAGGTATTTTACTTCACTGTGGATTTCCAGCTCCTCTCTCTAAAGAGACAAAATCCCACCAGGATCCTGCACAAGACCTCTGGAACAAGGGCAATCTTCTCTTCAACATTAGTCATCCTCTCAATCCATAGGACAGAAATACACCTTTATCTCTAATACTGCTTCTCTGAATGCCTACCCCACAGCTATCTTTTGAATTGCACTCAGAATATTACCAGTAAAACAGTCTTTTCACTGTCTCCACATGCCTGTAACATTTATTTTCTTTTTCAGAAATGCTCTTCACCAACATGCTATATGCTTTGGGACTCTTCAGCATCTGAGGGCTGGCGCAGCTTGCTTAAGTTATTTTCTCTCAACATCAATGCAATAGTTTCATGAGAAATCATCATCATTTCAACACTATCAACAAAATTGGGATGTTACATCCAGGCTTAAAGGACAGTAACGAGTCATCAGGCAGAACATAGATTCCGTGCATCAGAGCTTTCAAGTTGCCAAGGTGCAACCATCAACTATTTTCAACATGGCAGAGGGAAGCAGAGTCAACACACTTCTCTCTGAAAAGATGACTGCTTTTTACACACAAATTTTAAAGAAATGTCAAGTTCTGATTTAAAAAAGAATAAAACTTTTGCTATTCAACTGGTTGTCATCATAATAACTAGTCTCCACATTAACTTTCAAGCAACATCATCTTCACAATACTATACGAGGTAGGAAAGTAATAACTTCAAGTAAGAAACTGGAGGCATGTATTAGAGGTAAGTAATTTTCAAAAATAACCCTATATTATGCATAAATACCCATAGCTTTATACCACAAATAAAACCTGCTGGATGACCTCTGTGGTATTGATTTGTAGGTATTATATGGAGTTGGATGTCACAAACAGGATACAAGAGAAAAACCATACACATAATTCTGAATCTCAAGCATTTCTGTCAGCATAGCTTATCTTTGAAAATACATTTGCATTAAAAACTGCTGACTTTTTGGTATTTAGGCTTTTTATTTTAACTTATCTTCCTATGATAAATAAACCTACAGCCAAAGTAGCACCTTTCTGCAAACTACCCTAACTTTTGGCTGAATTTCCTTCCTTCACAGTACTTCCTTCAACATTCTCTCTGTATTCTACAAAGGGTCTTCAGTCAAGCACTAATAAGTTTAAATGGATGGTAAAGACAAACCAGTTTCGTGTACCAATGAAGTGCTTTTCAAGGTAAGCCATACTGTATGCATTTGACAACCTAATATCTCCTTATAAAAACCAACCAAACAAAAAAAAACAAAGCAAAACAAAACAGACCAGAAAGAGATGAACCTAGCACCACCCAGAGCAGAAGTTCCCAAATATCCGTACCCCACTCTCACAGTGGTACTGCAGAGCAAGACAGAGGCTGCAACAGCACTTGAATTTCCCAATCAGTTGTTTAGAGCAGATCCATGGAGGATGAAGTGAAGAATGAGGTGCCCATGAGGTGTGGGCACACCCAAGATCATCAGAAGGTAAGACTGATTTGATGCATAGAAACTGGGGAAAAGATGGTTAGGACCAAGAACAGAGATATGCAAGGGAAGGAGTAAGAAGGCTATGGACAACTATCACTGGGAGAAAATTAGAAGCCGGGAAAAGCCTTTTGCCT
This sequence comes from Scolopax mira, assembly GCA_004320125.1. Classification (NCBI taxonomy): domain Eukaryota; kingdom Metazoa; phylum Chordata; class Aves; order Charadriiformes; family Scolopacidae; genus Scolopax; species Scolopax mira. The sequence continues at coordinate 190,502 of BJBW01001873.1, forward strand.
ACAAGCTTTCATTTGGACCTACTGAGAAATAAGAGACTCGTACAATTCTTCAAAGGCACTACATTCAAAGTTCATTCTCATTCATGTGATTATTCTATAACTGCAAAATGAAGTTATAAACTAACCATTGGGTACTCAACACTTCACCAGCTAGCACCCTTTTGTATTTCTTCATGGACAAATAGAAGTATTTGTATTAAACTGCCCTGTTGTAGTAGAGTGTCAACTGTAAACAAAATTCAGAGAAGGCATCACATGCTTGTGTTTCTAACCCCTTTTCAAAAACTTTAATCAAGTTGCTTTGAAATCTGACGCTTCAATTTTAATCAGTATGAATACTAGATTTCTAGAAGTTGAATACAACTTTCTAGATTGAAATATCTAGAAGATGTTCCTGAAATACAGCACCTAAAGAAAGAAATCCACATTATTGCTTTTAGATTTGTCACTTAGTATTTATCAGACATTACCAAGCATCTACCAATCAAGGTCTTCATTAGAAGAGATAATATACTGTGAAGTAGATCACAAGGTTGCAGCTGTCTTCTAGCTTGGTCCCAGCATATCCACAAATGCAAGATGAGAACTGTATCTTAAGTATCACAATATATAAAATGTACAATAATAACTGCAAAATTTGTCATGTCCCCACACGCAGGACCTGCACAGCCATCTACTAATAAATACAAGTAGGCAATGGCCCTATTCTTGGGCTGCTTTCCACCAACTCCCCAGCTGTTCTGTAAAATGAAACACCAATAAAATTAAACTAATCTCCTACACTGAGTGGATGACAAGCACATTGCAATCAAAGACTAGCACTAAGAGAAGAGGAAACTTAAAGATATCATTAACAGGTATTGATTCAAAATATATTTGTTTCCAAGTGGTAGCTTAATTCAGCTACAACATTTCACCAACAGGAAGCAGTTACTCCACAACACTGTAAGCTTCCAACACTCAAAAATTATGCCTTCCACCATCAACTCAGATTCACTATCTCCATGCCCCTGCCACTGCTGCAAGTCTTTACAATGCACTCCTCTCAAACATCACAGTGTCATCTCCTCATTTCTGATTAAGAATAGAGCCAAGAAACAGGGAAAGAAGAGAGTCATGCATGGTCACCTAAATGCAAGCAATTGCTTTGAGTAGCAGGATTTCAGAAGTGGTAGAAGCCTGAACAATAAAGGATATAGAGAGTTGAAAGCCCCGCACATTTCCCACAACAGTGATGAGCCCTATTATGATAGCATCTAAGCATCCCTGTCTGTTCTCATTACACTACAGTGGAAAAGTATTTTCAATATATTCAGATGAAGAATCAAGTCACAGAAAAAGACATCCACAGAACAGATGCAGGGGTTCTGCCACCTAGTGGCACTGAGAGCCTCAAATTATTGTTTCTACCATATTATTATTACCTTCATTTTATTTAACTGGGAGCATTTGACAGCACAGAACAGAATAAAGAACATGTAGTTTCACTGGTATTGAAATTACCAAGCCTGATTCCCCACAGCTTCATTTCAGAATTGCCTTCTGTAGCACCCAAGGTGATGAGTTTCAATTGAAGCTTTTCTAGCTGTTCAGACAGTCGCAACATATTTCTCTTCATCCCTCCTCCAGCTCTCGTAGACTCTGCTGCCTAATGTTGAAATTGACTTTGTGTTGCATGGTCTTTCTCAGTCTGCTACCCATTTTCAGTACTTGCAGTATTATAGTATCTTTGAGATCCTTATCCATTTATCATAACTGCTAGAATCCAACAAATCTCAAAAGTAATCACAGGTAGGAAAGAGAAAAAGAGACAGAGACAAAAGCAGAAAATAAAAGACTCGTTTCCTCATTACACCATTATCAGAGTTTGTCAATAAGGGATCTTTGTCAGCCCCAACAGTTTAAGGGATTCCCCTGCCCAGCTCACAGCATGGACCCACAGCATGTCATGTCAAGGCATCAGGGATACAGAGGAGCACAGAAGGACCTCCCTTGAGGCAAGCAACTTTATGGCCTTTTTCCCAGGCCATAAACTCAAAAGCCCCCTTTCCCACTTGGGATTCAAAACTAGAAGCACTTTAATGCCTAAACTAGGTCAGTCTTTATTTACACAAAACACAAATGAGAAGTATCACTCATCCAACTTAGTCAGGATAGGTCCAAACTACCAGATCACAAAACACAGAGTGGCATGCTGCATCTCATTCTATTTTATTATTTCTTATTTTATAAGAAATGAAATCTTATGAAAGGGACTGTCAGAGAATGTACCTCAAACAGACAGGGTCTAACAAAAACATTTTTTTTCCCTGTAAGACTGATATGTTTCCTCCATGGGAGTTTTGACAATGTAATTTGAAATGGTCTCATACTCTTGTTAGGCTATTTGATGGTTCCAGCTAGGTTTGTCTAGGTTCCACCCCTGCTTGTCAACTTTTGAAACCCTGGTAAGCCATGAGCAGTTTTGGGCTATATCTACTACAGACTCCTTAATAAACAACAGATAGGTTTGGATATTTCAATTTAAGTCCAGGAAAAAAACCCAAACAGCCACAAAACAAAAACATCACCACCTCCCCCAAAAAACATAAGTAAGATCACAAGCACTATACAGTTATAAGTACTATCTTTCTGCCATCTCCAGTTTTTTCCTCCAATACCATAGCAATCCCTCCACACACCCCCTTGAAGTTCCTTAGCTACAACCTGTGACAGTTTCCCCACCCATCTCAATAAGTGGGGGGAAAAAAAGAGAGGAAAAAAAAGGAAGACTATCTTCTACAGGAGACCACGGGTGACTCTATATTGTAGAGCTAGCAATGATTCATGGATCTCTCTCTGGTGGGCTTTCACCAGAAAATCAAAGACTTCAGCAAGTTTCATTTCTTGATCTGTACTCTATCGATTTGAATTCCAGCTCTGTAATGTATAGCTGTAAAACAAGCATGCAAGAATAACCACAATGATGAAAAGAGGTACGTGTGTACGTTGATGTGAAGCCATGTTTGATCACCCAGTGATGAGTTTTGTCGACTGCAGCTATAAAGACACACAAGATCTCTGCTAGAAAGCAAGGCCCTTTCCCTTCTTAACAAGCCAGTAGCGTTCACAGCAATAGTCCCTAGGATTGAGAAAGAAAACAGATTGTGGGAATAAATGTGTTGGCAAAGCAGTACTTCACAAACGTAGGGCTGTGAGTAAAAGCCAGATATAGACTGCTTCTCTTTGCAGCCTCCTGAACCAAACCAACGATGGTTCAGCACAGAAAACATTAGGCTTTATACAGTGAGTGTTTGCACTCTAATCTACGTGTAGAAAGTTACTCAAATTACTAAGATTCCAAGGTATCATTCAAAAGAAGTTAGGGATCCATTTTCAGATTTCACTTAAACTAACTTCGTATTAGTGCTGAAAACCTCTCAAAAGTCAGCTGCAACCCAAAGAACTTGCAGAGCACAGTAGTAAACCATAGCCCATCATGTAGCTAAAACACTCAAAAGGGATTGTTAGATGTTAACCAGAGCTTCATTTATGCCTTGTTTCAATAAATAGTGTACTCAGAATGGTATAAGTTTCACTAGGTTGTTTTCAGGCAGTGGCAATGTATATCACTCCTTTAGATGGTGCTAGCTCCCACAGATCCGGTCCAGGAATCTCAGTACCACACTACAGAGTTATCAAAATATTAAGGAAACACACTTTTTGTCTTGATAAAGTTAGCATAATTTTATGGAATTATGCAGAGTTCTAAAATAGCACCCCTTATATGTTGAGGAAGGCAATAATTTTCTTCTCCCCTCATTTCTATGAATCTCTAGACCTGCACTTCAGATTTAGTCATTAGACATTACACGTATCATATTTTGTAAGAGATCCCAACCCATCAGTGAATCAGTCAATTCACCCATTTCTTCATAAGCAATGGAGCCTTACAATCTGCCTACACTGCAGGACATCAGAGCCCCAGAAGAAGGTATCCAGTTCCTGCAAGCTGGAAGCTGAGAGCAGTGGCTTGCACACAGAGGGGAAAGTAAGGACTAGATGTTTAGAACACTGTGGCAGACCCAATTACACATGTTCTAACTCTATGGCTGATGAAGCAGTACAGAGTATGACTTTCTAAAAGCAGCAGCATTGAGATTGATATTTTAGTTTTGTCACCTGTGTTCTATCCAGGTAAGGAATACTCACACTGCCCACAAACTGTAATAGCACACTAATTAGAAAATAGTGTTTGACTTGTTTTATACCTTGTTTCTTATCCAGCATTCCAGTACAGTATATCAGTCACAAGTTTATTGGACAATCTTTGATATTTGAAGTGGTCTTCTTCAGAAGCATCCAAATTGGCTTTTCAGAAAACAGTATTTTTACTGAAGTTGTAAAATCATGATGCTCATCTTTTAACCTGGTTTCTAAAAACATACAAGAGAGTAGGAGATCATGTTCAAACTCTCAATAAATACACTTTATGGAAAGACCCAAAGCAGAAAGATGATACATGCTGCTTCTGGAGTTATTCTGTCCCCTATCAACTTCTTTTAGAAGTCTGCAATGACAACGAAGGAGAAAAGAAAACATCAGACCTGCATATGCAAGTGTGCCAAAGAGCTGGAAGCCCCAGTTCAGAGGCTAGAATGTCAGGCATTTCCTCTGCTACAGTATGTGACTGCATCTACTAGCCAGAGATCAAAAGTGGATTTGAATTTCCAGTTTTAGGGTTGGGGTTTTTGTTTGTTAATCTTAAAACAATGGAGTGTTTTCCTTGCCCTTCTGAAGTTATATGGTAGTGCCAAAACATATTTACCATTTAACATATTAGTGCATTCATTTTTAGAAGCTGTGATCCTGGATTATGTATCTGACAAGTCATTTAAATTCCAGCACCTCAAATTATGTAGACTGGTTTGTCGCTATAACAACAGTTTTTAATGTCTCTAGAACAAAGTTGACCATAAAAAAGTACTATTTGTTCTCTCCCTGAGGCTAACAGTGAAAGCTTTACTTCTCCTGGCCAGAAAGGCAGAATTTACATCTTTTAACATAAGTTGACATATCTGATTCTAGACAAAATATTCAATGTACCTTATATAAGTTATTTCATCATTGAAAAGGAAGTTTTCTTGGATTTGATGTATGTAGAGTGTAAAGAAACACTTTGCATAAAGAACCTAAAGCAAGAGGGAAGAGAACATGCGCAGGAATTCAGGAGGGGGTAGAGCTATTGCTTGTCAGCACCAAGGCTAAGATGCCTTTAGTTGTATGTTTGGAGTTTTTTTTATTCTTTTGAGAAGGCCATTCAACCTCAAAGTCAGTGTCTCACCTAAGAAACACACACTGTCTCCCCAACTATTGGTGTAGAGGAATCCTTTATCAGTAACTAGAAGCACAAACATGTGCCTGAAATACATTGATAGTAAGTAGACAGACAGCCCAGCATTTGGAGAGCAAGCATTTTATTTTTACACATCCATAGAGGGCACACAAGTACCACCTACACTCAGGTTCAGCACATAAGGATACTGGCTGAAGGACTATCTCACTTCATTGTCACCAGGAAAGGTGTAACCGAGTCCTGAAAAGCCTATTTACAACTTTGGTAGTTTCCACACACTCTTAAATAGATGTTTAGACTTCTGTTCATACTGTGAGTTGTATCCCTGCTAATGCTCTGGGGTAGGGTGAGAAAGTCTTCTCACAGGTCTTTATAAGAGGAACTTATAAAAAAGTTTTATGCAGGGGGGCTTATGGGGAGCAGGAGCTTGCTCTTACTGAATGCAGAAGGGCAGACTGAGGGGCAAACAGGAGTAATAAGCTCAGAACTAAACTTCCTGCCTAGATTTACAGATTTGTCAGTGGTCAGTTATAGCTATTTAGACTGAAGCAGTCACAGCTACAGGAAAACCTGGAGTGATTTTGCACACACACGTGCACACACAGCACTCCTTTCTTAAAAGGGAGAGGCAGACTGTGGATTTGTCACATAATATCAGCTAGACTTAATTCTACTCAAATTCATAAGGACTGATAACCTAGAAAAAGAGAGGTTAGCAATGTGAAGTTCTCTAAAAAAAGCCACAGTGCTCAATGCACAGCTCCCAGATAAATCTATGATAATATCCTACTTATATTTTCCAGATGTTATTACAATTAAGTCTTTGATACATTTCTGATGAATGTGGAAACAAGCTAAGGGACTCTTTCCTTGCACATCAGCTCCACTGCTGAGAGGAACATTGGGCTGAGGTGAGGAGGGAGATGGGGCAGGAGTTCAGCTAGATCCCAAGGGTTTGACCAGCAATTTAAGCCTCCCCTGAGTTTATCAACAAAAGAAAAACAGTGTAGAGAAGTTAATGCAGAGAACGCAAAATCCAAACATTTTTGGAAGGGGAATAATTTTTTCTTATCATACAAGCAATATTAATCCTTTTGTCTCTTACAGAGCAGAAATTTTCCATTTTCAAACTACTTGATAGGGACAACTTCCATTACTGTATTATTTAGCAAGTGATTTGTATATGCAGGGAAAGAAATATTTCATCTTCTAGTAGATACTACAGATAAAAACAGGCTCATACACATTTTTGGAATGTTTAAGTTGGAAAACAGACTGAGTTAGATTGTTAAGAATATTGAAAAAGGTACAGTTGGAACAGCCATACAAGTATCCTTGCTTTACTTAAAAGCTGCCAGGGCAAACCAAACTTATTAACCATCATATCTTCAGCCTGTTCTGAAGTAGAACCACTGGAAGTCTTCCAGAAACACTGCTCGCTCTTTTCTCCTTTTCCCTCCCACCTTCCATCCTCTGGAATGGATTATCCAACTTCAAAGCTTCTTCAAGACCCAATTGGATCACAGGATCTTGCTTCAACTCAAATTTCCATCCATCCATCTTATCACAAACATTTTACTGATAATGCTTCATTACATTGCACAGAAAAGTTAGTTTGATGCTGTGGAAGCTGCAGTGTTAGTTTTATTTTAAAAAAGCAATGAGAAAATTTCACAAAAATAATTCCAGGCCTAAATTTGGAGGCAACGAGCTAAAAATAGTTTGTCGCCATGCCACTCAACTGTTTAGAATTACAAAGTGTTGGTATTTTTTAGAGAAACAATTATGGAGTCCATTGTAGGTAATCAAACAAAAGACAACTTTATTTTCCAACAAATTGTTCCCTGTTATTTATAGAGACATAACCATTGTTAACCAGTGTGTCACTGATATCACTATCACTGGATACAATAATCCAACATTCACTTATCTCTGCCAGCATCAATGCTGCATATATCCAAACAAGACTTGCCCTGTCAAAACAAGACCTGTGACCCAGCACACCAAGTGCCACAGGAATATAGCTTCCTGCTAGTATGCAACATTAGCCAAATGTTTACACATCATTCAATTCAAGATCTTTGCTCAGGTCTCTTCTGTTATGTCTAGATAGCTTTTAATCCTTGATCAACACTACCTGGAAGCATTCTGCTGAAAGTCACCTGCTCGATTTTCTTTCTTCCACAGTTTTAACGGAAGTTAAGTACAAGCATTGATTAAAACCACAGTTAAAGTGGACATCAGCACAGTCTACTTGTCAGTACAGACAAGAACATTTGGAAGACAGAACTTATCAAAAGCAAGATCTTACCAGCTGTAGGATACCCAGTTTGCTCTTTTCCTTCTCTTATAGAGGCTGAAGGTTCGACAGGTTATCTTGTACTCCACTTCATGTTAATGCAGGTAAGCATTTGAAACAGAAATAGGCAGGAAGAATGCTACTTTGTCTCTAGGAACAACACCACTGACCATCTGCATCTGATTGCTATCTTTGTGGGATGCATTTGTCACACAGTCCTATCCCGAGGCCTACAAGTTACACTTCATCCGCAGCAATCTCAGAAACTGCAGGCTTGAAGGAAATTGAAGTGTCACAAGTTGAAGATGCAATACCCTCTCCATAAGTACATACCCTGGAAATTTGGATGTAGAAGGAAAAACAGGGGTGGCAGCTGCACAGCAGCTCATATGAGCAAGTGTAGCACAGAAGGAAAACAAACTCAGTTACTACACAGTAGAAACAACACATTTACATAAAAAAGCAAAGAAAAAAATAGAAGTGTAAAGATGCAGCAGTAGTTACAAGTGTAAGTCATTTCTAACACTTTTTTTTTCTTTACCAGTTGCTCAGTTTTTAGTTTTCTTCTATCTTCCCTCCTAACAGTTTCTGCAATGCAGTTTTCCCCCCATTAGTACAAACAGCATTATTTATAATATAACTAAGACTAAAATTAGGTATCCAGCCACATTAATGCAGAAATATGAAAGTCAGTTTTCCCTTTTAATTTCTTTCTGAAACTTCAGCAATGTTTTCTTACCATTAACTTGAAATTTAATGGCACAGATGTGCTCTGTGTGACAGCTCGTCTTAAAAATAGGACAGGCTAAAATAGCCAATAAATTAGGAAAAGATCATACTTCCTTTATCAGGGAACAGTTCTCTGAGGAGCTAGAGTCTGAAAAGTGACACATCCTGCAAATTTCACACCACTCTTACGCTGTGAAGGCAACTGCACTGCCAGATGTGCCACTGTCACAAGACCCTCTTATCAATTAAGAGGTTCTCCTCCCCTTTTTTTTTTTTTGGAAGATTTCTTTGTGTATTTGAGTTTATATCAGTATTCCTAATCTGTACTATTTCCACATCAAATGCTTTTTCCTCCTCTAACTATGAATTCAGAAACAAAGGCTGAAAGCTATATTGCTATTTTCCTCCATTTTCATTTAAAATCTTGCCTTCAAATGCATTTACTTGGCTCTTACAAACACATTCAAGGGTAAAATATGGACCTTTGCCACATTTGCATTCCTCATTGCAAATACATGCCAACCTTCAAAGTTCAGTTATTTTGAGCAAAAACATACATTAATTGTTATGTGAGAGGAGTGGAAAGTGTATCAGATTAAGCACATTTGAAAGTATTTCACTCCCCTCCTTGCCTGATAATTCAGCGTAAAGCTAGATTTATTCTGCTCTAGTTTTTCAAAATTGCTGCAGCTATTAAGACCACACAAGTGAAGTTTGACACAAAATCAGACTTAACAACTACCAAACAAGCATTCAGAATAAAATTACCTTCTCATATTTATTATTCCAGGACTGGTCTAACAGGTATTGCAACATTTGCCAGTATAAAGTTATTCAGTTACATGTAAAAATAATGGAATGCAAGGAGTATGTTGCAATAAACCAGCTTAATAGATACCAGCTACTTGAAAGGCCTTTTCTTTTCACCTATGAAGGACAGCAGCAAATAGCTTAGAAAACTGCAAGCCACATAACCAAGAAGCAAGTCTTAAAATAAGTGTTTCAATAACTTACTATCAGCAGCAGGTTTTGCATGAAGAGATAGATGCAAGTGAAGGGTGTTCATTTTTCTAAAGGATTAAATGCATCCTTCATCAAAAAAGGTACAAATTTTATTCCTCACATATATTCCAAATAAAAACTGTGTTTAATTTTGACATGGAAAATGCTTATGCTTTTGGTAGAGTATGAACTGATGAAGTCAATGGGTTCCTCCTCCTACATCTCAAGCATACATTGAGAGAGACACAAACCCTCCACCTTTTCTACAGCTGGTGGCACTTATGCTCTGTGTAGCCTCTGACTCATGGCTATCACCCCATCTCCCAGAAGGAAAAGGGGATAACTCTCTCCTTAAATAACATTATCTGCTAGAACAGCTATAACCCCAAAGACATGCCGCTGCCTCCAAAGGGGAAAGGCACCAAGGCATGCCTCCCTACCCACAAGCAGCTCACCACTGCACAGATCCCAACCTGCTCTGGTAGACAAGAGGGACCAGGCTCGAGAACATTCTTAGGTTCCTGTGCTTTAAAGCTCTGCTGGGCTACGTGAACTGCTGCCAGAGCAAAAGAAGATCCCAGAACTGGGATACAGTCTTTGAAACTGAGGTTGGGCCACTTTAGATATTGACACCCTAGCATCTCTTCACCCGTGCTAGGCAAGATTTTGAGGTAACCAGACTGGCAGTACTCAAGTTTTTAATGCTACCACCTACCAATGTCCTACAAATGTATATTAATTTTTAAAAATTACTTCCTTTTTCACTTCCCTCACCCCGAATCCTCAGTTGACTGTTCTGTACTGTCTGCACCTAATTCTTACCAGATTGTGACTGCAAGAATGTGTAGATGCAGCTTATTAGACTTCTGCCTGTTAACTGTGGCTCAGACAGATGGCATCTCACCAATTTTCACCTTCTGGACATATTTTCCAGAGTCCACTCCAGCAGCCCAAGTTTAACCAAGCTGTCATCATTAGCAGTCTCCTGAATAGAAACAAGCTTTCTAAGCTCAAGTACACAGGATTTCCTGAACCATATCAGAGCAGGCACTCATCAAGACAATAACTAAAAGCAAAAGCATTTTAAACAACAAAAAACCCTCACAATCCAACACAGGAATTTATTATTATTTAGTTATGTGATAGCTTTTCCAGACAGTTTCTTTCTAACCCCAAATATGTGCATTGCCTCACAGTAGGATGACTCACAACCTCTATACAAACCTTCTATATGAAGAGTCCCTAACATTCCATGCAGGGAAGCAGGCACTTTAAGCCTGGCAATAGAGCTGGGAGACCTTTAAGGGATAAATGTACTTTATGCTATTGATAATCTATTCAAATAACAAGTCTTGAAACATCTGCAGTATGTCTACATGAATATTAGTTAGAAGATACCTACCAATTCCTTTCAAACATATCCAATCTTTCTATTTTACAGGATAACAAAAGCATGGGATGGGGACAACTGTCTTCAGTACCTGCATTACTGAGACCTCACATTATCCTCTCCATACTTTCCTGCAAATAGACATCAGCTCCCCTACCCAAGTTACATACATTTGTGTAGAGATTAAAACAGATTCGCCTTATTACAGTCTTCCCCCAGTTCAGTACAGAGCAAGACTTTGGGAGAAAAAAAATAAAGAACATGGCTTTCAGACTCTGTCAATAACATCTAAGCAACACAACCTTAGAGTCCATGCAGCCTGATTTTGGGAAAGGACAGGAAGTTGTCTTATTTGCCTCATGTGTCTTAAGTTAACTGAGGTGCAAACGGTATGAAATAGGCAGGCAAAGGAAGCAAGAAAATGAGTCAGGGAAAGAGAGAGGCAGAACAAAATTATAAGGAGGCCAGAAAGACAAGCTGATAGGGGAAGAAGATCCTTTATGAAGGTAACAAGAAAAAATGCTTTGAGTTAGCTGAGTAAGCAAGCTAGAACTGACATCAAGCCCAGAAGGGAAGACCACACACAGCCTGAAAAGCTTAAAGATAAGACAAACTAGATAAAAAACAGGAAGATGACAAAAGAGACACTTAAAAGGGAAGGTACATGCACAAAAAGACAAGATACTAAAGTAGAAGACATGTAGAAGACCTTACCTCTTCTCACATACAAGTTCATATCTGGAAATGGAACTCCAGATTTCAGCTCACTACTTGTTATTTACCAGAATTTCTCTAGATGCCATTGCATACTACTAATTTTCTAGGTTACAATTTGTCAAATATTCTGTAAAGTTATAAATCTATTTCAGCTATGCTTTTAACAACAGTACTACCAAAAAAAAAAAAAAAATAGAGTTTACTCGATAGGACTTACCCCCTTCCTAATTACCTCCATAATTAGAAGGAAAGCTACCTTATCCATTTTCCCCTCAGCAGGATGAGGTTAAGTGCCTTCCCTTGCCTCAGTTGTTTTATGGAAGTTCATCAACATGTGAATGATACATACACTTATGATGGATAACATACACTTATGATGGATATCAAAAAATCAAACATCAAGCATGGTTAGAATAGGGAAGTTCAAATACCCTCTTTTCTGTCCCACTTTCCACGGCGGATTCTATTAGAACATTTCAAGACTTAAATAACTAGTTTTAAATCTTCCTGCTATTATCTTTAACAGACAAGCCAGAAGAGTGAAGTATACATCAGTACTTTGGATTTCAGGAAAATCCTAATTAGACATATTTAACAGATCTTATTAATCCTCCTGTTTTACATGACACTACAGTTTAAGACTTAGCTTGCCTTGAAGAAACTGAAAGATTTCTCTATTTTAACATGCTCAAAGAACCCTTTGGTTTCCATACTACCTAATCCATGTTTCATGTGGATTTTCTAAATGGATTAATTCAACTTTTAGACCGTTAACTTTGAAAGCCTGAAATACACAGCAAATACTGACTCAGACACACCAGAGTGGCTATCCCACTCTACCTAAGAGACTTGGCTTGCTTAACAAGCAGGGAGGTGGCAAGCGCAAGGGGAAAAAAGTTGTTGTTCTTTTCCATTATTAGCTTAGGTACATGACGAAGCATACATTTTAATAACCAAAACAAGACGTAATAAATTTAAAGAAAACTCCAGAAGCAGTTAGCATTCAATTCCCAATCCTAGTTAGAGAAAGTGCAAAACACAAGAAATTTACAGTGCAAAACACAGTAGGCAGATTTGACCTACTACAGCTGTCAAATGCAGACAAATCAAAGCTATGCTGTGACTTCTGCCCTTCTATTAGGAAATGCATAGAGATTTAACTTTAAACATTCCTCAGTGATAGGGTTTCATAGTGCAAGGATGCAAATGCAAATTCACATTGTGAATACAAGCTGGACTGTTATGACACTCAACTTACAACTCCCAGAGTTCTGATATTTAAGGATACCATTATTGTTTCATCACTTGCATCAACTATCCTTCCTATCTGTGAAGGACTTAAAAAACAACAGGTCCTAAACTCTCCTACTGAAGCCTGAGGCTTTGAAAGAACACATTCCCTATGGCCTCCAAAAGAAAAATAAAGCCAAGAAAACAAACAAACAAAAAACCACAACACCTCAAGAACAACTACACCATTGCTATCATACCAGACCATTTACATGCAGAATATTGTTACTTCATGGCTAAGGTTAAAATGCTATTCTTTTTAAAATGGTAATCTAGCCAAAACTTGAGGTTGCTGAAAGCCTTAGATATGCCATTCCATAAACTAAGTCAATTTCTTCCAAGTCTGCAAAAAAAACCAAAAAGGCACCCACAGCAGATTTTCTTAGCAAGTTAAATACATAATGAATTGTCATGCCAATAAAGTCCTGCTGAACTACTACAGACTTAGTCACACAGAAGTGAAAAAAAAATTACAAAAGAACCCATGTATGCTACCACCCACTACTACAGCAATAAAGGGCCAAAGATTCTGCCTCTCCTCTTCCTAGAGCTAAAGAAAAACCACACCAAAAGATCACACAAAGAACTTGTATATGGCATTAGTAACCAACAACATGACTGACAATAATCAACATGTTCTCACCAGCTATATTCTTCTCACAAGACTGTAGCTCAAAAAGAATTTTATCACAAAACGGAATAACAGATGACATCAGATTACATGTTCTTAACTCAAAGACAGTAACTTTAAATAGCATTAGAAGCCTTATAAAGATATTTAATATTGCAATATTACATTAAATGTTGGTTTAAAGCAGACTAATAAAGCAGACTCACACCGCTAATCAACTTTGGCATATTCCTGGACACTTCGGAAAATAAACAGTAACCACAGCATCACAGAAAGGGCCCAAGATCAAACATCCAATAGATCTTCAAAACAATCCTAGAAATATGCCATGGGAATTTCATTCTAACTTGATTTGAGCCAACTCATTTCCAGTTTGGCCATAAGCAACAACAACAAAAATCCAAACAAAAACCCCCATCATGTATATGTGCAGAAGATAAACACGTGGTCTAATGCAAATCTAATCAAGGAAACACGGACACTGAAAAGTGCGAGCAATAAATTAATTCATTACATAAACCTGAACAAAATAGTAACTAATTCATATAAGAAAAGATACAAGTATAATCAACAACTGCTCCTTTTTCTATGCCTTTTCTATTAAAATCCACTGTATTCATTTATGGTTCAGTCACATCAATATATCTTAAAAGACTTCCACACTGCTTTACAGCAAAGGATCTGGGAAGGTAGCTACTATAAGCTATAAACAGATTGGTTTTAGTCTTTAAATCTGCATGACACAAAGCATGAAGTGTTAGTTTCTTCCATTCTTAAATCTAAGCATTTGGAAGGCCAAGCTTACTGAAGTCCTATCTTTCTTTAAAAACACACAATCATCTTCTAAAAGTACAAGACCACAGCTATCCAAAACTGACCCAAGTCATCCTAAAACATATTGAAATAGACCCTAGCTTTTCCATCAAATGCACAGAAAAATTACTGACTCCAAATTACCAAAGACAAGTGCTTACCTTCAATCCTTTTTAAGGCCGACAGGCAAGTATCCCGGCTTGGAAATTCAAATGGATTATTACAGGTCCGAATGGTGTCACATTCACATTTCCCGTTGATTATGTTACAACCTGTTATAAGGTTTTCATTGCACGGTTCAAATCCAAGAAGCTGATCATCATCCCAGTTTTCATCTAAAATAAACAAACAAACTCACTCACTATTGGATTTCAGCTGCAGTATATAAATTCAGCTGCTTTCGAGTTGTGTGTGATTTACTTCAAGTTCAACAGAGTACTAAACAGAAGATAACAGATCAAAAAAATGGATTAATCTGAACTGTGGGATTTGCCAAATACCACATTTTGCAGCTGTTCTATTGCCCATTTTGCTACAGCTACTAGCATTGTTTACTTCCATCTGTATGAAAAACTATGTCTCAGGGAAATCTGTAGCTGTACTATAAATGAGTGCTATTCTACCCTGAATAACTTTTACAGATACTTGAAGTTGTATTTATCATGGAAGTGAGAATCTGCAGCTGTTATAGAAGTCAAAAATCAAGTCAGAAAGAGAGCTTTTTTAAAACTCGATTAAAAAATACATCACATAAAATTCACTCCAGAGATAACTTTTTATTACAAAAATACTGCAAGATGCCAGGCCTTCCATTTTGTAATATGACCAAAAGTGAGTTTTCCAGCACTCGTGGATTACCATCCATACTCCAAGAGAATTGCTCAAGCACATCATGCTCCTTGCTGTCAAGGGGGAGGGGGATAGTTGGGCTTGAATGAGTCTCTCTGCTCAAAGAATTCTGCTCCTTTTGAGTCAGCGCCATCAAATGTAACTCATATTCCCACTGAACAACAAATGCCTGTGTTCTTTTTAAAAGATGGCTACATGCAACAGGATTTTTCTTTCTCCAGGAAGCAATAAATCCAGTCAATCCAGAGTTCTACTGAGATTACCAGTCCTACAAAATCCCAGCCTCCTTAGGTCAAGTACACATGCAGTAGCATCCCATCAGCTCAGAAATTTAAGCATGCTTTCTATGCAAGATTGAAGAAAATAGATTAGGCATTAGGTATCTTTGCTACAGAGCACCAGATCATTTTCCAACCTTGTCCGTCTACTAAAAGAAGTATTAAGATATAGCCACACAGGTAGGAAAATATACCTATTTTCAATCTACATCTTTGTGTTCTTTCACATTGTGCCTTCACTCCAATTTTATATAGTATCAACAAGCAAGTTTCCAATACAGATTTTACCAAGAAACTCTTAAAAAAAGTTAAGGCATCTTCCAACTACAAAGGGTTGAGTCTTCTACTGCTGTTGGGGTGATCAGAAGCTGTCCTCCAATATGGGATGCCACAGCCAAATACAACCTGATTGTCATTCAATAATCTGACACTCAAGAGAAGTCTAAAAACTGATAGCAACAGCATATACATACAGAATCACATGTAAGGTTGACATGTAAATGCTGTCCACTCACAGAAACACACAGAATATCTCCTAACCTGCAGTTTTTCTTGTTTTGAGGAAGAAACAACACCTGGAAAGAGCTGTTCAACAGTTAAGGACATGATCTACAGCAGGTGTCCCAGCAGATTCTCATAGGTATGTTTCTCCCTGTAGAATCAACTGTTTGCTTTCTGTTATAAGTCAGCAAAGTGCCTTGTTGAAAAAAGAGCACTGAATAAACAAATTAGTCAATTTTAGATGTGAAGAAGGGAACTTCCATGGGAACCTCACTTGTACTCCATAAAAATAGCAAAGGAAGAGTAGTCATTAACTCCAGGAAATAATTAATCTTTTTTTTTAATTAACATTAACCTATCATCCCATAAAGCATCTGTATCAATAAAATTCAAAGGAAGTGTAACTATGAAAATTCTTTCAAGAGAAAAAGCCACTTCAGTAATACTTGGGACACTTCCATCATGAAGAGGCCATGCACACAGAGGGAAAAGAAAAAAAAAACCAGACAACAAAAACCATGAGAATTTGGAGAACAATAATACATCCTGTTTTGGAGAAGCCGGAATACAGCTCGGACAATTTGTATTTTACAAATCACAGCAATAATCCACGTAATGATAAGAACAAAAGGGGCTATAAGCTATGCTCCAAGAGTTGGGGTTTCAAATTCTGTAATGGTTTTATCCAGATCAGTGTTTCTGACACACGGGCTCTTCTCCCCTACCACCCTCTACAGGCCTGGGCCTATCACCTGCCCCTGTGGCTGCACCTTTGCCCCTGGCTCCCTCAAGCTGTTCTACCCAGCAGCATCCTGGCACCAGTGCAGCAGACAGATGGGGCACACAGACAGCAAAGGCAGCACACTTCTGCTTGTTCAGCACACCAGTTCAGACCACTTGTGAGTTTTTGCCCAGTGGTATTTCAGCACTAGATCTTTTCAAGGCTGATGGAGAGATCAGCAGAATCCCTGTTACACAAGAGCTGCTCACACCACATAAGGCTAGTATCTAATCTTAGATATTAGGAAGACATTTTTCACTCCAAGGTCGGTGAGGCACGGGAACAGGATGCCCAGAGAAGCTGTGGCTGCCCCATCCCTGGAGGTGTTCAAGGCCAGGCTGGATGGGGCTTTGAGCAACCTGCTCTAGTGGGAGGTGTCCCTGACCATGGCAGGGGGGCTGGAACTCGATAATCTTTAAGGTCCCTTCCAACTCAAATGATTTTATGATAGAATGGTTTAGGTTGTAAGGGAAATTGTAAACAATTTCTTTCTGGTGTCTAATCTAGATTTCCCCTCTTCCAACTTAAAACCGTTGCCCCTTGTTCTGTCGGTGCACTTCCTTGTGAACAGTCCCTTGTTCTGTCAGTGCACTTCCTTGTGAACAGTCCCTCTCCAGCTCTTCTGAATTCTATGATTCTATCTCATCTGCCACATCTTATAGGTTTTCAGAGCAGAAACTGAGGTACACACGAAGCCCATGGCCCAATACTAGGTGCACCTGAAGTCTTCAGTACCAGACCCCTCAAAAATTAGCTCAGCAGCCATTAAGAAGATGGAAAACAAGACGAATCCCTCAAGAATACTTGCAGACTACATAACATTCTTAAGTTTGAAACAAGGTATTTTTCTTTTCTGTGACTGAATACAAAAAAGGTCTCATTCAGACAGGAAGAATGCAAATCCAGTTCTAGCCTGGACACCTTTTACTGGGCTGCTTTTCACACAATATTATTTAGAAACAAGTTTTCCACAAGTTCAGTGAATCAATGCAAAATCTGGTGCAATCTTTCATGCAGAATTACAACTCTTTCCTAGTTGATGTTGTCCTTTTATGAACAAAAATTAAAGGTCCTGTTATATGAATACTTCTTTACCACTTAAGGTAAATCCTCAGAAGTCACACTGGTACAGACAGAGCAAAATTCCTTGGAATGAAAGGTACAACCACATGAAAGCACTCACACGAGCTAAAGGGATGAATCCAGGGCCTCACTTTGATTCAAAGCCACATCGTGGCTTAGGCTGGGCACCAAATGAATGACAGATGCTCTATTTTAAGAAAAGGCTTCTTAAAAAAGCCTTAAGAAGAGGCTTAACTGAAAAATCAAATTACTGAAAAGAAAATTAGTTCTGTCTTATATCAAATCAAGACAACTTACTTGATGCAGATAAACGGTGATCCAGTATAGAATGCTTGTTCCTTTAGAGGTCAGCAATATTTCAACTGATAACAGAAACATGTCTTGAACAAAGTCTAGGCTCTGTGAAGCATATAACCTAGCCTCTATTACTTCCAAAATCATCATGTCCTGCAGTCTATTCCAAACCCCAAGCTTTTACACACCAGTGATTCAGAGACCTGGGACAGTTCACGAACAATTCCAGACTGTAGCGCATTTTCCCGCATGCTTTGTTTGACCTCCCCTGTGGTTTTCTTTTCAAAAGAGTGCTCTTTCATGCGTACCACTCAGAAATCTGAATGATACGAAGGAAGAAATTGAAATATAATCACTTGTGAATGCTTTATTACTCTGCAAGCAGGGTTGACAAAACCCAAGAATTTAAGAGCCTCTCACACCATGGTATGTGTATCCTATCCACTAGCTGACTTACAGGACATTTAGAAATACAATAAGTCAAGTAGGTGTTTAACATTAAGTTTGTAGAAGCAATCCAACTGGAAAGCAGCCCAAGCAAACTTAGTTTTCATCTAAACTGACCTTAGTTTAGCTGCAATTTCCACCATCTCATTGGGCTGGCATGATCAGATAGGAGCAAAAAAAAGGGAAGAGATACTCATTTTAGCAGTCCTGAGTTGCCATGAGACTGTTGTTGGACTTAACAACATTGGACTCAACAACATTTTGCACAAACATCTAGAAGCAGTTCAAATCCTCCCAGCAGACCAATAACTATAGCTTGAAAGTCTCTCTTCCAAATCATTTCTATCTACATGCAGTTCCCCACTCCTTCCAACTCACTGAAGCAAGTTCCCTTTTGGGGCAATAAAGTAGCTCTGCATTTACTCAGACCAAAGTTAAGCCTTAGAAGAACTAAAGAAATATTATGTCCAAGTGTACTTTCATATTATAAGAAGCCATGGGAGGGGAGGCATCATGTTAATTTGATACTTTTTACATTTTCTTCCATCACTCATATAATACTTGCTTTCTGCAAAGCAAACGTTTCAGCTTGCTAACAATTCAAGTGCTACTCTGGGTTGCTGAACTCCAAAGTCTTGTCATAGCATGCATCGAAAGTACAGAAGAGGATTAAAGCATTAACAAGCTGAACAAGAGGCCCTTAAATAACTGGTCAAGTCTGAAAAAGTCTGAGAAGCATGTCTCTGGTAAGCAGCATTCCATCACTTCTTCCATGCTAAATTCTACATACCAGCACTCCCAACAGCACCACAATATTGTGTGATGTTCACGATTGAAGCAGGTATGTCTTCTTCACACAAAGAGCTGCTTGTGTTTCCAGAAAAACATGCAACTATGAGAAACTAACTTGGAGCCTTATTTTAAAGTACACAGTAGCTCACTATAGTTGTATGTATCATCCCCATATGCAAAGAATCATCTAAAACCAGTTGCAAGTTAAAAGCACAAGGAAAGACCTTTTCAGAGACTCCTCCATTGCTTAAGTTTTTGTTTTTCCTTCCTTGAAGTTCTCAATTTATTCTACCTGCCACAGAACCTTCTCTTCTGTGCCCCAACCCTCCTCTTCCTTTCTGGATATTTAGTGAATATCAACTATTTGAAAAACCACACATTATTCTCCTTCACCATTTATAAAATAATGCATCACCTCAAACCAGCAAGCAATGGACTCAATCACTAAAGCATCACTTTTGAAAATTAATATACAAGCATTGGATCCACAATAATCTTAAATTACAGTTCGAGGGAGTAAACAAGTTATGGGAATTCAGTCCAGTTATGTTTAACTGCAGTGTGTTACTCAGCTATTTCTGCCTTTTTAAAGCTTGACAGATGGGTTTTCAGGATGCTGAAAGAACAAAGAGACCATCAAATACATTGCTGATCTGAAAGTAAAACATTGAAAGTCACATCTTACAGACTCTTGCATCCTTTTAAATCCTGCACTTAGAAACAGAATGCATTTCTCAGTGACAGAGAAGTGGTCTTTACTGTCTGAACTGGTACTGTCCTCTGGAAAGGGAGAGGAATCTTTCAGGAGCTTCCCCATCAAAGCTGCCCCAAGGTCTGAGTCTGCCACTCACAACAGCACACTGGTACACACAACAGCATTTTCCAATCAGTGATACTCACTAAGATGGTACAAGACTCTGAAAGGATTCTGCAGACTTTCTAAAATAAAAAAAAAAAAAGGAAATACTTCTTGCCAGCGGGCTTTGGCTTCTCTTTGAACAGGAAAAAAAGAACGATGGAAAGGAAATTCATGTTTTGGAGCAGCTGAACAATAGAAATGACTAATCACCACTAAAGAATGCTTGAAACCCAGCCCCAGACCTTGAAAAGCAGCAGAAGGGAAGGCTAGCCTTGAAGTGAATTTGAGCTCATGCACTGGCTACAATCCTCTCCGCTCTCACAACTTAATCCTTCAGTGAAGTCATGAATTGGGGATGAGAGCTGGCAAAAACTTTGATGGTAAGATACACAGCTGAGAGCTTTATGATAAAGCAATTTTTCCACCTTTTAGAAGGGTCCACTTTCCAAGATTGATCTTCATGTGGAATTCACGTCAGTACAAAATGGCTTTGCAGCCTCCTGATAAGATTTTTTTCTCCAAGCTAGAAAGCTAAACCATACCATCACTTTCAGGTATCTCAGAAACACAACACATGAAAGGCTTGTATTAAATTTGTTTGCTTTATCTTATTCAAACTAGAGCATGTATCTCACAAGATCAAACCCCCAATATAGCGAGAAAGATTTTCACTGCAGCCGCTCCACATGTGTCTCAAGGCAGTTATACTAAGGAATGCAGAAAGTATTTAAACAAACCAGCTTTCCACTCAATTATCAGAAACTCCACAGAATCCACATGGAAAGCAAGGAGATAAACAGAAGTATTAAGTGAAGCATATGACATGGACAACTATTTCAAGTTTTAAAGTTTTCCCCTGCCCACATTATCTGCAATTTTTAAATTCTCCAGGTATCTCACAAACACACCTCTTCTAGGTGGGGTTTTAGGTTGAGGTGGGTTTTTTTCTGAAGTGTTGGGTGGGTTTTTTGGTTATAGGTTCAGCTTTTTTTTTTTTTTGCAGAGCAGGGAGGAGGGGAGCTGTTTTGTTTGGCTTTTATTTTGCTTGTTTATTTTTTAAGATTTTCACTATTAGGGTTCCTCTCAACAAGAACGAGCGGTATTTCCAATAGCCTTCTAACCCAAAGAGGTCCTGAGATGATAAAGTTTTGAAGTCTGACCCAATGACATTTAAGCAAGTTGCTTGCAAGTCTTTTTTCAGATATTTTAATCTTACAACCAGAACCACATCTTGTTGGTAAACAGCTGACTGAAAATATTGCACAGTGTCCCAGGGTTTAATTGGTCAGACAGAGACTCTGCCAGTACTCCCCTGATTAGAATAAGCACGAAGAGCAGTGTTTCAGCTGTCCTAGCAGATATTTCCTCTAGCTTTTTTAAAAAGTAATTGCTAAAGCAATTGAAAGGGTCAAATCTTTGTACCCATTTTCCAAAGGAGGCTAAAATTCCAATTTTTTTTTTTCCTTTCCGAGTTGCACACTGCACCCACACCCTACAGAAGCCTGCATATACAGCAGCACCCATCAGCTTCGCTCCAAACAAGAAGCAGGCTGGCAGCTTGTTGAAGCTACTCAGCAGAAGCAGAGTTGACAGGAGTAGGAAATGTTTTGCTAAATCCTGTTCCAGAATCTGTCTCACGAACAAAGCAAGCTATACCAAGAACACTCCACACTATCACAAGAAACATGATAACCTAAACTTTTTCCCACTCCCTCCCCCTCCTACCCCCCCAAGTCATTAGCGCAGAATCCCTGAACACCAGAATTACAGGATGTTTCAGAGGAATTACACACGATTTCTTAGTCACAGGAAAAACTCTACATACCCTGAATTTAGAATAAGCGTCATAGCATTTTTTGTTTTCTATAACCTAACTTAGAGATAGACAACTGCTTAAGCCTTCCTATTACCAAAACAGCATATTTTACATTAGTACACATAATACCATTATCAGCATGACCTCAGCTTTTTTATCAACACCCCATCAGTATGGGGAAGAAACACTTCCACACACACACATCCAGCCTCTCTGAAAGAGCTCCTGACCAGAGCACAGCTCAGGCTGTAGCAAAACCCTGAAGTTTAAGTTGTTTCAAGGATAAATGACCCAACAGAATGGGCTTTCATTTGCTAGATTTTTCAGTGATTTAAAAAAACAACCACCCAAAGCCTACCAGTATCAAGGTAGCTGGTTATATAAAGCTTAAAGTTTTGGAAATTATTAAGAATATGGCAACAGGCGTACGTGAAAGACTTATTGAAAGACTTGCACACTCATGACCCACAAGGTGTTAACGTGATTTGCAGATTCTGAAGTTAAAGTAACCAGTATAGCCAGGGAAAGCTGCTGAAGACTGAATATTGCCACTGGTAAAGGCGTGAGCAGCTTCCATTCATCTCAATACATTACTAAGGTCTTCCTTTCTCCAAATACGGCCAAACTGGTCTGTTCAGACCAGAGCTCCTTCAGGGACCATCTTAATCCATATGCTTACATTGAACTTAATCAAGATAGCCTTTATACAAAGTAATTTTCACATATTAGTTTATAGTGGTAGGTTTCTCTAGAAACATAAGCTTTCTATGTCAGTATCAGTTGTTTTCCAAATTGCATGCATATATAGCAAGAGGCAGAGTTAAAACATAATATTGTCAGACTACACAACCAATGGCAGGTGACATCTCAGGCAAAAGCCTGAATTCACCATTTCCAAGTTCATGCTCCCAGTGGATTAAATGCATTTCTCAAACAAAAGCGGTTTACAAGTCACAAGAGACTAGGTCACTTCTATAAAGTATTTAACCCATTAAAACAGAAACACTTGGTCTTGTCTACAAGATGCTATAACTTTACTTATTGAGATGAAGAATCCTTGAAGAGCATACAAATAAAGGAGGGGAAAAAGAAGCAGGCATTTTTGAACCACATTAATGGATTAATTATTACATAATATGCCTGTCAGTCAAGCGACATTTTCATTGACTAAGTACTATGTAAGAAATTAAATTATGCAAGTATTCTTGAATCAGCTAGAGGGTACTTAAAACAGCAAACATGCCTAGGGATACAGAAATTACAATGTGGCAAGTTTGAAGCCATCTTAAAAAAATCTTTATAAGCAACATGATCTTGTGGAACCTGATAAAATAACCATTCTCTACAAGTAATAATTCACATCAGCAGATAATGTTTGACATATGGTCACATAAGATCAAATGACTTCAAGAAATTAAAATAAATTAAAGAGAGTATTCCTCCTAACAGGAGAGATTCAGCCATTCAGCCCATCCACAGCAAAATTTCAAATTTTAAACTGTGGTAATCCACAATAGCAAAAATCTACCCATTGCTGCATCAATAACCCTCCTCACATCTATTTAAATTTTCCATTTAATTTTTGTTGAAATATTGGAACCAAGCTATTTCTAAAATCGAAACACGATGCCCAGAAACAGAGAGGAAACCATTTCCAAGTTAAATAAGCACCTAATCTAATTTAAATTCCACACCACATTCAACATTACACGTTGTTACTGATGTTGAGATTTTGGCATAGACACAAGTCAGAGTAGAAATAGCTTATAAATTATCCAGCTTGTGCTTAAGAAGTCAGTGTGTGCCTATTAAGTGTTTTCTGAAGGGTCGGGGAAGGAACTGTTAAATATGGTCAAGAGTAGCATGTCAGCAGCTAAACATTCAACATCGAAGAATTACTTCTTATTCCAGTTTCACAAGTTCAGTAATTTTTGTAATTTTTTTTTTTAATACCATAAATAATTTTCCTTCCCCCACCCCCAACAGCCCGGATTACTGACAGCCTTTGAACCAAGTATTTTGTCTGTCTTCATGCCAACAATCATTTGGTGCACTACTTAATACTGATTAAGTCCCCAACTAGATTACTGGTTTTAACGCCTGATGTTAGTGAAGTTCTCTGTACACATGTGGACATCAGAACTATGTGGACATGTTCCAAGCCATTCACTGCATAACAGAGTAAGAAAAGCAAACAAAAAGAAATCTGGGCAGCACTGTTCCAGTCCAACAGATATAAACAACCAGGTTACCCACATGCAACTTGAATCACTTGAATTTCAGTAACTCGTACTGAAAGTAAAATACTACCTTATCTTTAGAGGGTCTGAGGACTGTGTCACAGGCAAGAAGCCAAGCACATTGCAAAGAAGTCTGACAAAGCATCATGTTCCTAGTCTTTGAATCTACTGATCCCTTAGATACCGAGTACAGAACCAAACCCAACTGAAAACTAGGTCCTCCCAAGGGTACTAGCTACACAAGTTAAAAGCAGTAGCACTACTTGTGGTAAAAATACCAGCAAGTCTGTAAGCAGGTTGTTCCTACTTTAGAGAAGCAAAGGATAACTCCATTAGTGTGTCTGTAAACCAATACCTGAACATAAAAAAGCCTGGTTCTCCTCCTCACAATTTTGAAAAAAAAAAAATAAGTTTTCAAAATTTCCTTTTTCCACATCAGGTCCAGTTTCACAGCACTTTGGCTACACACAGTATGCTGTACCCTTACATATCATACTCTATCATGTTTCTAGGGGAGGAAAATTAGTCCATAGTAGGGCTAAAGGTGTGTGGTGGGAGGGGACACCCAAGCTCTCCCCACTTGTCCCAACAAGGGGGGTACTGTCAGACAGACAGTAACGCTCCAAGATCACAAAAAGCTGCAGATGAGTAGAAGAGACTAGGACTAGCCACAGTACAGTAAGCTTCTACCATTGTCCTAGAGGACTAACCCACACGCTTCCTGATACTTGCCCAAAATCTGCTATAGCAGCTTTGTCCTGGTCCCAGTGGAACTCCGGTTCAGAAGCTACATGCTAGGCAAACAAGCCTCAAGTATTCAAGATAAGTCTTAAATTGCCAAGGCAAAAAGAATACAGCAATAACCATCCACTCTCTTCAAAAAAATACCCCAAACTCCACAAAAACCAAACACAAATGAAGTACTACACGTTACTGGTAAGTCACTGGAGCAGAAATACCTTCTTTCAAAGGCAACCTAAAGGCTAACTCCTGTAGAAGCATATTCTTAAAGGAACCCAAGAACTTAAGAGGAACTTAGAACTTTAAAGGAACTTTACTGAACACTAAAATTAGCAGTTTCATTAACTGCCTTTCAAGTATATATCACAAAAACTTATGTTTCTATTACACAGTTAAAAGGAATATCAGCTCATTTACAGAAATATTTCACATGCTACTGTTTTGCCTTAAAGGAATTTAGCAAAGCAATCAAGGCCTCTTCACTCAAGAGTACCAGAAATAGGGGAAGTGTTGAAATACAAAAAAGTCATCACAAGATCTCTTAGCAGAGATCTTCCAAGCCTTTCTGATTCCCCAGAAAGCAGCAGCCCTGTGCAGAAGCCAAAGCCAACATGTCTCTAGAGAGCTCCAGTCTAATTCAGAGGTGCCTGCAGGTCTACCTTCAAAGGCAGAGACCAAGGGCAGCCCCTGCCTTGAGCTCAAGATTTCTCAGTGCTATAAGCGTTTGGAAGTGGCTGCAGGCTCTCAACACCTCATTGAACCAATCCAGCAGCATCTCTGTAAAGCTAGAGGCTAAAACAGAGGCTGCAGATGTTTAAAGTCTCTCAAGATTGCCCCTCAGGAATGGCGTACACCCACATGGGGGGAAGCTCTGGATTATTCTTTGCCAAGGTTACAAGTGCATTCAGGAAAGGCATTTACGTCTTTCAGGATAATGCCTCAAATTGAGCCTTAGAGCTGCATAAAGATGTAAATAGTTAAGGTGGTGAGATGAACGAGGACTTCATAGAATGGTTTAGATTGGAAGGGACCTTAAACATCATCTAGTTCCAACACCCTGTTATGGGCAGGGACACCTCCCAGGTTGCTCAAAGCCCCATCCAACCTTGCCTTCAGTTTTACAAGGATGAAGAAAAGAATCTAGAATCAGCAACAAATTCCATTAGCAAACACTGGTTTAACAAAAACTTCTCCATTTCTAGTTTCACAAGCAGAAGCTACCAGTAACAGATGGCATGGAGACTTCCCTGTCATGTGTTACAGGGTTCACTTATGACAAGCACATTAAATACTAATACCAAGTTAACAGACAAGTATTTTAACCTGCTGCAATTCCAGCTCTTAAAGTTTTCTGCCACCCAGCATGTGATGATACTCTGAAATAAGACACTATGGAAGCTTCAAAAGTGATAAAAAAAATGCTTATAACTGTAGCCAGTAGGGGTCATTTCAGTGTAAAAAATTGCAGTGAAAGAAAAGGAGGGAGAGTAAAAACGTCAATTTCTATTCACACAGTTCTATGTCACGTCAATTTCCTCCTCCTTGAGCTGGGATAGAAAAGGGGTTGCACTCCCAGTAGACAGAATAATAATAATAATAATAAAATGTAGCCTTTATTCCATTAATGGATAAAGGCAGGGCTTAGTACTACTCATACATCAGGCATCACCAGCCTAGCCTGTTGCACATGTGCCTGTAAACTGCATAACTGTTTAGGTCACCGTGATCAAAAAACCAGAGCTAAGCAACCCCATTTCAGTGATCGGAGGTGGTACGTTAAGACCTCTTTTTTGCTTGCTGCCACCCCTGGTGCACTACAGGCACCATGAAGAACAATACATTACTTCTGCTGCTTAGAATGAGGCCGTTTCCTGACAATTCAGTAATAGGTATTCCAGGACTATTTATTAGGCTGACAGTTCAGCTCAGTTGCTTTTCATTTACAAGAATGAAAATTAAATAGATAACTTATCTCCCTGACTATTCCTACAAGGACAGCTGGAAATAGTTCCTAACCACAACACTAATTGAAATGCAGTCTTGCCAACAAATGCCTCATACTATTTTCAACAGTAGATGGGACGTGTTACGAGTTGAACTACAGCAACGTACAGATTGCATCATTTCAAAGGAATGAAATACTCCTAAACTGCCAGAGACGTCCGTACTGTGATACAGTATGGGAGTTGGAACATTAAGGCATTTAATGACTGCAGGCTTCTATTTCCTTTAACCAAGGGTGGAGAGCAGGAGGGAATTGGGGGGGGTGACACAAGCTGCTTAAGCCAAGCTTTTACTTGAAAACATGCTAAGTGAGAAACTCATCAAAAAACAGGTAGGTTTTAAAACTATCTTCTCCCTCTTTGCTTATACTTTTTTTATGTAAGGAAACTTTTCCAGTATATATTAAAAACAATTAAGGAGAAAGGCTACAGCAATGTACATACAACAACATAGTCTCAACCAAGGTCTTCAAAGTAGTTTAGGGAGATTTTTTAATTGTTTTACAAGAGAGCTTCAACCCTGAAGCTGGTCCTGCCCAGGCAACAACTGCAGAGACTGATGGCATCGGTTATAGCACAGGTGGGACACACTGTTCTGCTGTGGTTTGCAATTTATATGTGAGGGAGGCAAATAGAGTTTTAAACTAATAACAAACGCCGAGACAAAGGTCAACTGCCCCCTAAAAATTGACCGATTTTAGCTCTTTCAAAACAGCACATCATTTTAAATGCAAGTTTTTCGGACAGATGCTGCCTCACCAGCTCTCTGGACTTTCTGCTGCCCTCTACCCGCCGAGAGGAGACCGCCTCCCTCTCCTTTTCCAGAATTGTCGAAGCTCCCGCTCCAAGTCCCACATACATTTATACATTTCCCAAACTACCGGGAATTTGTAATCTCTTTACAGCGCCATGTTTTTCCTCAACTTGGGGGAAAAGGGACCTAGATGGACTAGAGAAAAAAGAGACTACAAATTTGTCTTTGGACTTTTGTTGAATTATATATGTAAAAAAATAAACCTGAGAGACTCTCATAGATACAAGATTTGAAGGAGGGGTGTGAACTCCTCTTGCATTTCATAGCGATTCATCACCTCACAAGCGGCCGGCAGGAAGAAGTGACTTTGTGAGGAGTTCTGCCGTGGGGATTTCTCCCTCCCCCTTGATGCTCCAGACATCCCTTATCATCATATACTGAGTAGGACAGGCGGGGAGATATTAAGTGACAGGAACAGGAAGGAAAACTTTACAAGAGATGATCAGCCTTTGTGTTTCCTTACAGAGGAGGGAATCCGGAACAAGCATCATGCGTGCACGACTGACCTCCACCGATTCCCATCTGCCAAACCCCTTCCCCGAGCCCTTTTATCGAGGGATTTTTTTTTAGTCGGGCATCAGCAGTTGGTATCAGCTATTGGCGAAAGAGCAAAGCGAGAAGTGGAAAAGCCTGGAAGTCGAGACTAAGGAAACGAAGGGTAAAAGTTCTAAATGGGGACGGGGGGTAGGGGGGAGTAGGGAGGGAAGCTTAAAAGATAAGATCGCTGATGGGAAAAGCGGGCGGCGTGGAGGGAAGGAGGGTACACCGGCGCGCCCTCCTTCCCTCCACGCCGCCAAACCGGTACCCCCCACCCCAGGGGACGGACGGACAACCGGACGATGTTCCGCCGCCTCTCACCTTCGCAGACGCCCACTTCGTACTCGGTGATGGAGTCTCCATTGAGCGGCGGCCGAATGACACAGCGCAAGCCCCGGTCGCAAGCTCCGTGCAGCCCGTAGACTCCCCCGCAGCTCTCGTTGCGCTGCCGGGCGCACATGAAACAGCAGCCGCAGATGCCCAGCACGATGCTGCCGGGGCAGCTCTTCGGCTCCTCGCATTTCGACTCGTCGCAGGGCAAGCAGACCAGAGCCCGCGTCCCCGACTCGCCCAGCAGCAGGGCCAGCACCAACAGCCACCCCGCCGCCGCCAGGTGCCAGCCGCCCTCTCCGCCCGGCCGTCTCCTCCCCGCCGAGACCGCTGCCAGGTACATCCCGGCCACCGCAGCCCGGCCTGGGCCGGGGGAGGGAAGGGGGAACCTCTCAGCAGCCCCCCTCGCGGGCCGGCAGACCCGAGCGTGCCGCAGCTCCTTCCCGCCCCCGCCTCCGGCCCCCCGAGGAAAGTTTCCTCTTGGTGGCGGCGGCGGCCGCTTCAGCCAAACTTCTCCTCCGGGCGGTGGCGGCTCCGCCCGCTACCCCCTCCGGGAAGCGGCGTCCCTCAGTCCGTATGTCCCTCGGCTGCCGGTTCGCGCTGCGAGCGAGCCCCCGAGCGAGGCGGCAGCGATCGGTCGGCTCTGCCCCGCTCGCTGCCCGAGTCCCGACTCGCCTCCTGCCTCCGACTCGCCCCGCTCCGAGTGCGCCCTCCGCCCTTCCCCCATTGGGCGGTGATCGCCGTCGCCCCGCCCCGCCTGCCCTCTTCACACCTTCTCATTGGGTACCACTCAGAGCTGGCCCGGCCCTCCTCCTCTCTCCCCCCCTCCCCCCCCCCCCCCCCCCCCCCCC
>BJBW01001874.1:0-97535 GCA_004320125.1 Scolopax mira
TTGAGCTTCTGGGTGTTGGATCGGACAAAACGTCGGCTGAAGGTGCCTGTTGCTTGTTTTCCACAGTTGTCCTCAGAGACTCTGTTTCTAATCCCTCCTCTCCCGTAACTTCATCTTTGAAAAACTGAGTGGTGGTGCACATTCTCTGAGCTTTTCACCAGGAGACATCTCTTCCAGGCCTTGGCTTCACCCCTGTGACCTTCTCTGGTGAATGTCCTTCTGCATCCTCCTTGAATCAAGGATATTGTCACTTATTATTTTTCTTTAGCACTAATATAAAGCAGATTATTTCTATGTCATCTTCACCCTGGACATTTTCTTGTTTGGGGGATTATTTTTCATGGCTTGGGCAAGGGAGAAAAATTCACTGGTTTTTTTCTGTATGTGAATATTTACTGAATAAGACTTTTCTTTTGTCCTTCACATTCCCAATTTATATCCTTGTTGAGATGGACAAATTCCCCGTGGATTCCAGGGACCTAAAAGCCAGAGGGGAATAAAGGGTCTTTGAAATTACTGCAATTCACACGTATCTGCTTTGCAGCTCCACCAAGTACCAGTGTTCCCCCAGTAGTCTTAAAAATCGCTCCCTACCCAATATTATATGAGGGGGAAAAAAAAAAAATAAGGATCTGGTTTGTTCTAAGAAAATAGGTAAAAAAGGTGAGACTTTGATGTGCCGCATCCCTGAACAGAAACTCCTACTTGGGGCAAAGTTTCCCCCTTCTCCCTGAAGACTCTCTTGAATATAAATGCATCTCCAGGTATTTCCTGTAATTCCTGATAATTATTTCAATCAAGATATCAATTTATAACTTCCTGCCTAATGAAATGCAGTTTCTCACCGCGTTATCCTTTGATATGTAAAGATGCCTTTGATCTGCAGCCCCGTGCTGGGAAGACCCATGCAGCTTTCACACCTGGCTCGTCAACAAGCGGAGCCAACGCTGCACTGCGAACGTGACTTGGAGGTGACACCGAAGCTTATTGCTGCTTCTTGATGAAGTCTAGAGGTGATAAATACTAATCCAAGTGCACCTGGCTGGATTTGGAAGAGCCTGGTCCAGTAAACCCCCTCATTTTCCTCTAAACTTATCCAACCTAATAGTCTTCTCCAGCAGCAACAGGAGATGATATTTCAGAACATGCAAGGCCAGATATCTTCAGTTCCTTCCCCTCCGCTCTCCCCACAGCAGCAATCATGGCATCGTGGGGGATACAGCAAAGTGGGGGTTGGTCTCCTCTCACAGGAACAGGCAAGAGGACAAGAGGAAACAGCCTCAAGTTGCACCAGGGGAGGTTTAGCATGGATGTTAGGAAAAAATTCTTCACTGAAAGGGTTATCAAGCCTTGGAACAGGCTGCCCAGAGAAGTGGTGGAGCCGCCATCCCTGGAGGTATTTAAAAGATGGGTAGATGTGGTGCTTGGAGATATGGTTTGGTGATGGTTTTGTCTGTGTTAGGTTGGACTCAATGATAGAATCACAGGATTGTCTAGGTTGGAAGGGACCTTAAAGATCATCTAGTCCAACCATCAACCTAACCCTGACAAAAATCACTAAACCATATTCTTAAGGACTATGTCAACCCATCTTTTGAACACCTCCAGGGATGGTGCCTCAACCACTTCCCTGGGCAGCCCATTCCAATGCCTGATAACCCTCTCCATGAAGAAATGTTTCCTCATACCCAATCTAAACCTCCCCTGGTATAACTTGAGGCCATTGCCCCTTGTCCTGTCTCCTGTGACTTGGGAGATGAGACCGACCCCCGCCTTTATACCCCCCTTCAGGTAGTTATAGAGTGCGATAAGGTCTCCCCTCAGCCTCCTCTAGAGCAATGTAAATGTCTAGAGCAATGTAAAAGAATATAAAATTTGAAAAGCAAATGTCTTTCCACTATGATCACCTGTACGGTTTTTAGTAAGGATGTTTAACTCTTTACCAGAAGCCTGTTAGTTCTGATGTCCTGTAAAATTAGTCTTTTGTGAAATATTATGATGACTGAGGAGTCTTAAAGATTGTAAAAATATCTTGATGTAAAAAATTAGCAGTTGTCAATTAAATGGTGATAGTGCTATGCTGCTTTATTGTAGAAAACACAAGATGTTTGTCAAGTTTTTTTCAGGAGTCAGACTAACTGAAGAACACCTTTACAAATGTCTTGGAAGTTTCATTCAGTGTTTCTTCTCTTCCAAACTTTATATGTGGTTTAGGAGCTGCAGTTAGTCTAGAGGGAGGATAGAGAAACTCCTGGTTTGCTCTTCCTAACATAAAAGAGAAGGCAGGAAATTTTCTTATGTCGTCACTGTAATGCTTGCTTCTAAAAGCAAAGATTTGATATATTTGTAAAGACAAAGGTGTGTTTTCTGTCATTATCCACTTTTTCTTTTTTTGGAAACCCGATCCTGAAGTGATTTTGCTTGAGTTATTAGTTAACTATAGTGGTGCTATTTGAGGTCTGGGAAATGGTATTTTTACTTTGACTTGCGTAAGAGACACAGTATGACAAAAGCACTATAAATACATATATATATATAAAGTTATTCTAAAAGTGGGTTTCTCTCTTCATAGAAAAGCTAGCAGACCAAGTAATGCAAAATCCACAAGTCCTGGCAGCTCTACAGGAACGTCTTGACAACACGGCTCTTACTCCTTCAAGTTACATTGAAACGTAAGTACAGGGCATAATAAAAGTCTTGAAAGACTGAAAGCACAATAGGATGATATTACTGTGTAATTAAGGTAGGAAACTGGAACAAGTGATTCACTAAGAGAAATGGTTGATTAAACTGTGATTCATAGTGGCCTGCTTCTGGAAGGAAGAGTCAAGTTTTCGTTTTACACAGAATTGCAAACAAAATTTTGTGCAGTCCAGTATTTTCTGTGGCTATTATTATTTTGGTTAGAAATAGGTCCCCTTGTCCCCCTTTAGTTTCCTTCTGTGACCCTAATTTTGTCAAAGTGTGTGCTGCATTGACTGATTATTTTTATAAGATTGTTGTCCAGGATGTAGTAGAAAGTTCAGGAGTTGTAAATCCTTAGTTTGAAGCTTAGTTTTGTGTTAATTGTAGCATAGACTTAAACTTTGAAAATTGCCTTTAGCAGATATTTGTGCTTTTATTTTTTTAGTAGGAATATCTGGTAGACCTCTTTTAAAAATAATTATAAATGCTATAAAAAGTTTTTTTTTTACCTGACAGCATATATAGGCTTAATGGTTTAAAGTCCAGATCAGCAGTGTGTACCTTGCTGAGTATCATCGATGAATCAGCACCCCCCCTTACCCCTGTAGAATGCACAGTTCTTACTTCTCATAGATGGATCCATACAGCTCTAGTCTCATAAGACTAAAGTTTAGGTGTAAACAAAGGTATTAATTTCAGATCCCTGGGGTGTTGGCCTCACGGAACAGAAGATAACACCATTGTTCTCAACTTGGATGTGAGAGGAGTCCTTGAACATTTTGAAATAGGTTTTGAAGAAAAATGTGTGTTTGAAATAAGCTGCTTATAACTAAAAGCAGTCTTTAAAGAAAAAGTTAATTTCATGGTGATATGTTAAATAATGCTGAGGCAACTAACTTTTAACCTTAAAAGAATTGTTTGGGTTTTAGCTTGCCAAAAGCAGTGAAAAGAAGAATCGATGCCTTGAAACAGCTCCAGGTGAAATGTGCCCATATAGAAGCTAAATTCTATGAAGAAGTACACGATTTAGAGAGAAAATATGCAGCACTCTATCAACCCCTTTTTGATAAGGTGGGAAGACTATGTATATAATCTTTGTCTCCTTCTAGATGAGTCAGTTCTGTTTGAGTATATGTAATTTTACATCTTCAATTATATTCTTGATTTTTTGAACACAGAGAAGAGAGTTTATTAATGGAGAAGCTGAACCCACAGATGCAGAGTCAGAATGGCACAGTGAAAATGAGGAAGAAGAAAAACTAGCTGTGAGTACAAGTTGGGAAATGAAGTAGAGATAAATTGGATCTTTCAGAATGTATTCCTGTACATTGTTTTCCGTTGAAAGTCTTCCCTTCTGGAAATATTTATTTTATCATTAATGTGTTATTGTGAGTTTCGTCCAGCGAAAGCTTTTAAAGTTAGTTTAGCCTTTTTTCACATTTGTATCTTGCCTTTGTTTGCACTGTTCGTAACCTCTTAACAGTGTCTTTCTGATAACGGGTTCCATTCCAGTGCTACATGATACCCCAAGATAATAAAAGGCTGGCTGTTTGTCTGCCTGCCCTCTTTACTTTGGGGGACATAACTAGCTTTCATTTCCATAAATACAGATTAGATACACAAATGTCACCTGTTCATAAAATGGAATTTACCTAATAAAATGGGTGCTGGGTAGTGGATTGCTACTTGCCTATTGAGTAGGAGCCGTCTAGATTTAGGGAGGGATAATAAGATTTGCTGGATGCCTTTTTTTCTCCTGTCACTTTTGTGTATACACACATATATATATGAGTGTATACTTGTTTCTTGTTTCTTTTTCTTGGACAAGTGACCTACTTATAAGTCTATATTTCCCATTCTGTCAGGTTTTCTTTGCATTTTTATCTTGGCCCACCTTCAGTTTTTGGACACTGTTCTTATGGACAATGTTCTTCTGTATACAAAGTACTCTGAGCATAAGCAAGAAAGGTTTGTTAGGCTTTCTGTAAATAGGGTATTGACAGGGCCATATTCCATGCAATTTTAGATCAGAAACATGTCTAGATGGCAAGTAAACTGCAGCTTCATACTTGGCTATTTGTAATCCAAGTAGCTGCCGTATGGAAGATCGTACGTACTTGCTGCTACCTAGTGGTGTAAAAGGAAAGGTGCAATGCAACTAATTCAGACTGCAAATTGCCTATTTTGTTTGGATGGAGGAGTGACTTAGTCATTCTGTTTTTATAACATCTGACATCAGTTTTGTGTAGAGAAGCTTGTATTGCGGAATATTAATAAATGAAAACAATGTTATAATAAAAACTAACCATGAAAACCAACTCTACCTAGTATTCTGAATTTGACATTTTTTTAAACTGAAACGCTTTAAATGGCACATGAAGCTACAACAGGGAGATAACTAGAAAAGCAGGGATGTTTTTCCTATTTGTAGAAAGCTAGAAATAAGTTTTTTATTATTTCTATTTGTCAAGTCAGCAGAACTCTCAGTCCAGTAAGTCTTTGTACAGAAGAATTCTAAATAAGTAAATGAATGTAAATCTGAATTAGATGTATATATGTTTAGTTGTCTAAATAAATCCTGTCTCTCTTAACCTCATTTAGTGAGAATAAAATGTTCCTTAAACACAACTTCAGAGATGGTAAATGTTTTGTACATCTACCTCTGTTTATGAAATATATTTAGAAACTGTGATTTTTATTTCTTAAATGTTTCTGTATTTGTTTCACAGGGAGACTTGAAAAATGTAGTGGTAATAGAGGAAAAAGCGGAAGGAGAAGAGACAAATGTCAAAGGAATTCCAGACTTCTGGTTTACTATCTTTAGGAATGTAGATATGCTAAGTGAATTAGTACAAGTAAGTTTGTCACCTGAAAAGATTAGTTTCTGACATGTGTTAAAGGAATTACTACTTTTTCCAGTTAATAGTGAGTGTTTGTGGAATATGCGTGAGAGACCAAAACTTTGAGTCTTCAGAATTCTTAATATTATTCCTGAAGATTCTTGAAGGGCATGTGATAGACAAATAGAACAGTGGACTCAAACTGCTAAACACTGTTTGAGTTTTGAAAAAAACTCAGATATTTGACTGTTGAAGAAATGATCTTATAACAACCTTTGTGGATACTAAAATCAAGCTTAAGTGCTGCTTAGAAAAACTGTTTTCCTATAGTTTTGTTAGACCATAAAGGATTTTTTTATATTATATGCCTGTAATACAGGATATTATAAGCATACCCATGGATTGGTTGAATTTTTGTTAAATGGCTTATGTGGTTTTGCTCTCAGTTATATCAATTGTTTTTAATGCTGTTAAAGACAACCTTCCTGAAGTCTATCTTTCTATGAATCTCACTAGTGTTAAATAATATGAATTAACTTAGTTTATTTTCATTAGTGGTAATGTAGCCTAGTATTGTACCAGTATTCTTATTTACTGAAGACGAGGCCTAAAAATTGAGAACTTTGTGTGTGGTATTTGGATCCAAATCTGAACTTTAGCTGAAATCTTTGAGTAATTACAAGGTTTGGTTCGCTCTTAAGAACAGGTTGAACAAGCAAGCTAGATTCAAATTTTGTTTCTTCTAAATATTGCCTATTAAATAGGAATTTTTTTTCTTTTTATAATTTTTAGGAATATGATGAACCAATCTTGAAACATCTGCAGGATATTAAAGTTAAGTTTTCTGAACCTGGACAGCCTATGGTGAGTTTTCTGTTTCTTATAAAAATTGTAGTAATGAAGTGAACAGCGTTTCAAAACTTTAATTCCATTCTCTTCAGCTGGGATATGTGAAGATTTTCTTTCTAGGCTAATATCTTCCTGCTTTGCCTGTTAACGATTTATCTTCAGCTTCCCTACCCTGTCATCTTTTGTCATTTAACCTGAATATGTCTGACATCATTGTGCTTTCTATATTCCAGTTCTGTCTCAATTCTCTGTAGTTTTCACTTTCTTTCTCTCTCTCAAATTCCAATTTAGCTACTCTTAGTAAGAAAATTACACACCTGCTTTTGGTTCACTTGAAAATAAGTTGTGGAAAAAAGTATGGGTGCTACTCATTATGTCAAATATTTCATCAAAAGAATAGATGTGACTTCATAACATTAATCAAAAAGCAAGATAATAGATACTGTGCCTATTGAGAAGGCTAGAAAAATGAATAGATATTTTTAAGTGTGCCTAATGAGCAATTTTTAAAGTACAACTTTGCCTTTTTCAGAAATTGTTTTCTTGTTCAAGTTCAGTGTACAGAAACTGTACTGTCCTTCTTGAAAAGAATACAGATACTGTCTTGTTGAAAAGAAGTTTTTCTGTTGCTTAATTCATGCAGACTATACTTATTCCTTGAACTCCTTTTGAGGGCGAGGCACGGAGAAGGATTTTTTTTTTTTAAGCATCATCCTTATGCCTTTTGCCCTCCATTTGGTATTTCTTGTTTTGTCTTACTGAGTTGTAGCCTTTTGACAAAGTCTAAAGTGCAAGAAATGTTTCATTGAAGATCTGCCTAAGAAAGATGGCATTTAAAATGTAAAAATACATTTTAAAGGTTAAAACAGCTGAAGCAAACCTTGTTATTTTTCAGTCCTCATCTTTCTCCTATTGGCACCAAAAAACTTGAGCTGATATTAGGCAAGTGAAGTAGAATGGACAGAGGAAAGATTGGAAATTAGGTTCTTAAATATTGCTATGGCTGAAGGAGGGGGATAAGAATTTTATGAAGAAAATGAATTGTTTAAGCACAAAGTCAAGTTGTCTAAGAAGCTGGTGTTTTGATTTGCTTTTTTATCTCGAAGCTTATCTATTCAGTGGCATTTGGATGATTTGGATTTGTTTCTGCCTACAGCATGTTTGTATTCTCATTCAGCTTTGTTTTACAGTACCTTAAGTTGAATAATTGCTCTTAAAACACTAATGAATTTATTTTGACTTGCACTGTTCGTAACCTCTTGACAGCATATTTCTGTGAATAGGTTCCATTCCAGTGCTACATAAAATCCAGTAATGGAAGGCTGACAAACTCCCTGTCCCTTCTGTATTTGGAGACAAAAGGATGCATTCCTAACTGCTTTAATGAAACCTGTTGTCCAGTTGTTAATGGCTGGCTTGTCTGAAATTCTCTGGCTATTGAAATTGTTGCAGCAGTGGTAGCTTTGTACTGTGAAAGCTCACACAACCACTGTGTGGTAAATATGCTAATTCTGCTGGGGATTAGGTTTTGCCACTAAAAGAAGTAGGTGGTGATAATTTTCTGATTTACTATTGACCCAAAGTGATTAACTATAGTTACTGTCCTCCAAAAGTAGATTTACCTGGATATGATAATGGTGGTTACAAAGTTTTGTTTGCTATAGCCTGTATATATAAACTTTATCTGCATGAAGTATAAGAGATTGCCTAAGTATTTGCTTTTATTTATTTGTAATCGTGTGAATAAACTTACATATGTTTGTATAAATATAATTGTACTTGTATAACACATCTATTTGGACGTTGGTATCCTTACCTAGCATATTCAGACCTGGGTGACATATCTGGGTCTGACTTCAGTAGGTAGCTTAAAATAAGGAAGTTGTCTTTTTTTGAACGTCATGAGACCATCTCATACTGTAGGGGAAACCTAGAAATACATGTAAGCTGATATCAAAAGCAGAGATATCTAAATAAAGACTACTGGAAAGGTTATTGCAACTTTTCAAATAGTATGTGAAATTTGAAGCCTCTTATTCCATACCTGCTAGTTAGGAGACAATGAAATACTGAAATGCAGTCTCTGCAGGTACTTTTGTTTTCATAGGCCTTGGGGTCCTGCATGTTAAGTGATGCTGCTGGCTACCTGTTCATAATCCCAGTGACAGTTTTGTGTTTGAGTATGAATGTTAGTTGCTGGTAGTAGATAAGCTAAGTTTGTAACTTATCTGCTGAGCATGTTTGCCAGAGAAACTTGCCTTAGCTGAAGACAACCTCTAAACCATACTGGCTACCCTGAATTGCTTTAGAACAGAAGGAAGTAAAGCTGAAATAGGCTATGTGAAGCCAATACAGATATTCCACTACGTGTCTGGTTCCCAGTGGCTTCCTTTCCTGAAACTGTGAGCATGTGAATTGGGAAAGCTACTGTTGCTGCCAGTCCCCATCACTCCTTGACCACTATCTTTCCAAATTTGTCACATGAGGGATTCATGTGGTCATAGAAAGGATATTGCATGGAAAGAATACGGGGCTTTTGGGAGATGAGAGAGAAATGTTTTTGAAGAGCATGCTGTCCCTAGAGTTATTTATCCTGTATGCATGTGGTGGATGTTTAGAAAGAGGGAAGGTCACAACAGACTTGAGTAATAACAATTAATTTTCTGGTCAGAGTCTGAAGAGTGCCTGGGGAGGTATATACATGAGCTATGCAACTCGTGGTCTGAAAGGCTAGTGTTTTTGGCAATTACCAATCTGTTTTACATGTGTACTAGGTCTGGCTCTAACAACATATTGCTAGGGTAGTAAATAAAATATTTAAGGTAACTGTTATGCATGTTGTGGCTGTGCAGTAGATACGGTGATGTTGGGGATTTTGACTTTCAGCCCTTCTGTGGTGTTAAACTGACCTACCTAGGGAGACTTTCTCATCCTTCAAATAACTAAAGAAATGCTGCTGAAAACCTGTTTCCCCTGTTCCACGGCAATTTGAATTTTGTTTTATTTCTAAATGGTTCATAATTGATAGTGTGTGTGCAGTAGGCATATATAGCATCGTGCAATCGGTTTTTGCAAGCTTTTCAGATTTGAAAATCAGTATATTGTATATGGTGTGGTCTGTAACTGGAGCCTTCTGTTCTCTATGTAAGAAACTGAATTTTTTGCAAAAGACTTTCATCTGCCAGTGGAAGGGCAAACCCAAATATAAGCAGAAACACTGCTTTGGGCTGTGCCCTGTTAAAACAGGGATGATGACTAGGCTTCCATTGAAAATTAAACCAACAATTTTTTCAATGTTCTTATTTCTATAGTTGCTTTTAAGACAGCAATTCTATATGTAAAGGTGAATAAAATGTAGTAGATTACCTGATTATAATTTGAATGTTAAAATTACCCAAGTTTTCTCTAGCTTCTTGTGCATGCAAAATAGAAAATTCTTCATTTCCTGCTTCTGGTGTACTTTGAAAGATAAGTTTGCCTTCAAATTCTTACTTATTTTCCTGTATTCAGAATTTGATTTAAGGTAATTCTACTGATGCACTGTTTCAGAGATCAAAGCAGTGGTAACGTAGAACTATATGAAACTCTTTTCCAGTCTTTCTCATTAGAGTTCCACTTTGGGCCCAACGACTACTTTTCTAATTCAGTCCTGACGAAAACATACAAGATGAAGTCAGAACCAGACAAGACAGATCCCTTTTCATTTGAAGGACCTGAAATAGTTGATTGTGAGGGGTAAGGAAAACTTGAAACTCAACTTTCTAAAGTAATAGTCCGTATTATCCAAAAGGTGTTTTCTCTTACTGTGACAACGATCAATGAAGATAAACTAAAGCTTTTTCTGACTTAAAAACTGGGAATGTTTGTAGGGGTTATAATGATGACGACCTTAGGCTCAGCATGCAGAAGTAACACATACATAGATATAGATACATTTTAATGTCGTATGCATTTTTAATCTTCACCTTTCAAATTTAATAGATTGTTAATGATGTAACAAGCCTTTTACTTCCAGATAATTAGGTAAATGCACTTTAATTGTTAGATTTCATAGACACGCACCACTCTCTCATCCTCAGTCTAATAAGTAGCCTTAAACTCTTTTGGACTCCTGCTCATCTCCTCAGCAATTTTTATTCCAGCAGTTCTTTTGAATCTGGCAGGAATTGGTCATGTATGATTTGTTCTTTCAGCTTGTTTTGAGGCTTGAACATACTGGCCATGCTATTTATTTCTGGCATTTGTGGCTGTGTATTTCCAAGTGAACTCGGAATGCAGAAAATTTTTTGGCAAAAATGTTTCAGAAATAGACTATGGGATAGTGAATTCTCATTTCTGTTCTGGAAGTCTACCGAGTTGGACACCATGTTAGACTTCTTTGGGTAAAAGATCATTCTATCTAACCTAACCCACTCTCTGCTCTGTAACCAGTCTTCAGTGCCACACCAGAGCACCTTATTGTACCTTATTTTTCTTAGCTTCCTTGGTGTAGTGTGTGGGTTTGGGTTTGGTTTTTTTTTTCCCCCCTCTCCTTCAAGAACGGGGTTTTGTGTCTTGGTAGGAGGGGTGTTGGTTGTGGGGTTTTTTTAGCTTGTTTTTGATTTTTTTTTTTGTTGTTGCTTGGTTTAATTTCTGTTTTTTTAAATTAACACTTGGGGAATGTCACATACTTGCTTTCTTGAAGGTACCCTGACAAATTCAAAAGCTTCATCCTTTAGTGCTATAGGTTAGCCTTTGAATAGAGTATTCACCTGCAGTGAGGCAAGATGTCTACTTGCATGTTGAGTGAAAGTAAAAGGCTAGTCAGCTAACTTGCTGATTCCAGCAAAATGTTTTCTATTGAAGTCTTACAGAGGAGGAATCTCTAAAATTGCTGGTATGTCAACTTTTATTTCAGTTCATGTTTCCTAATGAAGGTTATAGGTACTTGGGTAGAGCAGGAAAACATTTTTCTGTGACTTTATACAACTATAAAATTGTTGACTTTGACCATTTTTCTATGGGAGAAGGTATTTTGAGGCACTCAAGGGTTACTGTGGCACTTACTTCCATTAGAGAGCTACCTGTGTTTACCACTCGTTCTTTGCCATGTGCAGTTTTGGGTAAAACTATAGGTGGATGGAGAGAGACTCTTAATTGAGGTAAGTTTTAGTTTGCCCAGTAGCAGAAAGCCACTGATGAGGAATCTCTTTCTAGCTTGCTGTGCTTGATGGCCAACTGAGTTTCAGCGCTGGTTTTTGGGGAGCTAAAATGTGCCTCTCCCTGGCTACTCTTTGTGCGTTTATTTTTAGGGTAGCTGGATACTGCCTTGACCTGTAGTAAGAGATCATAACATTTTGTTTTCTACTGGTCTGACTGTTGGAAGAAAAATTCTCAACTGTTAAGATTTTGTTTTTTGGAATTGCTTAATTACGTCCTCTGTTACAAAACTTTAGTAGTTGGGGAAAAGAGGTATTAAAATATGGACGGGGGCAGCGATTACTCTGAAAAGACAAGCTTTAGCTTTTTCATTTAGGGTAATATTTGTTATGTCCAACATTTGCATATTCTCTAGCAAAAGGGTAAAGCTGCTTGACATCTTGTCAAGTAGATTAAGTTGCCAGGGTGAGTAAAACTAGCTTTAGAGAATAAGCCATCTTTGCCTTGATTTTTGTTGCTGTAATGGTCAGTTTCTTATTTTCACTGTTGTCTTGTGTTGAAATGCTGTTTCCCATGTGTTACCTCTAGGTGTACTATTGACTGGAAGAAAGGAAAAAATGTTACAGTTAAAACAATCAAGAAAAAACAGAAACACAAGGGGCGAGGCACCGTTCGGACAATTACTAAACAAGTACCTAATGATTCTTTTTTCAACTTCTTCAGCCCAATAAAGGGTAAGCTTGGGAATCAAGAAGTCTTAAAACATGTTGTGTTTTATTTATATGTGCTTGTATTTGAACAGCTGAAGCCTATACGCTGTTTATGCTGCTGCATTGTATACTTTCTTTTTACTAGAGGAAGATGGCAAACTGTAGCCCATCCAAATGAATCGCTTCATCCTGATGTCATTCTGTAGAATTTCACCATTAGGTGTGCTGTGTAAACAGGATTCACAGTATGGGAAGAGCCTTGTGTAGAAGAATCTCCTAAAGAAGTTGACTCTTCTTACCACAGGATGGCTCCATGCATCAATTTTAGATTTTTAACAGACAAAAGAAATCTTTTCCAGTACTGGTTAATTTACAGCATATTGGTTTCATTTAAACCTTTGTTAAGTGATGGAGCTTCTTGTGGTTTCTTCAAAACAATTTTTTCTTCTTGCTAGATCTCCCGCTGTACTTTTTTTTTTTTTAAACATGGATGGAAGAAGTAGTTTACTTTGCAGGTTTCAGAGATATATTACACAAAAGGGACACCAGTTCTTGTATGTACTACCTGTCCCTTCTAAATACCACTGCAAATCCCACGGGCATGGAGACACGAAACAAGCGATAAGTATTTATGAAGTTGGAGTTTGGTACAGAAAATACCCTTCAAGTTACACAACTATATTATTTTGTTGTTAAAGTAGCTCATTTCAAAAGGGATGGAGATTTGTTTGCCTCATGATGGTTTTGTATAATTTTTTTAAAATATTTAAAGGACATACTCTGGAGGTAGCTGTATAAGAAAGGTAAGACTGTGACATCTGCTGGCTGTTGATACTTCTGGTTTCATCTTGAATAGTCTGGGATGAATTACCAATTTCACAGTAGGATCACAGTACTATGGCACCTGAGTAGAGGACGGAAATCTGGTTTTGGCTGGGATTTTTTTTTGTGTGTGTTGTAGGTTTTGGTGTTGGGAATATTTTGGTTTTTTGCTTTGTTTTTTAACAAATGAA
The DNA here is from genome assembly GCA_004320125.1 of Scolopax mira. Lineage (NCBI taxonomy): Eukaryota > Metazoa > Chordata > Aves > Charadriiformes > Scolopacidae > Scolopax > Scolopax mira. Next base: position 13,237 of record BJBW01001874.1, read on the forward strand.
AATAGACCCCAACCTGTTCCTTACTGATTATAGTACCACGTCTCTTCTCAACAATTGCAAATTCATGACAAAATGTTAATCTACTTGGTAGCATATGTTTGTGGGGAGAAGAACAGGTTCATAGTGCAAATAAATAAAGTTACTGTAATTACAGCATTAATATGGAAACAAAACGTGTTGATCTTTGAGGGGAGAAATGTGATCTACATGCTTTCTGAAGCCATCTTTGTAGAAAAAGTATTTCCTGTGTAAAAATATTTGTTGTCAAAATGGCATCTTTGATGCTTTTACTACAGCACAAAATTCTTGCAAGTGCAGTTTCTGTGCGTTTAATTTAGGGTGAATCTGAATTGTCTTTAAAGGTTTAATAGTTTGCTTCATAACCCTAGTGTTCTCTGGTATGAGAAGGTCTTTATACTGTGGTTTGTCATCTTATATATTGATGTGGACTAGACTTCTCAAACTTTTCTTCAATTTACTGTTTTCTTTTCACAGTATCTGGTGATGGAGAGTCATTGGTAAGTTTACACTTCTGAAATGGCTTGATTGCTCTTTGCCATATCTTTTTTGCTAAACATCTCTATAGGGACTATTTGGTTCTTTGAGTACTTCGTATTTTTATTGTTATTTTTACTTTTGGCAAAGCTGAGCTTCGTCTTGATAAAATAAAATATACTGTTGACTTCAAGTAATCCACTGACATTTTGCATCTATAATGGTTACTGTTGGGAAGATGACATTGTTTTGGTTTTTTTTTAAATCATAACAGCCATTCTATAGTAGAGAGAATAACCTCAAGCATTCTGAACAATTCTGTAATGTCGGGTGTCCATAAATTCTATATGAGCCTTTTAAATAGAATGTGTTTCAGCAGGCCAGTAGCCTGTTTGTAGGAAGTAGGAAACTTTAAAAATAAATCTGCATTGAGACTCCTATTGTTATGAAGTTAAGTATACTAAAAGTACATGTGACCTGAATGTTGATGACAATGTGATGTTTCTCAAACCTGTAAATTCAAAATACTTCTGTTTGCTCTTCTGTAGCGCATCAAATTTTTAGGAGAAAAATCAAACTGACTTCCTTTACAGGATGAAGATTCAGAATTTACTTTAGCAGCAGATTTTGAAATCGGGCACTTCTTCCGTGAAAGGATAGTCCCTCGTGCTGTGCTTTATTTCACTGGGGAAGCTATAGAGGATGATGATAACGTATGTATGCTATCAGCAGTTTTGTTTGTTAGTCACCATGTAGAGAGAAACATTCTTCTCTGATCAGACTGCTATGTCACATTAGTTACATGAAACTACCAAAAAACTTGAATAGATTCCTTAGAAACGGGAAATAATTATTGAACTTGTTATAAATTGTTAAATCTCTGCTTCTAGAATGGACTTAGTTTCAGTAACTGTGTTTGAATATGATGCTACATTTATTATCTTCAGAAGATTTTGTGAATATTAGCAGAGCTAATAAAACCTTGGGTTTGTTTTTCAGTTTGAAGAAGGAGAAGAAGGTGAAGAGGAGGTGAGATGCATACTGTATCTTTTATAGATAATTAATTGCCTGCTACATTCCAGAAGTAGTCCTATATGGAGCAGAAAATAGTTGTTCATAGATGCTCTTGTAGGATACTACTTCCAAAAAGTTTAGCATTCTAGATTTAAAAAAATTAAAGCTGTTTTTCTTCTTAGCAAAGGTTCTTTCTGCAAGAACACTTACCCATTTTTTTCCTAGTATTTTGAAAGCCACTTTCTAATGTGAATAAGAAACTAAAGATGAGCTCTTATTTCTTGAGTGCTGCATGATACCAGTCTTATTTTAAAATGTTACTTTGACAGTAGTGGAATTCAGATGTCAGCTTTTAGTTGTTGTAAGGTTGAAGACTGGGCCTTGCTAAATGTAAAGTAAGAAAGGGAGTGTGTAGAACTGCTCAGGATAAAAGCTTAACTCAAGCTGGAATTTCTAGTATATCAAGAGCTCTGGTCCATTTACAGTAGTTTTGAATGAATACAAACGTGCTGTGAAAGGATTTGCACAATAACATTAAATAATACCACACTTAAATGAACTAATATCCTTTACAAATAATTATATTCTTATTTTACTGCTTTTACTGTGGTGTTCTTGCTAATTGTTTAAAGGTGCATACCTGACTGTCATCAAGTTCACCATAGCAGAGTATGTATGTGAGCTGGCAGCCTTCAGCATATGCTCTTTTTTTTTTCTCTTTCCAAGTTGCAGTATGGTCATTTTCTTATTTTAATTTTATTTAGCTGGGTCTTGATATAAGTGTATGTGTGTTTTAATCTGTTTTCAGTGCCAGATGTTACTACTTGCCTGTAGGAGTGTGTACAAGAGAGTGTGAAAATACTGAAAAATCCTGTGCAGGAGTGCATAAGCTCCAGTAATCCAAATAAGCAGAGATTTCTTGGAAGGAGGTCAAAATAAAGAACAAAATTACCAAAATTACATGTATATACTTACTACCATAACAGTAAAATTCCAAATAACATGTCAGGTAGAAGTTAAAAATTCTGGGAGAGTGCAGCAACTTATGTAGGAAGGTTGCCTTAAACCATGCTAAATCTTGTAAATATACGTTTTAAATCTTCTTTTAAAGATTGTGCTTTAAGATTTTGAAGACACTGCATTCTTTTAAGTTAGCCCAAGTAGTTTTAATGTTGACATCTGAAACACTCTGGAATACAGCGGTAATATAACTTGCTTTTTTGGTTTTTCTCCATTACAAAAAGTTGCACTTTTAACCTGTTTTAATTTCTGTTAGTTTATCTCTATTTTGTCATAGGAGTTGGAAGGGGAAGAGGAGGGAGAAGAAGAGGAAGATGCAGAGAATGATCCTAAGGTAAGGACTTTTCTGTGCTTAGTCATAATGCAGACTACAATTATGGGCAATGTAACTAAGGCTATAGTATTTTGTGAAAAGATGAATAAATTGTTACAAAGCAAAACTCATCCTAACTTCTGACTGCAATGTTTTAATCTTCATGAGCATTCAAATTGCTCTTAAAAATTGTTTCTGTGAATTGAAAAAAATACAGGTTTTGTCTTCCAACCTGCACCAAGAAAAAGATAAATTCTGAACTGTGTGCCTTCGCTCCTTCATGTTATCTCTATGTAAAAATGATACATTTTTTCTTTAGAAAGGTCTTATTTCAAATATTCTTGTGGCTGGACTTCAACTTAGTCTGACAAGTCTTGACTAGCTTGTTTGTTTCTTTTCTTTTTCTTAGAATTATTCTTTTTTGGTTGATGGCTACAGGTTAGGCTCCATGTATCTGTACTCAACTAAAAATAAAAAAAAAGTTAGTCCTCAGCTTTTAATTTTAAACTTTTAAGACTTTGGTTTAAAATGCAGCTTTTAGGGTTAGGGCTCCTTCTCATAGGTATTTTTCAGTCATTCAGTCACAGTAAAGTTAATGCTTAAATGTGATGAAGCTGGAACAGCGGTGACAGACTTGTGTTTGTGTAGTTCTTTAAACATCAGCTTTTAATTTTGTATAAAGGCACAGATGAAGAAGTGAAAGGCATGTAAAACTGCTTGATCTTTGGATGAAAGCCTTAACAGCAGTTTAACATGTCACTCTTGTGAGGTAGAGTTTTATTTTACATTATTGTATCACTAGTAAATGCTTTTTGTCACCCTGTCAAGAATGGAGCTTGTTTTTCTTTAGTGAGCAATACTCTATATTAAAGAAAGTCTGTCTTGCGGAAAGATTGATCAAAGAGCTTTGCAGTTCTGACTCTGTTCTGCAGGATCAAAATGCAGTGGTGTATCTGTCATGGGAAAAAGTGGAACACCTGAGGAAAATGTTAGTTCTGAGTTGAAGTATATTTGTGCCTAAGTATCAAATATCCTTTTGGAGGACTTGGTGTTCTGTAGGGAAAAAAAAAGCTTAAGGTATCTTGGAAGGTGATAGTTGTTGCCTCCTGTATTATTTTGTACATTTCACTTTTCATTCATGCTGACAGTTCCTTTCAATTTTTTCCCATTTAGGTATAATTTAAGTCTGTTTATCATTCATACATTTCTAGGTAAGGTGGAATTCCATTCATACCTAACTTCTGAGAGTTCCATTTGTAGTCATGCAATGTGGTGTTTTTTTCTAGGGTTTTCTGTTTTGTTTTTTCCTTGTTTGGGGAAGAGAAGTGGGGGAATGGTAATGTCAGAATATAGGTTTTAGTAGTGAAAAATGGAAAGAAATGTGTATAGAGATGAATGCCTTTAAATCATGTGATTAAATTAGATGTTTCAGAATGACCTGTGCATTCCTGGCATAATTTCTGCTTTGCCTTTGTAGCAGTCAAAGTGTATTTTATATACACATGATAAAAGATACTGAGACTTGTCAGACTTTTTTTTTTCCCTTGTTTCTGATTTGATGTTGTGTCTCTTTACTGCTTCCAGTGTACTTGCAATTTATTTCTTAAACATCTCCTGCTTTCTTGAGAACTCTTAAATCATCATCTTACTTAGTATGTCTTTTCCAACATTATTTTTACTCCGCCTAACAAAGGCTCTCATGATTATGAACAGATTTAAAAGAAAAAAGGTCTTTCTATTGTATAGTCATCTTCCACCTTTCATCCCACACCTCGTAGAGAACAATGCTTGCAACAGGCTCTGTACATTTTCTCCCCTGTATTTTAGGCTTGTATTTTTTTTCTTTGATTACTTAGGACAAAGTGTGGTCTTTCCAACTCATTCCCTTTCTGCATAGAATGCTCTTCTTTGCCTTTGTTAAACTCAAAATTGAGCTATGCGTTGGTGTGTTTTCTATTTTCTTTACAATCTGATGTGCTTGTAAGAAGCCAGCCACCCTGCCTCAACATACTTGCACTGTTCATTCACCTGCAACAGTAGTCCATCCGTTGCTCACAACAGCTTCTATGTTGTCCTGCTGCAATCTGTTACACAGCTCTCTTCACTTGGAATTGAAAATTGTCAGCCACTGGCTTCAGTTTTTCAAGCCACCTTGAATGTCTGGGTTTTGTCTTTTCAGACACATACCCCAATCCTGTTTTCCACTCCTTTTGTCCATCCCACTTTCTAGTCAAGTTTCTCCCTGTCCCTTGTTCTTCTTTACCTTTCAGTTTTCTCCCCTGCTTTTCTTGTATCTAGAATAGTTTTCCTTTTCAAATACACAGAAAATAATTGTTCTTTAGTCTGTTTTCCTTTCAAATCCATTTTTTCTCTTTAGTCACTTCCATATTACCTCCTTTGTCATACTACATTTTCTATATAAATGTCAATACTTCCTGCTTTAACTCTTCCTCTCTTCATTCCTCTCACTTCTGTCAGTTTTAAGTACATTTGAGTTGCAGTTAGAAACAGGTCGTTATTATTTCCTGCACAAAACACTTATGCTATTTATAAATTTTGGGTTTGGAAGACTGATTGGAAGTAGCTTCAGAAATTGCTAAGAAAACAGCTACCATAGCTTGTTTCCTTTAGTATGTTTTCCTATGTGCTTGCATGCCTTGTTTCTTCAGCTGTCTTTGTCACCTTACTGACACTAAGCTTCAATAGAGGAGTAGCAAACAAGGTAACAGTGAATTATGAGCTAAAGCTGCTGTGGGAAGAGGCTGCATATGCTTCAAGGTGCTTAGTCAATACTTAAAGTACCAGTGGCAGAAGGTCCTGTTAGCAGGAAATTAATTTTCAGAACCTTTGAAGTATTAGTTACAGTTACAGAGCGGGCAGTTCAGAGCACTTGCTTGCGTAGCTCCAGTTAGCTGAGTTTACTTCTCACGTATATATTTGATATCCTTGCTTTTTCTCATTTGGTAACATAGATTAGAAAATGAACAAAGATAAGGTTTAGCTTTAGGACCCCTAACTGAACCGTTCTGTGGTAAGATATCTGAAATGTCAAAAGGCTTTTCTCCTCCTGTGCTAGAAAGGACATAAGCTTTAGTGCCTTCTGCCTGCATTGATGCCACTGTTGGCAGCAGAGTCTCTTTGGAAGTCAAATGAGCTATTGATGGGCTGCCTGTGCCCGCACAGCTGCTTGAGCGGATGGCTAGCTTCCCAAAAAGTGATTTGTAAAAATAAGGAGGTAAAGGCTTCATTGCTCCTTGAATGTAGGAATGTCCCCTACCTAATCTGTCTAAATATTAAAGATGACTAGAAATTCAATGTCTCTTTCAGCAGTAACTTTATGTGAAAGAGATCTGGTTTGAAAGGATTACATTGCTAAGATAGTTGGCATGGATACTTTGGACTTAATGACACCGGATTAATTGGATGGGTAGAAGCAATGGGCTGTGTGTATGAAAGTAATGAGAGAAATATTACTTCAGACCTGCCTTTCCTTCTCCATTTTACCCGTATGGTCCTGTAAATTTTAGGTGAAATTCTCTCTTTAAATTTGTATGTCCTCTATGTCCATAAGCAGCTGATGTAGTTTAGCTGATGTTATGCTGATGTCTGAGCAAGTGGTCAGTCCGTAAGCTAACCACCTCAGGCTTCTTGCATCGCTCTCCTGGGTAATCAAATGCCAGAAGAAAAATGTGCATGACAGTTGTAGCAAGAAGGCTGTGGTTTGTTTGGTTTTTTTAAATTCTAAGCAAGTGATGCAATAAATAAGAGGTATTGGCAAAAAAGCTTTATATTTGGTTGTTAGCAAAGGAGAAAAATAGGTGGGAGTCTTGCTTATTTAGCTTGTATATCTCCATTGGAACAGCGTTTCAAACTGGTATCGAAGGCCCCAAGTAGTTTGAACTCCTTGCACAAAATAAGTAAATATTAAATATAAATATTAAATACTTAAAAGTCATAAAAATGTCCTACAGCTTTTCATATGAGCTTAAGGCATTCCTCATGACTCTATAGATAATCTTTTTATGTCAAGAGGAGTTCTTATTTGTGTAGTGCTGGTAGTGAACTTTTGGGTTTGCTGCTAAATTTATTTTAAAATAAGGTGCAGTTCCTCCTTATCTTTGCCAGCTAAAGTCTCCCTGGTCTTTATGGCCTGACCAGTGCACTTCACCACAATTTCTCAGATATCTTGGGAACTTAATTTAGCGAAATACAACATAACTGGAAATCTTGCTAAAATGGAGAGATGGCTAGTGCAGGGTCTGTTTGAGGCCAGTAAATGGATTAGTAGTGGTTGGCTTATCAAACATCACCATCAGCCTGGCATCATGGGAAGAGCAGGCTGAGGGAGTGTGGATGTAGTGTCTCAGTCATGCTTGCAGCTTGGCGTTTGGTCTCTGGTCTTACAGGATCCATTAGAGGCCAAAGATAAATTTCAACATGCTTGTGCCTGATAGGGCAGCTGTAACTTGAAGAAAATTGTGATCATTTGCCTGTGCTGTTATTATCCCAGGATTAGACTCTGAGATGTTTCACGTGAGGCTGATAGGTAACTGAAGGAAATACAGAGCTCACGTGCTGGCCTGCTCAGCAAGAGCAGTGCTGTGCTATTAAAATGGTGGAAGAAAGTGGATTATGTTGGAATCTGGATCTGAGATACTGCCTTGTTACTTAGGCCTTGCTTAAACATTTTTTTATGTGGTCAAGAAAGATACACCCTCAGTTATAAGCTAAAAATAGCATAAATGCAGTATTTTTCTCAGAATTCTCCAACAACTGACTCATACTGGAGAACCCCTTAAGCTGTATTTTTTTATGCCTGAGAGCAGTACTAAACAGTAAAGGGTCCTTAAGAAGGAACGTTGTAATCTCTATGACTCAAATTTATTTTTTTTTACAGGATAATGGTTTATATGTAATAGTTCAAGTGTTTGCAGAAGTGCAAAAGTATAAAGAAAAGATAATGAAGTTTATGCGAAAATACAACAAGGGTTTTAGTTGATCATAAAAATTTGGCTGAAACGGTTGCAATGGTCAGCATAGGTGTGTCTGATTAAATATAACAGGTGAATAGGAAGAGAGGAGGGAGATGGAAAGACTCTTAAATACTTTCTAAATACTGGCTTTTTTTTTTACTTGATTGTGGCTCTTATCCCAGAATGCATGGGGTAAGGGAAGTGATGCTGTGCATTCCTCTGTGGCCATGTTCAGATACAAAGCAGGTGTAAGAAAAAGAGATAACTTTGGAAAGGTTTTTGATAATAACGTTGCTGTTTTTTCCTGCCTCTGCCTCTAAGTGAGAAGGACTAGTATGCAGTATGTTACTAGTGGCAGTCAGAGTTGGTTTTGGTTTTTTTGAGAGAGAATACTAAATTTGTGTTTTGTGTAAACATATCCCTCTCTTTAAGAGGGGATTCATGCTGTATTTTGGCCCAGATCAGTGAAAATGAATTCACACCAGTGTTATTTGGAACTCCAGGCAGACAAAGATGAATTTAGCCAGATGTACTGGGGGCAGAAAACCACAAGGGAGAAGTCTGAAAGGTCTTTGCACAAGAGACTTCAATCCAGACTTCCAGTGGGAATAACAGTGACTGCTATAGCCCTACAGCATTTCAGGAGAGGAAGAGGAAAACATTCTGGGTTTAGTGCACATTATCAAGGGCAAAATGTATGATAAGGAATCTTTGTTGCACCTGTTCTTCCTCACCACGGGCAAAATGCATAAATTGTCTTAGCTTGTGGTCACTTGATGTATAATCAACTCTTGCATGTTTGCTTTTTTTACAACATTTTCTGTGGGATATTTACTAAGAAATGTTTTATTTTGCTGTCAGTGCCATTCAAGAAACAATACAGCTTGTATTGTTTCTTTACTAGAAGTCAACAGGTTTCTGTGACTGCTCTTTTTTTTTAAATAATAAACGATATTAAAAACAGTAAAGGGAAAAGCAAACAGGATAAAAAATTGTCCTGCTTTCTAACAATCTTATTTTACAACAAAAAAGCAAGAAGTGCAGTGTAAAACCTGAAGTTCTTAGTTGTTTGAATACTTGTTCTCCTTCCCAAATATGCTTCCTTTTGCCAAAGGGGAAGTTGTTTTACTACCTAATGAAGGTGTTTCTACTTCTACATATTCAGATTAACATGTGGATTTCTTGCCCGGTGCTAAATCGTTGAATAGTTACCTGCTGGTGATGCAGAACCTAGAAGAAATCAACACATTAATTACATTTTTATCACCTTAGCAGAAAGGGCAATGCTTCTAAGGAAAAACTCAAAACGTGCAGCAGAATAAGCAGCCTGCCTTCCCCCCTCCTCGGACTTGGGGAGGAGGTGGCAGTTTATTGTTAAACTTTTCTAATAAGAACTGAAAGTCAAATTGAGCCTCTGGTTGCGGGGAGGAGAAGGTGGTTTGCTTTCATATTTGTTTGAGTGTCAGCCTACTGGATGGAGTGTAAAGAATGCAAATGTAGATCAAAAATATTATGGGATACCAAGCAGTTAGGGGGTTGGGAGTGGAGAGGGGAGGGAACCCAATAAATATGGTGACTGCTGAAGTTCAGAATTTATGGTCTAGCTTGAATTTACATGTAGCTTTTTTGTACATGCTAATGCTATCCCTAGGTGATTCAAACTGCATAGTCAATGTTTGTCTTTAAGTATTTTCTTATATGCCATTTTGATTTTTAACTGTGTGGGGTTTTTTTTCTTTTTCCCTTATACAGAAAGATTTCAGCCAACCTGCTGAATGCAAACAACAGTAATAAGGAAATACCACTTGGAAGTGATATTTGAACAACTTATAACAAATATTTGGATACCTGGCCTGCAGTTCAGGATATTCCATCGCTGCAGCACAATCTTATTAACAACGCTTAAAATTAATTTGTTTTAAAATGCATGATTTTCACTAACTTTTCTTTATTGCTTAACATGTACAGTGGCAACTTCAATGCATTTGGGAAATATGAGGTTTAAATAAAGCACACTCTACAGCCGTTGGTACACTGTAGCTAAACATGTCGATAGGCCTTTAGAGCCTTTTGCCCTATGCATAGGGGAATAGTCAAGACTACCAAGTGAGGATTATCCATTTTCTTGTTAAACATTGAAAATTGTGGAATAGCAATGTGCCGAGAAGCTAAAGTAAATGGATTACATGTATGGTAGCTGAAACGGATAGAGCAATATGACTATTTTGCTAGTTCTCCCCTCCCTTTTTTAATGTTTCTTGCAACCTACAAATTGAACTAGTGCTTGAGCAGCTTTAAATGTCATATTTATTATCTCAGTAAAACCAATTGAATTGAAGTAATTTTACTTCATTGAAGAGGGTGTCATATTTGAGACTTAGTTGTTCATCTTACTATTTATTTATTCATGTTTGTAAGTACTTTGACAGAATTAGTGCTTTTTAATAGTTTTTAATATACTTGAAAATCTTCCTCTTTTGCATACAATATGGGTACTTGTAAAACAAATAATTGGAATTGATCTTGATGTAGTAGTCTAGACAGAAGAAACAAACTTGCATCAAAATGACAACTCTTCTGGATGAAGATCAAAATGCAAAGGCCGAACTGTTGCTGTTGATGGGAGTGGGTTGCAGCCAAAGAACCAGAAAATTTCCAGTAGTCTTACTGCTTAGTGTCCAGCATGGAAGGACCTTTCACTCTGAACACGGAAATTTATCAAAATTCAATAAATCTGAAGTTTTGATGTCTTACTTGCAACACTGAAATTATTCCATTCCAAAATTTGTTTTGTTTAAAGCTCTGAAGTCTTCAAAACTACCTTTAGTTGTTGTGTGGCACTTCGGGTACACGTTTCTACTTTCAACATCCATTGCCAGCCTCTGGCAGCAGTTGGATAGCAGCTGTATCAACACTGTGACCAGGCATGTAGAGTGCTCCAGCCTTACCTGACACATTTGTAACTTAATACGGTGTTTTCAATTTGTACAGAATAGATAGAATATTCTATTAAAGTTGTGAAACATGATCGTTGGTGCCTGTCTGCTCCATAACCCTTCCGAAGTTTAAATGGATATCCCTTTGACTCTTAGTAGTGTAGAGTGAGGTGTTTTGTGCAGCTTCTGATTCTCTGAAATGTTTTTTAGGTATTGGGAGTTTTTGGGAGGCAGTGTCGTTATTGAAGATGCCACGTGATCTATGCAGTTTGGTCACGAACTAAATGAGGTGCTGGAGGGTGTGAACTGGTTCACAGACTCATGGAATCATCTAGGTTGGAAGGAGCATCATGACAAGGTACCTCTGTATCAGTATAATCAGAAAATGCTCAGGTGACGATGTGAAGGCAGCAAGAACAGGAATAGGTTCTGGACTTGAATGTTTAAAAAAAAAATAATTTTGTAGCCAATAGTCTACTACAGCAGACATGGAGGAGAGTGAGAGCACGGCTGACAAGGGGAATGGGGTTTGCACCCATGCAGAATGGCTGATAACAGTGCCACTGGTGTTAGACACATCAAATAGAGGTATTTGGACAGCTTTTTTTTTTTTCCTTTTTATATCAAAAGAAATTGAATGATGGTTCTCATGTCCTAAAGAAGTGCTTTCCACTACATGGTTAAAGAGGAGCACTGCTCCCTGCAGATAAACATCTGCAAATTAGCATACAGAGGTAATTTACTTGCACGAATCCCAAAAGGCTAACTTTAATTTTGAGAAAACGGGAAATTCCAGAACATGCAGGAGCACATGTGCCAGCAGCGTTCAAGGAGCACAAATGAGGTGGGTGGATGAGGAAGCTGCCTAACGAGCTGTTCCCCTCGGCACAGCCACGGGATTCGCTCAAGCAGAGTTAGGGGCGGTTGGCACAGCCTAATGGGGAACAAGCTCTGCTCTTGCCACTGCAGATCTAGCTGATAATGGCAACGATGAGCAGTTTGTAGATTTTTCTCTGTTTTCAGGTGGTTATTTATAGACGTTGTGCACAGGAAAGGTAACTAATGGGGACTTTTTCAGCTTGTTCCTGGAGTATGAAGAACTGATGTGTTGATTGTCAGACAAATCGTTGTGGATGTTGGTGGATACGGGGAGTGTGGGTGTGCAAAAAAGTGATTAACTGTTGTAAAAGAATTTTAAAAATACCCAGTGTTTGTGCTTTCTGAAGACTGCGCCTTAAGACAAATAAATTGGGGGCCCTATGCAAAATTAAGGTGGGAAGTTCTAAAAATGGTGAGGTGATATCAAAAAAAGTGAGTCTATGTGCGTACATGCCTGATTACCATCACGGCAGCCTGATAAAAGAAACTGAAGTTCAGTCTGTGGGAACACGCTCTCTTGATGCAATCTTCATGGCAGTAGCTTCTCATTTAAAGAAGAAGAAGAAAAAAAAAAGCTCCATTTCTGGGTCTGAAAGTTGAAGCAGCTGGAAGTGCTTCAAGGGAGATGAATTTGGCATGTCACCTGCTCGGGCTGCGACGTGATTAATAGCTTCTCTGCGCCTCGCTTGTCTAGGAAGAAAGCCTTGGAGGTACAACCCCACTGCCTGATCTGATAGAGAAACGAAGGGCAGATACTCTGCTTCCAGCTGAAAATCAGGGGTGGCTTGTGGTTTCTCAGGAGCCTTTTAGACAGCGTTACGGTACCTTCACGGGAGCTTGGTCTTTGGGATAACCAAGAGCTGTAGGCTTTCGGGCCAGTTTCAGTAAGTTCAGTTATCTGGGATTTGCTGTCTGGTTAGAATTTGTGGTAGCTGGAAAAATTAAAATGGTCTCTGCGCGTTTCCACTCTCCTCCTTAAACAGGCTTTTCCTGTTTTAAAATAAAGGAGGCTCGTATTAAAGTCATCCTTGGTTAAACGCTGCCTTGATGGCAGTTCCTCAAGCAAATGAGGTCTTGCTGAGGAAGCCAGCTCAGCACAGCGCAGTCCGGAGGAGAGGAGGAGGAGGAGGAGGGTGTGAGAAGAGGCCAGACTAGTTGTGGCACGAGGAAATGCATGGCTCCTTGCGAGCCGGGCGATGGAGGAGGTGAGTTTCAGACGCGAGACGTGCCCTGGCTGCTTGATGTTAGACTGAGGTAGCACATCATCACCTTGTGAACTTGTGCTTGAAATTTGCACCTTCTGAAGCATCTTGGCTTGAGCCCTTTCAGAGACAATTACAGCTCAGCCAGAAAACCAAAGAAACATCCTTTCTAGTTGAGCCTGTAAATGCACAAGCAGGGGATCGTGCAGCTGTGTGTGTGTGTCATGTGCCCCAAAGCCTGGTCTGGTGGCTTTTTATGTCCACCAGTGTGTGGCTTTTGGAAAAACAGGACTTTTAATTTGGACTCCTGCAATTGACCTCTCAGTAGGCTGTTGTAAATGGCAATGTATATATTAAAAATATATATATATTCATGCTTCTTTATCCTCTGACGCTTCCCACAGAAATATCCGTGTTATTTCCCAAATAAAGTCTGGGAGGCATTGATTTTGTGTCAATGTAGTATCTGTTCAGGACTCCTCCCCTGAAGCCAAAGTCCCTGCATTTTTCACTATAATCAGTGTGCCAACAGCTGTGTTGCCATAGCTGTGACCTGCACGTGGAAGAACCTTCATCCGCCTTTCCCAAGCAGTTTAGAGTCATCACCCTAATAGCAAGCAAAGCTATTTTTTTTCCATATACTCATATTGCTGCCCTAAATACCTCCAGCCTCTCGCTGGCCGGGGCCAGGAAGCCCAAACAATAAACGCCCTAAGTCACTCTGGTTTGACAAGGATCCAAAAAAACTGGAAAAAAATTTAAAAAAAATAAAAATCCAAGCCTGTGCGCTGTTAATGAAGCATCATGGGAACGAAGGTTGAGCTGTTCGCCGATGCCGGCTTTCCTCGCTGCTGGTTCCCCTCGCTATTACGCCGGCAGCAGCGCAGGCTCCACCCAGCGGCGCCCTCGCCTCCCGCACAAACCGCCCGAACCTCCCGTTTCTACCGTGGGAATCCGGACACCTCGTGGGGATGATGCCAAACCGGGTGAATACAACCCGGCAAACGTGTGCTCCAATCGCCGGGGCAGCTCCACGCAGCCTCCCGCCTTGTGTGAGCCTTCCTGGTAACAGTCCCACGCCGGGAAAAAAAAAAAAAAAAAAAAAAATTGAAAAACCCTTCTAGCAAATGTTCTTTTCCCAAAGGAGCCGTTGTCAGCGACGCGGTGGCCTCTCGCTGACTCACCCCCGGCCTCCCCGCTTGCCCCCAGCGCTTACGAGTTAAATGTAGCCCATACCAGACCCATCCTAACTTAAGAAAAGGGCTGAAGAGAAGGGAAATGGGAGGAAAAGGAATGTACTCATTATGCAACGTGACCCGAAGGGGAAATAAAACGAAATATTAAAAAAAAAAAACTTCTAGGAAAGAATGATTTGCCCCTGCTTGGGACAGAAACTAAGCAGCCTGGGATGATGCTGGAAAAGAAGGTCCCTTGGTCTATCACCAATGCAAATTTTTGCACCATGCAAATATTCCTTGTGAGCTGTTAAACTGACCTTTTCGTAAAGCAAATTCACCCTAGCAGTTCTCGAGTCCACGCTCACCCACATTTTAGGGGTAAAGGAGGAACTTATCTCCGTGTGTTAGCATTAATGTCTCCTTGACCAACAGTGCTAAGGTCACACTTAGGAGAAAAAAAACCAACAAACATCTCCTTTTTTATATTACTTTTTATTTCACCTAATTATCTCATCTTCCTTCTTCCTTTTCGCGCTCCTGACTGAAGGCACTTTTCAAACTCTTTGAGATGCCTGGACAGAGAGAGCTCAAGAGAAGGAGGGCTGGGTACAAAATGAGTATCGGAGCCACTACCAAAGCAAACGCCTGAAGTCGGCGATGGGATGTAACTTGTTAGGGGAGTTAAAGCACTTGCTGTAAAGGTCACGTAGAGCTCCTGCACACAAGGGAATAGTTCAAGGCGTTTTGATGCAGAGAAAAACCAATTAAGATATAACTGCTGCTGACATTCCCCTAAGCCGTTTCATCTCTCACCGCTTCAAAAAAGCAGGGAAAAACAAATTATGTGCTTTCAATCTGAGATTTATATAGGATGAATTGTTGCTTAGCCTATGAAAAGATCAAAAAGGACATCTTTGAAGACAGGTTGCCTACAAAGAAGGCTGGACTGTTATTATACCAAAAAAAAAAAAAAAAAAAAAGGTTAATAAGCACAGTTCACGTCAAAACGTAGGCAAGTGTGGTGTGTGCAACAAAGCACTCACAAGGGCTGCTTGCTCAGGCGTTTCAAAGCTGGGCAGCAAGAGGGTAAATCCCTGAGCCGCATCCCGAGCAGCATCGCTGCAGCCTTGCACATGCATCTGTCTCTGTGCTCGGTAGAGCTTCTTTGGCTGGAAACTCCTGTGGTCACGGAGATGACTTGGCTTCCATCAGGATCTCCTGGCCAAGAAGAAGAGGGGAAGGAGCCTTCCCTCCCACGACCCCCAGCTTCATGTCGTGCCTTCTGGCGACAAGGGGTTTCAGTCCCTTTCTCCCAGTGAGTCAGGGGAGGTTGCAAATACCGTTCTGTTTGGGACAGAACCCCATATGAACTCATTACTCTTGTGGCTAAGGACAGCAAATGAGGAGCCCTCTAACTGAGCAGCCCCAGCTTGCAGGGTGAGGTCAGAGTAGTTCCCAAAGCCAAATGGGTGGGGACCACTCTTATGGACTCTCCTGGCCCCAGTGAAGAGCCACCACCAGCTTTGAAGCATCTCTGAATGATGGAGACCAAAAGGCAGAGCTGCAGTAGCCACCCCAGCTCCAGGCCAGCAAGGGCTTGGTGCAGGGACCTCCTTGGCCAGACATTGGGGAAACCGTCCCCCGGTCCCGTTCTCCATCCCTCATCCCTCTGAGCATCCCTCCTCTGCACTTGGTCCTGTCTGTGGGCACAGGGCAGCAGGAGGAGGAGGAAGAGGAGGCAGCCTGGCCTCCCATTCCCACCGCAGCGTGCGGCGGTCTCTCCCAGCACCCGGCCCAACCAGTACCTGGGGTTTGCTGGGCACGAGGAACCTGCCAGCGCCATTTCACCTAGGGTCCGATTTCAAAGCCAGCCCTGATGAAGACGTTGGGTGAAGGCAAAGCAAACAGACATTGTAATTGCGGTGTGTGCTTTCTCATCTCCGCAGCAAGTTGCAAAATGTGCCGCCTCCTCCCTTGTCAGCTGGGCTTTAATTGGGTTTAATGAAGAGGCAATTACATGATTTCAATTTTTAATTAAAGAGGGGGGGTGGGGTGGGGATGGTGGTGCAGGGGAGGGGGAGACCAGCCCCCTTCAAGTGTGTTGGTGGCACCATGGGAGATCTCTGGGCACGGTGTACAGCAGGGTTTGGGGGGCTCCCCTGTCCTCCTTCTAGGCTGGCAGAGCTTTGTGTGGGGGCTCTGACTGGTGGGAGCAGAGCAAAGCTGGCTGCCTCCCGGCCACACTGCCGGCACCCTTGGATCCTGCCCGGGCACCCCCAGGCAAGCTGCAATTGGCTTTTTTTGGTGTTGAAGCCAACACATCAAAGGGACAGTGAACAGCTTTAAAAAAAAAAAAAAACCCAAATCCAAAAACGCTCCAAAGCCAAACCAAGCCCTCCCCACACACTGCACCAGCCAGAAACGCCTCCTGGATAAAATACTGGGTGGTTGTTGGCAGGGGAAGGAGCTGGGAAGGAGATGGGATGGGTGTCTGAAAGCAAAAGCAGAGTCACAATAAGGAGCTCAGAAAGTAATTATTTTATTTTATTTTATTTGCACCAAGCAGTAGGCAGCTGTACTCCAAGAGATACTATCCCAGTGACTCCCCAGAGCGAGCACCACGGTGGGACTGACCCACCCAGCCCATGTGTGTGCTTTTCCTGTAGGCACCACTTCATCTGTCTGTCCTAATGTGTGACCAGGGAGGGGAAAAAGGAGGCATGTGGTAGAAATCCCCTTGGGAAACAGTGATAATTGCAAGAGTCTGGCTGCTGGCTTAGTCCCACGATGCCTCTGCTTTTTATTGCTCTCTCTGGCAACTGGGAGGCCAGAGATTTGGCCCTGACTTGGTCCCGTGCACTGGGATGTCCTTTGTCCCCGTGTTTCAATGAGACCTAATCACTTTACGACTTCCTCCTGACAGAGATAAAAAAATAATTAAGACAAAACCCGGCGGCTTTGTGGCTGCACCGCACCCTCAGCATTGCCTCCACCACGGCTGGTGCTGCTGGCCTTGCCCTCAATGGCAGTGGCTGGCAGGGGCAGGTGGCCCCAGGACCATTGGGCTGTGGGCAACCTGGCTGGGTGGCCAATGCATCGCTGCCCCATGGGGCATTGGCCTTGGGCAGGCAGGGAGCCGGGGCTGCTGCCCGGCTGGTACTGGTGATGGGAGTACGGCTCCAGGGAGAGGAATATGGGGGGAAAAAAAGGGGGAAAAAAAAAAAAAAAAAAGGGAAAGGAGTTAAGGTCCAAGGTCTTTCTGTACAATGATTGATTCACCTGCTTGGCAAATATAGCTGGGGCTGGGTGGCAGGCTGCTGCGTGGGCAGGCTGAGTCACCCCCTGCTGCCGGCCGGCCCCAGCCCTGCGCCAGATGGAAGAACAAGGTTCCCTTTAACCAAAGGGAAGGGAAACCTGCTTTTTTAAACTCCCGGATGGGAGCAACAGGCAAGAGCTGGGCCGGGTCCAGCAAGCCAGTGCCGAGCCAGCAGCCTCCTCCCTTTGAAGGTCGGGGCTGAGATCGGCTGAAGGTCCCCACCAACCCCTCCACCAACATGAACCTCCTCCCCGCCTTCCCACTCCCTTTGCCCGGGGGTCACAGATGCTGACAAAAGCTCCTCAGCCTGGGATGCTTGCAGCAATGACCATCACAGCCTGGCATTGCAGAGGGGACTTTCTTGCAGTGATCCACAATCTGTTGATCTCACAGGGAAATGCAGTCCAGCTCCTGCAGGGATGGCTGCGTCTCCATCCCAGCTCCCAACTTGCTCCTGAGGTTCAGGACTTTTTTAGGATGACTTGCAGCAACTGCTCATGGGGAATGAAAAAACCCACCCTACCACATTTCAGGCTGGGAAGTAGGGTCCTATCTGTGTGTCAGCAGCACTGAACAGACACCCTTCCCTCGGGCCAGCCCCCTCCTCATCCTCATCTGCATCTGTGCATAGCCATCAGCTGGCTGGTGGTAGCCAAGTCCCAGGCTCCTGCCTTGGTACCCTCTGTGCATGGTGCTGGTCTCTGCACACATGTAATGTGTGTGTGCACAGAAATAAACAGCTTTTGGGAGAAGACAAGGCTGTAAGAAACCAGGGGGAAATAGAAAATCTCCCCCCGCTGCCCATCATTGTGGCAGTGTGGGGTGGCGACTAACTGGGCACATGTCATGCCTGGGAAGGTATTTTTCCTCTCTGGCAGCACAACATCTCATGGGGCTGGAGTGCTCCTGAGCATCACACCTCGACCTGGGTACCTTTCTTCCTTCCACTGGGAAAAAATCCCCAGTGCCACACAGACAGGCGGCATGTCTGGGGATCCCCATTTAGAACTGGGGGCAGTATGGAGACAAGCTGCCCCGCAGTACTGGGACACCCAGAGATGCCTTTGAGGGATTGGGAAAGATGTGATGACTTTGGCCACCTGAGACCGTGGTCACCTGGTGATGGCCTGTGGCATAAGTAAGAGAGAAGTTTTATTTTTAATAATAATCATGCCAATGATTTTTGCCATTCAGTTCTGAGCAGGGGTGAAGCTGACTGTCCCATGGCACCACCGTTACAGCCTCGCTTTATGCCCTGAGAGGAGCAGCAGAAGCAGTGAGGCACCACAGGATGGTAAGTGATTGAATGACCGTGGCTAAAGGGGATTTCTGGGTGCAGGTGTGGTTGTGCTCCTCCTGCCCCTGATCAACACTTAGAAGCTTTCCCATGGAGAAGGCAATCAGCCCTTGACGTGCAAGTGAAGCAGGAGCAGCCATGAGTCACCAAAGATAAAGGCCAAGCTCCTCCTCTTATCAGCCACGGGAGAGGCCCAGGCTGAGGGCTGGGTGTGCTGCAAAGAAATGTGCTCAGAGGGCAGCTGGAGCCAAAAATCCAGGGAGACCTCCACCCAGGAGACCAGCCCAGAGGATGCTAGGGGCCACTGCCCAGTTTTCTTCTTCCATTGCCTGTTTCCCAGCAGCATATGATGATGATGATGATGATTTTTGGTGCTGCTGTGAGTAGAGTAGTGCCAACAGGGTGGTTAAATAAGCCATGAGTGGTGAAGCACCTGCAGAGCTCCCCGCGGGGTACTTGGCTGTTGTTACACAGTGCTGGAGTGGCCACAGATAAGTCCCATCTGGAAGGGAAAGGAATGAGTGGTTCTGGCAATGGCTGGGCCAACAGCGGGTGCTGCCACATCCCTCCTCCATGGCTGGGGAGGAGAAGAAAGGAGATGGACTCACTGAAATCAAAGATTTCTCCTCTGGCTCTCACATAGGTTCACACTTCAGGGTCTTGTACGACCAGCTGAGGATGGAGAGGTACCTGTGTGAGCCTGAAGAGGCTTCTAAAAAGCACTTGGCAAAGGAATGGGCTGGCAGTGTCCACGTAGGAAACTCCAGCCTTGCTTGCCACTGTTTGGGCCAAATGGCGTGATTTGCTGTTTCAGTTCATTGGTTTCATTTTTGCAGAGCACTCATACTCACAGATGTGCATCTGCCCCCCGGAGCTGCCCTGCCTGTGGCCCCACTGGCTGCTCGCAGCCCACCACGGCTTTCGCTGTAGCCCTGGATCCCATGGTTCTGGCCAAGGACTTCCAATTATGGGAAATGTGTCCGGCTCCGTCACTTTGACTCCTGCTCCAGTAAGGCTGGAAGAATGACTTAGTCATCCCGGCTGCCTGCCAAGGTATTTAACTCGTTTTGCTCCGTTTGGAGGTTATTTTCCGGTTCCAAAAGCTGGCCAGCTAGCAGGACTCGATACTTTAAATATCCATTAGTTGAGGAAACAAGGAAACAAATCTTTTTTATCCCTGATGTAACAATTCCTCTGGTTACAAAACTTCCAGAAAAACTGGGGCGGTAAATGCCAGTCAGTGCTACCTGTCTTTGCTCGCAGAAGGGACCCCTCTTCCAAAGGACACCAGTAATTTGGGGTTAACAGCTATGCTTTTATGACGTTTAGCCCAGTGAGCACTCAGCAATGACACCTCAGTAAGGGGGTTTCTGTGATTTAAGCTATTGTGTAACATTAAGAGGGCTCCTGTATTTTCAGCTCAATGAAAATAACTTTTTCCCCCACAGCTGCACCACAGGGAGCCCCACCGAGCTGACAGAGGGGGAAAGTGTGGGCACCAGGCTACTGAGGAAAACCCCAGGAAGGGGTCACAAAGCCACCCCCAGTAAAGCAGTGGGGTGCCTTTAGGCAGGCAATACATCTCTGCCCCCTCTGATGCCCTGGATGTGCCGTGGCTGCTCCCCCCTGGCTCACCATGCAGCAACTTTGACCTGGGCGCTGGCTGCCCTGGCTCCAGGGAAATTTATTTTTGGCTTGTCCCTGCAGAGGAGAACCCAGCCAAGGTTACATGCCAAGCGCCCTCATTTCCTCCCCTTAACTGCCTCCCTGCTTTATCACAAACTTTCTCGCTTCATCTTTTTTTCCACTCGTAAAGGCTGCAGTCACTGGTGCCTTCAACAGCGCTGGCAAAGGCTGTCCCTGGGCCACCGGGCCACCGGCTTGTGCACACCTCTAAAAGTGCCAGGTTTTGCTCTCTGCACAAAGCACACAGACGTTTCTGCAAACCCATTGGTTTTGCCACCAAACCATGGTTTCTTTAACAGGGTGGAAAAAAAAATCAAATCCTCAGCTTTTAATGAGTTAGATTTTCTGTTCTTCACCTCCTGGTTCAGCCAAGCAGCTCAGGGACCATCAGGAGGAGAGTAACGGCATCACTGATGCTCGCTGCTTGCCCCAGCCCTCCAATGGGAGGACTTCCAATGGGACATCTGGGCTTGGCCCCAGGACCCAGGGCTGGGACATACCCTGAGCTACTTACTGCAAATATTTGCCAAGGTGGGGCCGGGTGTTGGAACATGAGACAGGCTGAGTAACCGGCAGGAAAAAAGAAAGTTCAGCTTTTACACCAGCAAATATTAACTTGGGTACTGCAGTGCAAGTGAGGTGCTGCAGTCCCCTGCCATGTGACCCAAGAGGCAAAGGACAGGTACAGATTGGGTGGCACCTGGAGTTTATAGACACCGAATTTTACAGTGCAGGGCTGTTGAACGCATCCCAAACTTGCTTCTTTGATAGCTGGAAGGGGGAAATAATGCATTGGCAGGTTAGATTTGGGAAAGTTAATCAAATACACATGGCTAGTTCCCCTTCTTTTTATCCCATATATTTATAAAGGACTTTTTTTTTTCTCTCCCATGTTTTTTGGTTTTCACTGAATCACCGGAAGCTGATGCAGGGAGAGTATTTTTGGGTTTTTAATCCATTGTATCAGATACCCATTTCCCTCCAGCCTTCCTGGGCACTGTGGAATCCTCAGTTCCCACTGGCTGTGCTGGCAGAGAGCTGGCTACGGGTATGGGTTTAGGGGGAAGCAGCAAGGTAAGGGTAGCAGGCAAACGTCACGGCAGCAGGAACATTGGCAAAGAGGCAGAAAGCCTCAGGAAAAGAAACACATCTACCGCAGTGCAGTGTCCAAGCTTCAGAAAGAAAAATTGGCAGCCAAAGGACAATGTGAAATATGACATTAAAGCTACCACTTGTCCTGCTGCACGCACTGGCTGCTCAGGGGACAAAGGATGCTCTTCTCCCTCCGGCTCCTCCCCACAGCCCAGCCCTGGCCACTGCTGGGAATGATGTGCTGGAGGGTTTTATTTGTGATGGCTCTCCAGGCTGCCTGGAGACAGGAAGCATCCCAAATCTGGACAGCACCGTGACCTCACCCTGGACCCCAACTGCCTCGTTTGCTGATGTTGTGGTCAGGCGGGCCTGCAACGCCTTTCAGTGTTTACGCTTACAGTTTACGCATTGGTAGTTTGAAAAAAACAAAACCCAAAAGATAGGCAGAAAGCAGGAAGCGGGGCCAGGAGGATGCGCCAAGCGGGAAGCTCAGTCATCCTCCCTCGGGACAGCGGGACAGGAGGCCAGGACAGGCGCCACGCTGACGCCAGCAGCGCGGGGATGTGACGTGGGACATCCCGCTCCGATGTGCTTGTCAGTGCTGGACCTGCTGGAATCTACACACATAAATAAAAAATGGGGAAAAGCTGGTTAAAAGCCACTTTACTGATCTCTGCAGGTTTTGAAAGGGCAGGTTAAACGGAGCGGTGACCTTTGGTTTGGCGTGTGGTGTAGATGTTACTACAAGGCCGGACCCTTCATAATCTGTGGCAAATGTTGTTGCTGCAGCACACCAGGGTAATAAAAAGCTGGCTGGTAACAGGCAGGCAATGTCAGGCTGAATGGCATGAGCTATAATCACCCGAGACTTCATATGCAAAGAGCACATCAACCTCAGTCAGGACCGAGGTTTCAGACATTTACTACAGCTGCTGCAAAATAAAGATACTCAAATATTTATCCCAACAAATTTGGTTTGGGAGACTGAACACTTTGGAAGGGGAATATCCCATCATTTTAAAATCATCAGCTGTAGCCTAAACCATCTCCTGAGCTAATTGGACATGAAAAAATGTTGATGGTATTTGAAAGGGCCAGTAAATAACCGCACAGTTTAGGGCAATGCTTGGAAAGCAAGACGGTCTTCCCATGCTCTCAGCAGAAGTCTTTATTGAAGGGGAAGTTCTGAGTCAGCATGGGTCCCATGGCAGCCATGCAATAGGGCTCTCTCCTCCCAGCTGACGTGAGTCTCAGGGTATTCATGGATCCCCCTGTGCTGCTCACCAAGCCACTTCGTGAAGATGATCTTGAGAACAGACCCAGGTCTGCCACCATTTAGACAGCAGTCCTGGACCAACCCCACCCTGTTGGATCAACACCCTCCCTATCCACGTGGGGATGCATCCAGGTACCAAGGAATGGGGAACCAAGCTATGCCCAGCTACACATGGACCTCGCAGCAACTTTCCACTTTTTAAAATTCTGCCACATGGGCTTAAAATTGGGCAGAGAGGCTCAAAGTTATGTGTAGCAGGTGGGGAACATACTATGTACATTGTCATGCCCAGGCTGCTATGGAGAAACACATCAAAACAGCACCCTCACCCCCAATTTTTAATCCCAGTGTGGAACTTAAAAGTGCCTGAAGTCCTCCTAAGAAAGTATGAGTTGGCACATACACACCCTTATTTGGTGATCTCCTTCAGAGCACAACCAAGGACCGGGTTACTAGAAATGACATCCTTATTTTCCAGCCCCTCACTCCTGCTTCTGAACTGTCTGCAGCAGTTTACAACATGTAGTGGTAAAACACTGAGTCAGTGGGATGAGACATTTCAAGCTGCTTAGGAAAAAAAGAATCTTAGTCAGATAAATATTAGTAAATTGAGCAAGCAGGCTACGTGATATTGCTGATTAATGCATGGCTTGCGTACAGTACAAAAAAAATTCTCACTGATTGAGCAAAGATGCTTCCGCTGCTGCCCTTGTTAAAATTAACCCAAAAGCTCCAGCCTTGCTGCATTTAATTTGCTGTAATCACTAAACAAGCAACCTTGGTGGCCTTAATCTCTCTGGCTGAGACTTTTCCCAGTAAGATGCTCCTAAGAGAAGACCTTCTTCACCTGAACTTGTCCATCTTAGAGTGGAGTACCTAAGCTCCCTCTGTGCTCATGGAAAGAACTGAACACCTCCAAAGGGAGACTGATCCCCCTCACAGGGTGTCTCTGTCTTGGGCAGCTGCCCCTGATGGGCTCCATGTGCATCCAGGAGGTCCTACCTGCAGAGGAACTGGCAGCCACCAGCTGAACAGTGGGATTTAGGGGGATCCAACAGCACCAGGTTCTCCCAGGACATTACTGAAGGAAAATATTTGTAGAAGAACAATGACAATAACAAAACCAAAAACTTCCCAGAGTTATTCTGGAATAGTTTAATTTAAAAAAAACCCCAAACCCACGAACAACAAAACCCAAAAACATTTTAAGGAGTATAAAAACATGAAGAAATGGGGCAGGGGGGGAAGTGAAAAGTGTGAAAAAACATCACTGCTCCTCACAACCCACACCCTTTGATTACTGCTATTTAGGGTTTTTTTGAGTACAGGTTTCCTAGGAGACCTGATGGTCACTACACTGAGCTGTAGCTAGACGTGCCTGAGGATACAGCTACACCCTAATATAGACTTGGAGGGCAAAGATTTACGATGCAAGAGCATATGTTCCTCCGTTACTAATCGACTTCAGCTGGCAGGGTTACAATGTCAATCCTGTAAACCAGCTTTTTTCCCTACAGATGTCATGTTTAAACCATCATAATAAAAGAAGTTATATGGCCTTCAGTCTCCACTTTCCCCTGATGATGATACACTGACATAACGCCAGTGAAACTATGGGTCCTTCTCCAGGGACAAATCCCTCAGAGAGGAGATGCACATCTCTGGTTATTACAGAGCAACAACAGGAATAAAAACATGCTGGCAGTGGGAACGCCGGTGCCCCGCAATGGCTGATAGCTACAGTGTGAGCTCCCACATCTCTTGGGAGGGAAATGTGATGTTGGGGCCAGCTGGAGAGCTTGGCAAGATAAATGCCTTGCTAAATCCTGCAGGAAAGCTAGTAGGTCCCACCTACAAGCATGTGGGGAGAGCTGCAGAGGAGGTAAATCACCAACTCCCTTTTTTTTTAGTAATTTTTCCTCAGCTGTGACCTCAGACCATGGGCTCCTCCTGGCAGCACCTGCGTGGCTGCTGTGCTGTGTTACCATGACTCACGTAGCTAAGGCAACCTGATGTTGCCAGGCTCAGGGTACATGATGTCTCAGACTCCAAAATGATGATCAAATCCCTTCTCCAGAGGAGGCACTCACTTAAGGGATGTGTGCTGTGGCAGAGCCAGTGACCCAGCCTGCAAAAGCTGGTGCCCTCAGCCCATCAATCAAGGCTGAGTGTGGCCACCCTATCCCACACTCATTAAAAAAAAATTCCCTATATACAATACACACACATGCATGTACAAGCATCTCCCCACTGAGACCCAGTGCTGGGTCCCTTTGCCTGGAAAAGGGCTGAAGCCACACTTCCATGCCAAATTACTACATAGGCTTTTAAAAACACCCATACTTGAATAGAAAATGCTTTGGGGCTTGAGAGTGGTACCAGCATCCCTCGTGTGTGTGAGAGGAGGGAGATTGCCACATGGGACAAGGCTCCAGCGAAAGAATGTCAGTGCATTTCCCATTTCGCCTCCCCCCAGTTAACACTCCCCACTGCATTATTTTTGCCCCATTTCTAAGCAGAGAGACAAATGCCTAAATTTTTAAATTCCTAGCCCTTTTCCCAAGCTCTGGAGATGAAATTAGCACTCTACTGTCAGCTCCTCACCTAAGTTATTAATCATTACAATTTGACAAATAAGTCAATATACCTTTTTTTTTTTCTTTTTCCAAGGAAAGTTAGTGCTATGCACTTGTAACAGTAGTGACCAGCTACCACAGCACTAGGGTTGGGGCTGTGCTACTTGTAAGCAGTTGCCACATTTCCCAGGTCAAATGGCTGATTCGTGTTTCCATAGGAGATGATTGGCCATGATTTGACTTTACTGACAAGAGTAGCCTTTGCTTTCCATTTCAGTAAAGTTTAGTAGGCTTTAAAACCTCCTTTATGGAATTTTTGCATGGTCACATGCCAGATAACTAAAATTATGGTATCTTAATGCTAGACTTCCTTTTATGCAGTTATCCACTTAACAACCTTGTGCTATTTAAAAAAGTGGAGCCTTCCTACAATGGTCATACAATGGGAACTAGAGTCCTAGTTCTGTAAGAACCTACCTCTTTCTACACCGTGAGCTTTTTTTTCACCTTTTTTTCCTAATAATCTTTCATTTTTCTAGGAGTTTTCTAATTTGGCCAGTGTTAAGACAAGTTGACTACAGTGACAGCTGGGGGAGGCTTTGAATTTTTCAAAATGATGTTTAAATGCATAAGAGAAATCACTCAGATGAAAGCAAAAGCGGAAAGAGAGAGACCAAAGTGGGCTGCTGACCCCACATCCACAGATGGGAGTTTCATTTAAAAAGTGAATTAATTTTTTTTTTACTGGACCTTTTGAAGCAAGGTGTGCACAAACATGCCAAGTCCTGAAGCCTTTCCACACCGGGAGCCTTCCTCCAGATGTTTCTTGTATGCTCCTGACTTGCTGCCTTGCTTTTCTTTTTTTTTTTTCCTCTTTTTGAAGTGGTGTCCCATTTCCTGCGCACAAAGACCATTCCCTGTTGTATTTTGGAGCTCAATTAAAAATATAATGATTTCTGCTTAAGATGGAGCTCTGCTCCTGGCTGGCTCCAGCGCTTTTATTCTTATGGGGTCTTTTGAGCCAGAACTTGCTGTTTTACAGAGCAGACCAGCGTTTGTCCAGAAAATGTAGCTGTGCAGCCCGATGGTTAGTCAATCAAAACAAACTATATCACACTAAAAGTTAAGCTAAAGTGTTGTCCGTCAGGGAAAAGTCTACAGCTCTTCACTCCAGGACACAGCCACCTGCACAGTCTGTGGCTGCTCCCCACTCCACGAGCAGTGATGGCCAACATGGCCTTCCCAGGGCGGTCCTCAGCCCATCCCACCCTGAGAAGTTCAGCCAAACCGTTCCCGGCTCATTAATCAACCCGAGTGCAGTGCACAGACCCCCTTTTTGTTCTGCCCCTCCTCACAGATGTGCACGCTGCCGTGAATTATCAAAGTGCGGCTGTAAACTCCAGCCGATGAGTGATTTGCAGCGGAAACGGGTTTGGCTGTGGGTCTAATTTGTTCCTGGGAATGGGCTTCTGACCCTGCTGAAGTCCCTGGGAACGCCGCCAAGCTCTTCAAAGAGGCCAGGCCCTGCTTTGTAAACTCACCTCCGGGGTTTGGCTTGCGAGCACCTATAGAGGTGTCGGTCATTCAAGAAAAATGATGGAGGGGAAGAGTGCTCAAAGTCCAAAAGGTGATCCTGCACAAAGTACGTAGCTGTGCAAATACTGCTTCGGAAACAGCATGAATAAGTTCATTAAGTGCAGCCCTACCCTTGGCTGCAGCATTGAGGCAATGGATAGGAAACTGGATTGTGTCAAGTATATCATAAAAGGGTGACAAAATTAATGGCTCACAAGAGGAAAGGACTGTAGGCTTGCACGTGCTTCTTAAATATCACTTTCAACTGCCACAGCCTTTACTGGTTTCCCTCTGGTGCTGGGTTCTGGCCAGACTATAACGAACTGTGATGCTTTTCCTGGGAGGAGGGAAAGGGCTGGGGGGAAGAAAATGGGAAAGATACGGTGATTACAGGTGACAACAAAAAAGATAAGGGGCAGCAGTATTAATGTAAAACTGGAGCGGTGAGGTGCCCTAAGGAAAGGATGTAGGAAGGGCTGATGGTGATGGTGCAGAGCCAGCCAGATGTAGGAGCTCAAATGAAGCTGGTGGGCTTGGCCAGACCCTGGCTGAACCTCTTGGGGCAACCAGAGCTTAGGGCCCAAGTCAGATGGCCATAGGTTGCCTGTGGGAGATGGCAGTGGCCTGTCACAGGAGGGGCTCAGACCCCCTCTGTGCCAGGTGGAGATGGTGCCTGGGCTCAGGAGCACAGAGATATGGCTTTGGGAGCATCATGTAGCCAAGAGTGGATCTGAGATGCATCAAGGAGTGCTCAGCATGGCAAGATGGGGGCGCATCAGGTCCCAGTGAGCCCATCCCAGTGACCCCTCTGCAGGGGGGCAGAACTGGGGTCCCCTCACAGGAGGGCTGCTGCCCTCCTACCCACGTCAGCAGCTGAGATGGGGGTCCTCAGGGACGCACCCACCTCTCCACACCCAGCCCGGCCGCCGAGGCGGGGGCAGCATCCAGCATCCTCCCCTTTGCTCCCGGGGGACCCCCCGCGCCGACCCCCTTCCTCCCGCAGCCCAGCGCCGACGGGCGGCGGCGGGCGGGGACGGCGGCCCGGGGGGGCGGGCGGGAGGCGGGGCGGTGAGGGGGCGGCGGGCTGGGCTCCCCGGGGGAGGCACCGGAAGGCGCCCGGCGCTGATTCATTGCAATAAATTGTTCCCGTCGCGGCGAGGCTCGGTCATCGCCGCCTGAGCCAGAGTGGGAGCCGGAGCCGCAGCCGGAGCGGAGCCGCCGAGGAGGGAGGATGAAGATGCAAGCCGAGGTGATCCGCGAGGGCGAGCTGGAGAAGCGGAGCGACAGCCTTTTCCAGCTGTGGAAGAAGAAGCTGGTGGTGCTGACTAAGGACAGCCTCAGTCTCTTCCCCGACGGGCACAAGCGGGCCAAGGGCAAGGAGCTGGGCTTCGGCTCCATCCTCAAGGTGGACTGCGTGGAGCGGACGGGCAAGTACATCTACTTCACCATCGTCACCAAGGACCGCAAGGAGATTGACTTTCGGTGCCCGGACCAGAGCTGCTGGAACGCCTCCATCACCATGGCCCTCATCGACTTCCAGAACAAGCGGGCCATCCAGGACTTCAAGAGCCGCCAGGAGATGGAGCAGGCGGCGGGCGCCCAGGAGCGGCGGCTGGCCCGGGCGCCCTGAGCCGCCGCCCCCCGCCCCGGCCACCGCGGCCCCAGGTGAGCCCCTCCACGGCCCGCAACGCGCTCCTGCCCGGGCTTTGACTTTTTTAAAAAAAATTGTTATTATTCCCCTCACACCCCCCGCTGCCTTGGAAAATCAGAGGGGGGCGGGCAGTGGGGCTCCGCTCGCTTCCCACCTCCCTCTCTTTTCCCCCCCCCCCCCTTTTTTTTTACCGGAGGGACCCTCCGGCCCCGCTGCCGTCCCCTCCCTGGCCCGGTGCCGGCCTGCCAGGGTGCGTGGCCGCGCCCCGAAACCGTGACGGGCTGCCCAGCCGCGGGTTTCGGGACTCGTTCCCCCTTTTCCCGACGCGGCGCTGGGAATCTCTGGTGTGAGAGCCGAGCTTAGGCAGGGCGCTGAGAATTGGGGCTGTTCGGTGAGGAAATAGGAAAGAGCACTTGGCAGTGCTTTACTCACAGAATTTACTTACAGAATTTCCTTACTGCCCCTTTAGAGCCCACTCCCCCAACTCCCTACCCCCCCCCCTCTTTTTTTTTTTGTCTGCCCTGCTGTCCTGTTCATTTAACTAACCTGCTTTTTCTTGCTGCCTTTAGACTATACCACTGGATGATAAACCAGATCAAGTGTCTTGGACTGAAATGGGACAGGGTACCAATGAAGGAAAGCGAAGAAGAGAGCTGGAAGCAGCTTGGTTTTCTCCAAGCCTGTTGAGGCTGCTGAGCAAAGAGCCCCGAGCTTTGCCTGAGATGCATTTAAAGAAAAACCAAAGACTTTCATAAAGGACTTCTAGCGAAGCGTCCACGTGTTTTGAGTGGCACAGCTTTGCGAACAATTATCTTTTATTTATAAGACAGGAGGAATATTCAACACTGACTGGTGTTAAACACAATTTAAATTATTTGTAGTATCTATATTTGTATTTATTTTGATGAATGTCTTTCAGCAGTTACTGGTCTTAATATTGCTTTTGCATTAATATGTCCATTCCAAATAAATTACTTGAAATGTTCACTTTTTATTACTATACTCTAGGCTGCAGTAACTTATGTTGATGCATGTTTGTGGACTAGGCAGTGGTGTAGTGGCTTTAAAGGAGTGGGTAAGCTCAGCTCTTTGGTGCCCTGGACTGGGCAGTGGGAGGTGGAGAAAGCCAAGATTACCCATTTGTGTTTGACCTCATCTCCCAACAGGGGAGAGAAAGTGTATTGAGGTCCAATTCTGGTCAGGGGTGGAAACAGAAAAGCCTACCACAACTTGGATAAGTGCCGCTTTTGAAGTGCTTTCCCATATAATTGAGCAGTGGTGGCTCCAGAAGGCGCAAGAGCTCCTTGTGACAATAAAACGCTGCTGTTCTGCTAATGCCCCGGCCCCCGTAGCGTAGCGCTGAGCTAAGGCAGAGAAGGGGATTTCAGAATAACAGCGCTGATGCTCCATGGGATTCCTCAGCTTTGCAACGGCTCTTCCTCTAACTCTGCATTGTCTAGATTGAGTTAATTTTCTACAGGATAGCCGGGGAAAAAATGGAGAGGGTGTTTTCTCTGATACCATTTGGACCAAGAAGCAGCTATTTCTTTGGAAAAGAAGTTTTATCTTGTGAGGCTCGCTAACTAACCTGGGCTTCCTGGAGAGCAATGCTGCAGCACATGACTCAGCTCTGGCAGTCAGGACTATGAACTTAGCAGGTAAAGTACTTGCTACTAATGCTCTGAATTTGGTAATTCAATCAGGTAATTTCCCCCTCCCAATATCAGTGCAATTCTTAAAAGAGACTTTGTACTAGAGGAAGTTGCAAAGTATGTAATTCCAACTAGTGTCTAGTAAGAGCAAGAGAGACTCAGTACATGGAAAAAAAAAAAAACCAAACCAAAAAAACCCCCAAAGAAACCAAAACCCTGGAAGGAGGGTTGGCACCTGTTTCTGGAAGCAGCAGGGAGACTGGCAGCGCACTGAGCTCCATCAGGCCTTTGCATCTTCCTCACACACTTCTGGCAGCCACGCTGCCGCCCGCTGGGCTTGTACAGGGGCAGGGCTGTGCACGATGGAGCTGCGGATGTAGCAGAGGCTTGGCCACAGTGTTAGAAAGCCTTTGACCTCCATTCCCCTCTAGCAGCAGGAAGCGAGAGGTAGAGTAAAATGACACTCAAAAGCAGATGTGTTTTACTCTGATCTTCCTTGGTACCATTGCAGGAGGGTGAATGAAAAGGCCAAACCAGAGTAGAGGCATGGGCTCCTGAATCCTCCTAGTTTTGGTGAATCCAAGTAGGAATGCTGCCTGACAACAGCTGAGGATCTGGAGCTATTGCCTGCAATGAGAGCCACGGCTGCAGGTTTGGGGGGAGGAGGTGGAACCTGATAGCTCCTGGGGTCCCGCAGCTGCCAGCTGCTCCAGCAGGGCTCCAAGGCCTTTGCAAACCCATCTGTCCCTCACTCTGGATTCTAGATGCAAATGTTGAAGAAGGGTAAGGTATTGTTCAAATGGTTTTATTCCAGATTTACCATGAAGGAGGTTTACGGAATCAAAAATACAACTCAAGATCATCTTTAGTTCTATGAAAAAAGTAAGTAAAGTTACTTTCTTGCAGCTGAGTTACTGGTTTTTCATCTCCCTCAGTGGGATTTTACTCTTTAAAAGGTAAATAAACAAACCTATATTGACAATTAGCTGTAAATAGCCAAAGGAGGAGACTCCAAATCGTTTGTATAAAACTCCACCAATGGTGGGGCCAATGGTCCGGGTCAAGGGCTGCACTGAGGCACAAATCCCAAGCATGGTTCCTAGGAGAGATGGCAGAGACAAGCAGACATCAGGGTGCAGGCAAGTCTTGGGATGGGAAAGTGAAAAAGAGCATGTGGGATCCCCTTTGTTTCTGATGGCATTCCCTTGCAGTAGTAGCAAATCACTTCAAATAATCTCTTGCATTAATTTATAGAGGTACAATTAAGGTTTGTTAAGGCTAAGGACTCCTGGAGGCGTGGGGACAAGTTTCCACCACGAGCCAACTCAGCTCTTTACTGAGTGGTCTGGAGAACCATAATGCTGCTCAAAAAGCAAGCCAGCACTCACCACCGCCTTCACCAGGGGTCCAAGGAAGCCTTTGGCCCATGAAGATGCTTCTGAACATTGCACCCAGCAGGGGTGGTAACTACTGCAGGTGTGGGACAGAGGAACAGCTCCTGAGGGCTTAGCAGGAGTAAGAGGCTAACTAGGTCTTTAAGAATAAATAAATAAAACCACAGATAAAGATTGAACCACCTTGAGATACTCCCCCGACCCTCCCTTGCAAAAAGAATGGATATTTCAATTTGGATGGAAATGCAAGCCCTTCACCTGGTTGGGCTGGTTTCCCCTCCAGCAGCTCTCCCATTTGCATCGTTAACAGGAACTCGGTGGATGGGGAAGCACCTCCAATTTGGCAAAGGTAGGTTTTGGGGTTTTTTTGGTTTTTTTTTTCCTATGTGCAAACGGGTGGTCAGGATGTCCCATGGGATGCAAAGATGGCCCCTGTGCATCCAGCGTGCTCTCTGCCCTGCAGTCTTTGTGCAGGACGGGCTATCACTCAGGGCTGCAGAAAATACCTGGCTGGCCAGAAAATCACTAGCCTCCAAAACTGGGAGGAGGAGCAAGCTGGTAGCATATGGAAGAAACTTGTGCCCTGCTCTGAAATTATGTTTGCAATCGTTTTTTGTTTTAATATCAGGATTATTTGGGCTGCTGGCATCAACTTTGCACCAAGATGTGCGTTGAAGCACTGTCACCCCACAAGGCCAGCAGCGCCTGGCAAGGATTCGGAAGATGCTGTCCTGTCTGTAAGAAGATGATGTGGAGCTGAGTGTGATACCCACCGTGGGTAGCCATGGGGAAATGATCTCTGGCTCCAGGAGAGAAGAGGTAGCCAGGTGTTTGCGTAGTGCCGGCCAGCAGCTGCTGGGCTTTTATCAGGATGCTTAAAATACTTGTGCAATGAGCCTGAGCCGAGGGCGTAGCCGTGCCGAGAGGGAAATCTCCCGGGAAGCGCTGCCGCCCATGGGAACACAAAGGTGATGGGTGGGACCTCGCCTTGACCCTTTGCCAATGGGAACCATCCCACAACCACCAAACTTTCTGGGCAGGTTTTGCAATTATTGTTTCCCCTCTAGGTATTTGAATTAAACTAATTACTACGTACAATTGTCAAACTGGCTCTTACGATTGAGGAGGCACTTTTTTCCTTTTTTTTTTTTTTTTTTTTAATTTTCTAGAGCTGAAATCCATCCTCTTAAAAGGCTCTCTCTGCACTTCTCCATCATGTTGCTGAGAAACATAATTTCTATTTAATGGCCTTAAATTAGCTCACTCGTGTTAGACACTGTAGAGCTTTGGGACATTGTATCTCTCGGCTCTCCAGTGTGACCCTAGCTCTGTTTAAAGCTGCATATGTGATGGATCTCATTTAAGGCAAGACCTTTAACTGGGACAAGTCATCACATCAGCAGAAAAATCCCTGTGTTGCTTTGCACAGCTCTGCCAGCGCACATGCTCACCTTTATCACCGCCATCCCGCTTTCTGAACCTTCCCTACCCTTTTTTCCTCCCTCCCTCCCTCCCTAGCTTTCCCCCCCCCCAACCCCTTTTCCTGGCATGACCCGTCTCGGCTGGGTGCCCATCCTCCCCTCTGCCCCAGCCCTCCTCTCCTCCCGCAGGTTTCAGGGTTGGGTGCTGGCAGCTCCCCAAGCCGGGCGGCTCCATCCCTCTTCCCACCCTCTGCTGTACCAGAGCGCCCTGGCTCGCCCTCCGTTCCAGCTCACATCCTGTTGCCACGCTCAGATGATGATGCTGGCCCAGATCAGCCTCACGCCCGCGGGGTAATCGCAGGGCCTAATTTAATGATTAGGTCATCGCCGCCAGCGGCCGCCTTCAAACCAGCACAGCCCGAGCAAAGCTGGGGGTTTCAATGTGCCAAGCCATGCCTGGCTACAAGCTCTCCTCCTAAGGTTTTGCCTCTGACGTGCAAATAAAATCATGAAATGTGGGCCCGTTAGGCAGGGAGGCTCTGCCAGGCTGCCTCCCTCTCTCTTTCCCCCGAGGGTGGGGGGGCTCTGTGCAGAAACAAGACCTCCATTCTCAGGGAGGGACCTGGTTGACAAGGAGTGCTTGTGTGGAGGCTGGGGCTGGGAGGCTGGGGGCTGCCCTCCCACCAGCTCACACGCCCCAGCTGAACACCATGTGCACGTGGGGCGGAATTTTCTCTTCCTGCCTTTGAAGATGAGGAGAGGGGGAAAAAATACCAAAGGGAAATGAATGAAATCATTTCCGCTCTCTTCCCTTCAGTGCAAAGCCCCAGCCATAAGCAAAGAACAACTAGCAAACTAAATCATCATCAGTCCTGAAGCAGGATGATGGGCGCAAGGAATCCTGCGTCCCACTGCTCCCTTTCTGAGAGACCTATTTAAAAGGCAAGGATGAGTGACTCAGTGTCTAGCAAGGGCGGACAGGTTATCCCTCCTGCAACACCTCATCCGGTCCAACCCTACAATGAGAATGGACACCTGAGCTCAGCCCAACCTCTCCCTCCTCAGGAAGCTTCTCACTGGCCCAAAGAAAAACCTTCATGAGCTCTGCTGGCCCCAGGCTGGCAAAAAACATCAAGAAAGGACAGCAGCAAGCCTCAAAAGTGATGTTTCCCAAGGCAAATTCCTAACACGTGGTTTCCTTGCATTAACTAAAAGTTGTTGCAATCTATCGCTCAGATTTTTGACACGGTGACAGTGAGTCTTTTACAAAAAAGACAGATTTTCATGCTGTTAGAAAAGCAGAGATTTCTAATACACCACCAAAGTGCTCACTTTGCAGAGCCGATCTCGGGCTTGCATAGGAAGGAGCAGCCCTTTTAGCTGCTCTACGGGTGGAGCAGCCGTTGCGGGGTGCCACCCACGGCCTGGGACGGATGGCAGGCATTTTAATAGCCACATTTCTCTGCGAGACACCCACGCCACCACTGCTGCAGCTGTTGTGGAGAGGCAGCTCTCCGGGACGTGGCTCTGCTGTGTCAGCCATTCCTGCCTTCGCCCCGGTCCCTGCCTGGCTGCGTTCAAAACAAGCACAAAACCATCAAAAAATTTTTCCTTCAAAAATGTTGCAAGGAGGAAGTGGGGTTTGAAAGGAGAGGGCCAGGGAGGAGTGGTGGAGACAAAGTTTTCTCCCAGTGCCACAGTGCTATGTGCCAGCAGCATCCTTCCTCGTCATGCCCAGTTTAGAGCCAGACATAACTCTGCAATTTGTAGTAGCACTTGGCATGGCATCAGCCCAGGATGGACAGGCAGAAGAAAGCCCCAGGCAGCCCACAGCTCTTCTGATGTCCCATGAGCCCTTTCTGACTATCAAAGTCACTCTGCAGGGTGCCTCCATCCTGCCCTGCCGTCCTGCCTGCCATGTGGAGACTGTCCGTCCTGCCGAGGCGCAGGCTGACCTAACAACATACGCAAGCAGGGAGCAGGGTGAGGCATTTTCCTCTCTGACCGAAGCTTGCTCCGGGCTTTAAAAGCCAAGCAGTGCTCCGGTTTTCCTCACAAAGTCCCTTTCAGAAGAGCCTGGATGAATTCCAGCTCGTCTGTACATGCCAAAGCTGCTTGGTGCCCTTCCCCCCTGGCTCTTCCTCCTCACATGAACATCATTCCAACCCATGAAACAGCAGATTTTCTTCCCATCTGAGCAGAGGAGCTGGGACAACCGCAGTCGACCTAACCTAAGTGGTCCTCCCAGGTAGAATTATTACACTCGGAAATCACAGGCTCCCAGTATTTGTAGGAGCTCTACAAATAAACTACTGAAGTGACATTTAGAAAAGCTCTTCATCCAGAAGCATCCCAAAAGTGCTTTATGAACTTCCCTAATGGGCTGTGCAAACTATAACTCCCATGCTTATAGGGTCCACACAGAGGTATCTGCTGAGATGGCTGCTAGGGAAGGTGAAGGGTGCAGGCTGGCATCCCAGAAAGGCTCTGCTAGAGCAGAGAAACTCTCAGGTTCCTGGTGAACAAGGCTTGGGGAGTGAACACTGAAAGAGCTTGAGCGAAAGATATCAAACTAGATTAACCCAGCTCCATTCTGGGACAAACTCAGCAAGACTACCATGACAATAATGTAGGCATATTTCCTTTGTCAACAGAAGAAAAACCCCAGGAATAAAGATCTGTGTGTCTACCATTGCATCTCAGCCCCCTTGTACAGAGAAATATGGTAACTCTTTGACTGAAACATGGCCAAAATATAGAGACGGGGTCAGTTACTGCATCAGGCAAAATATGTTTCCAAAGAGCGATCCAGCATACCCTCCTGAGATGCCCTAAGTTAACAGGCATGAATGAACAGCCCCCTTGGTCACCCTCACAGTGCAAAAACAGGTTGTTGAGTCTTTTTCTTGATCATATCTTGCATTCACATGGAAAAGAGAGTTTGGAAGAGGCTTCCCTTAATGTATTTGTCACTATGGATGTCAGCACAGGACCAGGAGCACTGGGTCACGGAATGTTTGCTCATTGTTGTTCAAATTCATCCTGTATTAGCCCCACTGGTCCCTGTTCATCCTCTTTGCTGACACCCACCACATTGAACTGCCAAATCAGATTTGCTGGGCAATTGGGCATTCGCCACGAATGTGTCCCAGCACTCAATGGTGGTGGTGTCAGCTGGGAAGTACCTGGTGGACTCAAACATGAGAAAAGACTGAAGTCTGATCTTCTTTGATTAGTCTTACCGGTGTCAGAGGAGGGGACGGCCTTGGTGAGGATGCTGTCAGTGATGGTGCCCAGCATGCTGAACGCAAACACCAGTGGAACCGCAACGATGCAGTAGTGCCACACAGTCCTCATCAGAGCCTAAGGGACAAGACAAAACGGACCATGGATCATTAGAGAGCACAAGAGGTGACTGAGTGGCAAGAAACAACCTAGAAAAACATTACGAGCCAAACCCATCATCTAGGTAAATTGTGTGAGCCACAACTGATACGTGATGGTGCGGCTTTGGCCATTGCAGAGTTTTTCACAGCCCACCATTTGTCTGCAGCGAATTATTCCAAGCATGCAGTGCAAGTAACAAATGATACCCTACAATCTGGCAGCGTGTTTCTCCAGCACTGCTGTGGGTATTTTTAGTGTCTGGGAATTAGTGACGACCCCGCACCCTTCCCCGTCTTCTGTCTCTTGTCCAATTCCCGAGGAAACATGGAACAGCAGATGCATGTGGTGTACTTCAGGAAGCCTCCATTACTTATACAAAACAGCCTAGAGAAGGCATTTCAGTTCATTATCATAAATAATTAAAACTAAACTGAGCTTGTCAAAATAAATGAGACAGTGTATTGTGTAACGCCATACCTTTGGGATTTTTAATCCTGTTCTGCTGCTTCCTGGCTAATAAATTCACAGAATTCAGTAATCTGGAATAGGTCTTCTGGCCATAAGTGCACATTAGTGAGCATAATTAGGGAGAGTAATGATTTTGTTATTGCACATATTCTTAGCGGAGACATCCCTCCAGCTCTTTAATACTGAAACAAAAGCGGTGAAGCTCCCTAAGCCATGGGGCTAGAGCGGCTCTCGGCTCATTCACAAGCCCTGCTGGTCAAATTAATGGATTTCTCTGGGGCATGGAAAGGAAATTCCCCCTTTCTTGCAAGTTTCCTGCCCTCACCTGTGTCTCAAGGTGTGTTATTGCGGCTGGAAAACATTTCTGTCACTGGTTTAGCCAGAAGTTTCATTCTCTGGAGTTCTCTCTCCTAAGATCTGGTCCCTGCCTCTCGGCTACAGAAGATGGAGAAGCCCAGAGACATTGCTCACTAATGACTTGAAAATACTGAGGTTTATTTCTAGCTCCCCTCTAGATTCACACAGAGCCAGGTTTCTCTCTTCTGAGGGGCTCTTTGCCTACGTTTTGGTTAAGATCTAGGCACTTCTGATTAAGGAACAGGAGAACAAAGACAGAGGGAACAGGTATTTGGTACATAAACATTCAGACAGAGGGAGAATAATTCCTTGCTAGGGCAAATGTCATTGCAGGACAGCTTCACAGAGCTCTTAGATAAAAACAGTTTTAATGCTCCCCTGCCTTGTATGAATTCCCTCATGGGCTGAAGCAAGCAAGCAGAAAAGAGATGAGACATGTCTGTGCCTCCTGTAAAACCAGGGGAAACGACTCCTCACTCCTCTGGGATTCAGAAAGGCAAAAAGCAAATGCCTGGGAAATGCAGGCAGTGAGGCAAGACGAGGCACAGCCGTGCCTTGAGACAAAGAGCAAAACTTCCCTGTCACAATCGCCAAGGCCTCCTACACCCCTGCCCACGCGCTCCCAGCTTGCATCTGCAGATCAGACACCAGCTCTCCCCTCCTCTCCTTCTCCAGGTGTTATTGTGAAGTTCCCAGCCCACCCCTTCCCTTCTCCAGCTGCTGGTGGCTGGGAACATTCTGCAACCTCTGCCCAACTGCACTGCTGTTGGTCGGTCTGTCTGTCTGCTGCCACTAGTGCTCACCTTCCAAAAACACTTCACCCTATCTCCCAGTGATAGGAAGATGGATTTCAGAGTGTCTCATTAACAGCTGGCTTTTCTCATCACTTCCATCCTTTGGAGAGGGAATCTGCTTCATTTGGAGGCCAGATGCAGCAAGGGCACCAGTGGGCTGTGCAGGATTAAAAGCTTCACGCATTAATCTCTGCATTTGGGTCCTGCTGCTGTGACGGCAGTCGTCCCCGCCTAGACAGAAAGCCACCCCAGAAACGGATGTTTTCTCGGCAGTCACTCAACAGAGCACTTTTTAATAAGGCATCCTCAGTGAAGAGGATCACAGCTGCGTTTGCCTATGAATAGTTCTCGTGGGAAGTAATCGCTGACCCTTGTCCCCAGGCCCGTGCTGTCAGGATGTCCACAGCCCTCCGGGCTTGGTGTAATTGCCAACTGTAAAATGATTTCCCTTCCTGGCTTTCCTCCCTGCACAGCCAATATGAGCCTCCCCGCATTGGGGCGTTAGACACTGCAAGCTGGGCCGCTCCATGTGTCCTTCCTCTGCCATTGAGGTTTCCTCTCCTACCTCCAGCCCCCTACATCCTTCCCTTTCAGTGAGACCTCAGCATACAAAAGATATTTGATCCAAGTTGCCCCTCTGCCTGATTCCTGTGGGACTGGGCCTTGGCTTTGGAGGCAGTCCCAGGGGCACCCTGCCCTGCACCTGGTTGGAGGCCAGCTCCATCTTGGTCCCTCCTAACTGCTCCTACCTATGAGCAAAAAACACTGGTGAGACTTCCAAAGCCCTTCCTGGGCCATGCTCAGGAGCACTAAGCCCTGTGCAGATGTTCCATACTAAGGCGGCACATGGATGCACACCAAAAGCACATGACATCAGCCAGGAAGAGCCCCAAAATCCATCTGCAAAGCCAATTCTTCATCTGCTTCCATCCTCCCTTCCCAGTCTCATCTCAGACATGTGACAGCCTCTCATTAGCAAAGCTGCATAGGTGTCTCATCTCATCCATGTAGCTAGGATCCAAGATCCAAGAGTCCCCTCCAGGATTTGGCCCTGACCTCCCTGTGGCTGCGGCGTGGTTGTGGGAACAGCACCCATCCTACTTGCACCGTCAGGAGCACTGGTGTCCCAGTAGCAAGGCTCAAGGCCAAATCCTGCAGGTAACACCAAAAGGCTGACGAGGCTCAATTGTCTTTTGGGCCCATCTTGCTGATGGAGACCAGTGTGCACCCTTCCTCCTCCATACCCATTGCCTGGGCAGAGCTATCAGTTCCCCGAGTGTGGCTTATCTGAGCAAACACAGTTACAGGCAGAGCTGCCCGCATCAACTCGGTTTTCCATTTACCACTTGAGATTGGCGTTGACTGTTGCCCACGCAGACACAACTGGCAATGGGTAACGTCACTCATCCCAAAAGGGAGGAACAAAATTACTGCCTTGCTACCTCCTTCCCCAAATACTCTCAGCTTCGGGGAATTAGGCAAAAATAAAGCCCCAGAAGAAAAGCACACAACCTCTGCTGTCTCGGAGCAGCGAACAACCACAATGATTCCCCCCACCCCCCGCAATCTTCATTTACTTTCTGGGTAGTTCAGGAAATGCAGTCACTGACAAGACTGAGGGCAGGAATCCTATGCAAATTCAGTGACTCAGGAGGGACTTAACAAGTTTCTGTGTGAGTTTAATTTTTTTTTAAATCCCTGTAATATTACGTGGCTTTTTATCGTTATTTGACGTGGTACTTATGCTGAGTGCTGCTCTGTTTGCACAGAGGCCCAGGAGAGCTGGTTCCTCCCCCAGGGACTGTCCAGCAAAGCTGGTGGTGGCTTTTCAAGGTGTAGAGTTTACAACCAGGTCTCATGGACCTTCTGTCACTGTGTTATTAAAAGGACCCGTGAATGATTTGATGCCAAACCTTACCATGCCTAGGCCCACGCCGGCGAAGACGAAGACACTGAGTCTGAGCAGGGTCGTCTCCATGCAGTGGTTAGTGAGTGTTCCAACAACCAGACCCTGGATAACCTGGGAAAGATGCACATGAACACCATTAAGCCCAAAGTATAACAGTTTAAGCAAGTTCAAAAGAGAACTGCTACTCCATGCAAATGAAAGGCAGCAAATGGGTTATTCCCTTGCTTTTTTTGGTGGGGGAAGAGACCTCACTGTCACAGTGAATGGCTGGGAGACACAATCCTGTATTTCAAGCATTTTGCATCCTAGGGATAGACCCATCCCATCAGCTGAAATTCTTTACTCAGGCTGCATGCCCAAGTTTACTATCACTGCCTACTCATCAGCAGTGATTGAAACTTTCTAAAGATGCTTGCAGATACAAATGAAGCTAACTAACTCGTGATGTTTTTGTGAAATACAATTAATACTAAGATCTTCATTCTTGGCAAGTCCATCCAAAGAAAAACTGTACATTTGTATGCAGAGGAGAAAAATGCCTCCTTTTCTCTACCTTCTCTTGCCATTATTTTAAACTATGAATATACAAATTGTGTGGTTCATCATTTTTAGACAGGAAACAAGTATGACAGAGATGCTAATACCCAGCAGTATGTGCAGATGTGAGGGACGGGGAACTGGTTTTACAGATTTTAAATACAATCAGGGGGGAGGGGGAGGGAAGGAGGAGCAGGAAAAACTTAAGTCGCAGGAAGCATTTAGCTTTTCCAGTGCTTTGTACAGCTAAGATTCCCTCCTTTATTCCTCTGTTCAGCATCTCCCATACTTTAGGTGACATTGGCCCAAGCAGACAAGAGAGAACAGAATCTGGAAGAGATCACTGTGCAAATGAAGTCTGACAGACTGCATTTCCTGATCGGGACAGATAGGAATCTGCCAAGTTTTCCCTGCCTTGAAAGGGTTTGTTTCATCCAAGTGAAAATCCCTCTGACTTGAAAGAAGAACTCTATTTCAAAATGCTTTGGTTGGTGCAATGGCTTCATTTCAATGACAGTCCAGCCTGCAGAAAACCTCTGTGCTCCACTTGGACCTGGAAAGAACTATGCTCAGCCTTACTATGTTAAGCTTAAGGGTGAAATACAAAGTCAACTCAAAGGAAATGAGTGCATAATTAATAAGAAAACTATTAAAATTAAATGACAAACAGTCTGGAAAACACAATTCAATTATTAAAATAAAATGAAAAAGCAAAAAGTAAATAGTAATGGAGTGAAAATAAAATAAAGTTGACATCAAGAATAGCTACAAATTGAATGTATTTCCAACAAGCTACAACTTAATGGAAAGCATCAAAATTTCACTTTTCACTTCGTTTCAGAGCACAATCCTTTTTTTGACACAAGCATATTGTGGCAAGCAGTCATTTTG
The DNA here is from genome assembly GCA_004320125.1 of Scolopax mira. Lineage (NCBI taxonomy): Eukaryota > Metazoa > Chordata > Aves > Charadriiformes > Scolopacidae > Scolopax > Scolopax mira. The sequence continues at coordinate 54,526 of BJBW01001874.1, forward strand.
GTTACTAGTAAATGCTTTTCCTGCCTCCTTTTTGTCCCCATCCCCACCCTTGGGCAGGGCTTGAGAGCTTGGCTCACGTGTGCCCCAGTTGCTCTGTGATGGTGGCACAGGCCCCTCATGTCTCTCTCAGGTCGTGTTACCTGCCAAGTGGTCATGAGGACACCGGTGGACCTGCTGTGGTGTGATGCTTGGACAATGCATGGGGTGACATGAGTCATCCCGGCTAAAAGCCCTGCTGTGGACACGGGAGGAGGCTGATACCAGCCCCAGCAGCCCTTGTTCAGGAGGTGGGTGGAGGAGCCGCTGAGTAACGCTTCATTAAGCTGAGCGCTCCTAAAATGAAGAATCGTCATTAACTTTTTGCAACTTCCCAGTCCCTCCCGCTGGCTCGCCCAGGCCAGGGCTGTGCTGAGTCACACGGGACGGGGGCTGAGCCCCATCACAGAGCATGGCTTGACTCAGCAGTGGCATCACCTGAACCCCAGTTTGGCTCTGCTGAGCCACCCAAGGAAAGAAATCATTTCTCAATTTGCCCAGACTTGAACAGTGTATTTAATCGGGATACACCGTGCAGATGCAGCCTGGTCCCTGCCCTTCCTTGAGTCATTGGGGTACATCATCAGCAACATCCCAAAGCAGATTGATTTGATTGCCAGGGGAGTGGCGTACCCAAAAACATCTCTGTCACTATGTGCAAGCATCTAAGCATTGGGAACAAGGGCTGCTGCAGCCAAGCCAGGCTCAGAGTAGGCAAGACCTGAAAATAGGCAGACCAGATGCCACCAGTGCTGTCCCAGAGTGAGTGGAGCAGGGGGACAGTCCTTGTGCCAAGGTGGCCTTCAGCATGGGCTTCCCCATCACTTGGGCTGTGGCAATACGAGCACGAGGTAAAACACCACTGTTGAACCAACCAACTCAGCAATGGGACTTTTTCCTAGGGTATCAGGCCAAGTCACTTGCCTCCCCCTTGAGCATAAGCAGCCATCCTTGGGTTGTATAGACTGCAGCCTCACCACTGCTTACCTGGGTTACCAGACTCTCTCCCCAGCATGGTCACTGCTGATCCAGCTGAAAACCTGGGGCAGGCAAAGTCCATCATCTTGATTTTGGAAACTATCAAACACCAACACCTTCGTTTATGCACTGGATAATATTTCTAGTGACTGGGAGCTCTGGCTTCACTTCCAGTCTGAATTGAGACTCAAAACCCCATTACTTCCAGCCTTCAATTTCCCCTGGGTGCGCAGTCCCCTGGTTTGCATGAGCGGCAGCTGCCTGCACAGGCACATTTGAGAAGGAGGAAGAAAAAGGTGGTTCCATGTGCACTCTCCCATGTAAGGTTTTGGACCTGTGTTGCCATTGCCAGGCGGTAGCAGTGGCATCCCAGATGACTTGGCCATCACCGCTCCCATGGACAAGCCCCGGTGGCACCGAAGAGGCAGCAATGATATTTATACTTATTTTCATTCCTGCCGCCGTGTTCTGGGTTTTTCACTTCCACGAAACCTCCCCTGGAGACTGACTGTGATGGGCCTTCCCCGCCTGCATTTCATTATTTTCCTGTATGGTGCTTGCCTTTGTAACCTGACCTCCTTTGAAGTCGGGGAAGAGCCAGTGTACCTGGCTGGAATGCCTTCTGTCATCAATAAACAAAAGAGAGAGGAAATTGTTTGCAAGTGAAATAACAGGCACTGCCCCTGGCTGTGTACACATGTCACAGGATAAACCAACTCATCTTTTTTCTGCTTCCCCTTCTCCTTCTTTAAAGGCAAATAAGTCTCCCAATAAATGCCTAAGAACAGCCAAATCTCTCCCTGTTGTTATGCTGGATTCACCAAACTGAGGAATTGCTACACTAGCTCAGCCGATCATGTAGAAAAAACCTCTTTATCTCTATCACTGTATTTGATTTCTGGGAAGGCAACAGCTCTCATGTGCTTAGAAGAGCCAATTGCCCATTTTATTGTTAATCTCATTAACAAATTTCAAGAATTCCTTGCAGGATGGAAAAAATTGTTGTTGTTTGAAGGTGCCAGGTTTTGGATGACCTGAATGGTGAAGCACTAACCTTGCTGTGTGGAGCTGCTGCTGAGCAGAACTGGCACCCACAAGTATCTAACCTCATTGAAGAGCAACACAGATGGTTGACTGGCCCTCCATGCTCAGTGGACACAGGACCGTTTCTATAGATTCTTCCATCAGCACCGATCAAAAGTCTGATAGAGCCCAGCAATAAAATAATTCCCTTTTGCCCAACAGCCTGGAAGTGAAAAGACACAAGAAGGTTGGAGAGGCAGGCGCAGCAGCCCAGATAAGCTGATACAGTCTAGCAGAGAAGATGCAGGGCCCCATCCCTAGCACAGATAGCATGATTCACATCAGAGGCAGCCTCCCACACATGGGACCCGTATCTCTTGCCTTTGAAATTGTGCCCGGCTGGCAGTTCCCAGGGCGAGCACAGCCAGCTGGGGTGGGATGCGCAGGTGGGCACCAGCTGGGGCAGACCGCAGGGGGCAACCAAAATGATGAGGCTTTTCTGCATGGGCTGAAGGTGGTGCGAAACCTTGGGCGGGGGAAAAGAGAATTGCTTTACTTACACAGCAATGCCAAAAAGTGCTTGGGAAGTAATCCAGGTCTTGCAGAGGAGAGGGAGGGTGGTGGGACTAGAAGGGGATGGGACAGCAAGGACCAAACTGCTGAAGGCAGCACTTTGCTGCACAGCGAGGAGGACCCTGTGTTTTGCAAACTCCAATCTAATCACTTTCCCCCTCCAACCCGCCCCCCCTCCACAGACTTAAATCCTTCAAAGCGAGGAAACTGGAGAACTTTCTGTTTGTTGTTGCAAGGTCCTTTCACCGAGTGGGTTTTCCCCCTAGGCATACCTGGCTGTAATTAAATCCCAGCTCTTTAATCATCTCTTTTGCTGTGCAAGGGGAAAAAAAAAAAGCAAGAGGGACAGACTGGTGATAAGATGATACGCAATGTAAATCTCTCCTCCAGGAATCTCTCTCATCTTTTCAGGATCACTCCGTACCAACTTGTCCCTCCAGAAGCTGCACAGCTAGAGGTGGAGTTTGTATAACAATATGAATTTAAATTCAGTAAATAGAACAGATGTCTTATGATTTCTTGATCCTCAGGGTAATAAATATCTACCCTTTTGTCCCACACAGAGCTTTTCTTTGGTACATTTCGCTTTGTTTTTTTTTTTTTTTTTTGGAGAAAAAATTCTTAAAGGAAACCTTCTCCCACCCTGACCTGCAGCTTTAAATCTAAGCATCAGATGTGACTTCAGATACCAGCCAGGGACTCTGTGTATTTCACATACCTAATCCTCTGGCAGCATTTTCCAAGTCAGATAGTATGCCTGGAAGTTCTCCATGCTATTGTGCTCACAACTCCAAAAAAAGCCAGAGCCTAGGCCCGCTTCTGCTCATTATGCAAAGTTAAATGATTTTAAATTATTATGAAATTAATTATTCTCTGAAGGGAGATTGAACAGCATCTCACACTCCCAGGCATTCAATATGAGGGAAATTGTTTGCATGACTTCTGAGACAAGAGGACTCTGGAAGCCCAGCCCTGGAGGACAGAGGAATTGCATCCCTGATGGGCTCTCAAACCTCTTGCCTGGAGACCCATCGGTGATCAGATAAAGATGCTTCAAACATATAATGAGCAATGGAATCTGCAATGCAAGACACCTGGAGCAGAGGTACACCACCTGCTGTCTGCCTTTCCCTCCTCATTTCGTTATCTCCCACTCAACTCCTCCTCTTGGACTTACCTGGCACAGCCTCATACTAGCAGGGTGCTTCAAGTATCACCAAAGAGCCCTGGATTGTTTGAATTACCCCCCACTTGCTATTTTCACTTCATCGTCAGACCTCTGTCTGCTCCAGCCTCAGTCACATATCATTTTCTAAGCAATGGCGTTTCCTCATCAAGCAGCTCTTTGTTCCAATCTACAACATTACCTCCCTGCACACCTTTTTGCTTCCCTGACCTTGTTTGTCTCAATACCAGCCCAGAAGTGAGCCCCTCTCCCACTCTTACCACACTTAAGCCTGCACTTTCCAGTATCTTCTGCTAGTGGACGCTCTGCTCTTTGACTAACCATGACCAGCAAATTTGTGCCTGCTCTTGGGTTACTGCTCACTCCCAGAATGTTGGGAAGCCCCCAACAGGGCTGGTATTCCCACCAGAACTTTTACAATACATCAACAGACACATGACTTTTGGACACTCAGGTCTCCATGAGGCAGGCTGGGAGCAGCAATAAGGCAACTTGTGTCCCTCCATGCAGGGCTACAAGCGGCAAAGAGGAGATGTACTGTCACGTGAGGGTGAAGGGTAACCATGCCAAAGCCAGCCAGCTCAGCAATGGGAAGAGAGTTCCAAGGATGCCCTGCACCATAAGCAGTGGCCATTGGTGCTCCACGCACAGTGCTTGTGAGAACAAAATCAACCCCTAGCACCAGCTGAGCCACTTAGCTGCTGGCAAATGCCATGAACCATTCCCATGTGAACAGAGCTGAAGCTCAGCGAGGGAGCAACCAAGAGAGGTGCTCTGGGGAGCAGCCAGTCAAAGCCCACAAGGCTCCTGGTCTCCAAAACCCAACCTTCCTTGAATCTGCCTTCCGAATTTCAGGGATCCTCTTGGGCTCCAACCCCGTCCCGCCCCAAACATTGGGTGGCCTGCAGGGACATAAAGTAACAGAAGAGGACCAAACATAATGAAGTGAGGCTGGGCAGCTCTGGATGGGATCCCTCAGGAGAGCTGCCTGAACTAGCCAGGCTACTAAGGTCCTAACAAATGTGCTCTGTCTGCAAAGGTGACAAATGCCTCACCTCCACAGGGTTGGTGTTTCTGTTCAGATCTCCCTATGCAACAAGGTATTTTAGATACCCCTGACAAAGTATTAGAGTAACCTACTTAAAATTAGGTGGACTGACCCAAAGGCATTCCAAATCTCCTCTCTAGGTGCTCTGCAGATGGCTTGAACACGAGGAACAGTGAGAAACAGAGATGTTTACAGTGCATCGGCTACTTCTCACCACAGTAGGTTAAATGAGGATGAGAAGATGAAAAATTGGGTTAAGCAATTGGAGCATAATATCCTTGGGGCGGTAAAGGAAAGTGGGAAGAGTCAATCACTATTCAAGTCATCCTGGGATTACTGGTTGGGCTGGGAAAGGAGGCTGCAACATCACCTTCTGTGTTAGAGGAAGAGGTTCATTTTTAGAAGATACCATTAAAAACATAGGAACTACAATAACACAAAACAATGATACTACTAAAAGCTGGCAGGAATTGGGGGCCTGGGCAATGCTTTTCTTGGTGCGTGACTTCTGGGAAACAGCTAAGTAAAGGGCCCAGCTAAGCCTTGCTGCTTGCTGTGGGGTTCCTGGGGCATCTCTGAGCCACTTCATGTGTGCAAACTGTGCTGGGAGCTGGTGAGACCCTGAGACATGGCACTGGGAGTATCAGCCAGCTGTGCTGTGCAACCGCCCAGAAACTATGTTCAATGTCTATGGGGAGGTTGAAAGTAAACAGGACTTGACTTGATTTTTATTTTCTCCTTCATTTCTGTGACATCTGCCCCCACCTATAGCAGTGTTTAAATGTGACCCATTTGCAGGCTCAGGGAGGGATGCAAACAGAAGGGGGATGTTTCCTCTAACAGAAGGTTTCAGAGCAAGCCCAGGAGAACAGGAAAAACCCCAAAAAGGCAAACTAAGCAATGAGAAATCAAAGCTAAGGATCTAGTCGATGAAATTAATTGAAAAGGAAGTTATATTCCTTATGAATAAAGCTAGAATTTACTCCGTGAAGTGAGGAAGCCAGTCAGCAGATATTAATCGCTCTTCACCCATCCAGACTGGTGGAATTTGCTTGCACCTTAATCTGCATTTATATCTCCAGCAGTATCAATTCACTGAACAACAGAAACAAATGCATCTGAAATCCCAGCTGTGGCAAGACGAAGGCACACAAGCAGCTCTGGGGCTCAGAAGGACACAGCCAGCACTCATTGCATTCCCTGCATGCATCTCCCACTAGAGGAACACCAACAGAAAGCAGTCGTAAAACAAACTATCTGCAAGAGGTATCTTTGGGTGGTTCTAGCCATAGACCTGATTTGAAAGTAAAGACACAAATTCTAATGTTTTACAATAATTTAGAAGCCAGATGGTGAGAGTATCATTTGGATCAGTTGAGGATCTGGTCCTGCAAAAGCCAGAGCAGAGCTTGGAACTGTCGGTGACAAAGTAGAAAGAACAATAACAATTGACAAAGCAGAAAGCAGTTGCTTTGCAAACTCTCAGGCCACAGGGCTTTGCTGCCACCAGGAATCAGGTGTCTTGGGATTAAAAAAAAAAAACCCAAACATGCTTTTTTTCCCCCCCTTTCTTTTGTGGTCTTCTGGCAGCAAACCCTAATGAGGCACCGTGAAGAGGAGAAGTTCTTTGTACCATATGACAGCTTCACTCCTCCTAAATTTCTGGTGATGCACTGTAGAACATGTGTACCAATGCGGACAGAAACTGCACAGACAGATGAAAGAAGACTGCCTGGCTGACAAAAGCTAGTTTCTGCACCACATGTCCTGAGGCAAAGACTCCCCGACACAGTAGCTGCTGCACCTGAGCCTGTGGCCACTGCTGGGTTAGAGCATGGTCATAGGAATTATTGTCCTCTGTGGCCTGAAACTCTGTGACTGTGAGAAGGGTCAGGTCCCTGGTTAGCACTGACATCTGATTATTCATTAGGAAGCAGAGTGAATGTTATAATTCCCATATCTTCCAGGTTTCTGTTTGTAGGGTGCACTGGCACAGCAGCACAGGTAGCCTTATCTACAGTAGTTTCAACCAAACAGAAGAGCAGCGTCCAAGCTCCATCTAGCAACACAAATCCACTCCTGCCCTGACTGCCCACGTTAGCTGGCTCTAAACCCACAACCCCAACTTTGATTTCAGTGTAGACATATATAACAAGGATTTAACTGTGAAGTCTAAGTTAAGATAAGAACATAGCTGTTGGGAAATCCCTCTACATTCAAATGGGGAAGAAAACAGCAGAAAGCAACTTGGACCCTCTAAAACCTGAGTGATTCCTGTAGCCCCTGGTCTAGGTGGAAGCATACAAAGACTGACACAGGGAAAGCCCCTGTCAGCAGTGGAATTTGGTCAGAAGCATGCTTTGCAAAGCAGCTGGCGATCACCCCATGTCATACTCTTTCCATGCTGTACAGTGGCAAACTGTTTTTCTTTCTGATGAGGCTGGATAGGAGCACTCATCCAGCTGGTAGCAGTTGCTGAGCTCATGGGACTAAGTGACAGCTAGTCCAATGCCACCCTCCCAGAATGGATGTGGTGAAGGCACCAGCTCCTCAGCTCCAGCTGTTTTACTCTGTAGAGTCCACTTGCTGATGCACAGCCATGCTTGTCAGCTGCCAGGCCAAGGTGCCCAGGTCTGATGAAATCAGGGCACTAAGGCAAATCCAAATCACAAAGGAAGGAACTAAAGCCTCCATTTCCCAGATGAGAAGCTCCTCCAGATCCCACAGGAACTCTGTGGCAATGCCCAGAAAATGAAGGCGGATTTAATAACAAGACCACCCTCATTCAGGATATTGCTTAACTTGTATTCTTAACTTGTATATTGAGGCTTGCTTATAACCATCTGTTAGTCTGTCTGCAAAATTATTAGCCTCTTCCTCCTCCTCCAAAAGGAAAATTATGTTATAATACAGCATCTTATTTTTTTGGCCCTGCTACTCCCTATTTCAGCTGACACTTTCAATTTCCCCCATTTTGCAGCTCCCCTAATCATGTACCATTGGTTTTGTTTTTTTTTTTTAAAGTGCAAGCTCGCTATGCTTGTTTCCACACAGTAGAAATGAGTCCTTCCTCAACTCTAAAGGTATCCATGAAAACACCAGTAAGCCCATCTACTTACATAAAATTACAGGGCGCTACTAAGTAACTGTAAATCATCTAACTTTCGCCAGGGATACCCTTAGTCAAGGCACTTTAGCTTCAATGTAAGTTTTGTTACAAAAAACAAGGTAACACATCAGTCCAAAGAAATTTTAGCTCCTTTTAGCAGCTTAACGATCTGAAAGAAGGGACAAGGGGAAGAAAGTTTTTTGGAGTCACTTCTGTGTTTTGAAGCCAAGTGCTACATGGCAAAGTTATTACACCTGGATTTGGGAGAGCATGTGTCAAAAAGGTAGCAAATTAGATAGTGGTATGGCAAGAGGGGGACTTCCACTTCACTTACCATTTGAAGGACACCAAAATATGACATCAGGTATCCAGACTCCACTGCTTCCAAGCCAAAGAAATCCATAGAGATGATGGAAAACATAACCAGGAACAAACCTAGAGGGAGGGTTAATGAAAAGCATACATCAATATACATGTACTGCATATAGTGGCCCAGACCCTGCTACCAGTCACCTCCAGTATGAGTCAGTATCTTTCCCTGGGGTTACTAGGACTGGATATAAACATGAGCAGAATCCTACTCAAAGCCAGTGTAGTAATTTAATCTTTAAATGTTAACTTTTTTATCCCCCTTACTTTCATCTTTAAAATAATGTGACTATGTAGGCTGTAGATTCAGCTGTTTATAATAAACTGGTAAATATTTTTATCACGCAAGCCAGACTAACCATTAAGGCTGCGAGAAAACATTTGTTCAGACAAGACTGTAACCATAAAAATAATCTGATTGGATTCCTTGCCCCTTTTCCCTGACTTTAGATTTTCACCATGGGGAACGCTGCCTGGGAAACAACCTGTTGACATCAGCCTAAATACAGCAGTTTCACTGCACCCCTGGGCAGTGATGTTGGTGGCACCTGAAGTCTCTCACTCTCCTGGACCAATAACAGTGTTGGCACAATCAGTTGGGAAAGTATGGACAGAAAGAGCACAGGCTTGGTCTGCTTTTCAATTAAGGCAATTTCTGGAAAGCATAACGGAAAATGCCCACTCACTTAATATCACACGAAAATACAATACTGTGCATTTCCCCCATCACCAAACATACACCAAACCAGACACACGTACACATGCTCCCATTGTACACAAAGAGCCATCAAATAATTAAAAATATTATGACAAAACATTGCTCTTAAAGAGTGGTATGGGGCAGGAGGCTGCTGTCTTCCCCAGTGTCTTGTGCACCTCAGATGGGACAAGACAGTAGGAAATTGGGGCACTCTGTGCATTGGAGAGCACTGTTCCTGCTGGGGAGAGGAGAAGAGAGCAGATGACCTTAGGGGTTCTGCCCTTCTTTGTAGGATCCTCCAAGGTACAAAGATAGTAAATAGGGAGCTGTGGTCCTCTCTTTCCTGAAGAAAACAAAGCCCAGGAGGCAACATGTGAGGACTGAGAAGACAGCTTGTGGCCTGCCAAAGTGAGTTGAATCCTGCAACATGGCAAGGATCTTGTTGGCATTTCCTGGAAGTGTGCAGAGAACAATCCCAAATCGCTGAGTAAAACACCATGCAGGACTCACACCCTAACAAACCAGCACAACTCTACTGCACCCAACAGCCTAGCAGTGGAGCATCTGCAGCAGCAAGAACCTCCCTCCAAGTACCTCAAGCCTTTGCTGTAAGGGACCACCACCCTCCCACCCCAAAACCTGCCACAAAGCCTTCCTGAACTGCACTGCTCACTGGAGACACTTCTTTTCCCTTAACGAGGATACTCACACCCCAGCTGGCCCCAGCAGCACTGGGGGAGAGGGATGGGGGGCAGGAAGGGCGTCCCGCTCTGCTACTCTCCAGATACTTGGAGGTAGGGCCCCTGAAGATTTATGGCTTCACCACACCCCTCCGTGGGGAGCACCCCGTAGTTATCCAGTTACTTTGAAATCGTTCTTAGCTCAAGCCAGATTAAGGTAACATGCAAATAACCATATTTACTCACAACACCCAAAATAGGCAACAGAGTTGCACATGTTTATAAAAGGCACACGTGAAGAAATGAAAGAAAAACCACACTTCGTTTCACTTGCAGGAAGATTAGATTGAAGCGGGTGCTCGCCCTTCATCCTTCTACTCCGCTGCAGGTACTGTCTAGGAGGGGCTTGACCTTCCTACATACCTGATGCTTCTTCCCAGTACCATGCGCCAGCTTCTACAGCTCCTCTCCCCTTTGAAGTCTCTCACCAAGTTAAGGCAGTTTTGGATCTTTCTCCTCCAAATGAGCTGATTTCTTTTGGAGCAGGGGGATAGGCTGTGCTCTTTAATTAGTGTTACACATTGCAAAGCTCCCCTGGAGATGCCAAGGTCTCTTTAGATGGGTGTCACCCTTGTGCCTGCATGGTCACTTAAATCTGTCTAGGCAAGGGAGAGCCACCCTGCTCCCTCTTTCAGAAACTAAGGGGGTCTCTCCCACTGGCAACACATTTCTTCGTGACACCTGTGAGGGAAACCTGAGATTGACCTCATTGGAACAATAATTTCTTACAACAATCTCATCAGGTCCCATCGGGGTAGGCTGCAGGTCAACTGAATGCAGCCATGTGTATAATGTATCCCCTCTGCGGAGGGCTCACTGCGGTGGTGGGTCCCCAGGTTCTTCTGGGGCAGGAGCTGCTTGGATAAGCCTCAATTCACAGTGTGAGGCTCAGCTTTTCAGTAGGAAAAAAATGGAAAATAGCAAAAACTATCCTCAAAAACCTAACTTTTTTTTTTTTTTTTTTTTTTAAATGTGGGCGTGTGTCTAAATAGAAGGGTGAACTCCTTAGAAAACCTGGCACAAGAGAGATGAGTAACTAGGGTTATTCAGCAATCAGCAGGTAAATGTTTTGTGAGATGTGATAAAGATAAGGAAAAGCACAAAGGAGACACAAGTCATCTTTAAAAAAAAAAAAAGATGTGACATTTCTAAAAGCAGCCTGTGGCTTTGAGAGGGCCAGCTTAGCAAACCTTACTGAGAGCTGGTGTAAAAAGGCAAGCATGGCCTCTGGGAGCCTGTCTCAGGGGTCTCTCAGGCATCCTACGCTGGATTGCAAACTGAAGGGGTGCAGAGCCCCAAGGCCCACAGCAAAATCATGTTCCACATGTGACATAAAGTCCCTTTAAAAATGGGACGGAGATGCTAACGTGATTGCATTAAAACCAGGTTTTCCAAAAGGATGAGGTAGCCAAAGATTCATAGAAGCAGTTATTTACCAGTATTTTCAAGACTCTGGTGATTTCTGGTCAGTAAAAGGTATGTTTGGCATTTTCATCCTTGTGCTTTCTTTTCCATCTCTTATCTACCACAATGCAATGAGACTGGCTTTTCCAAGGTTAGTCAAGGATGTAATTTGGCTGTGCTGCAGAGGTACACTGCCCATCCATCCCTGGGCAGCTACCCTCCTGCAAGAGGCACAGAGCCCGTGTCTCTGCTTTTATGCAACACAGGGAGGAGGTTCCCAGCCCTGCAGCCCTCCCAGAGGGAGGCTCTTTCAGTCTCAAAAAAGCTAATTTTAGACAACAATGAGATCCATAAGGAACAGAAGATTTTCTTCTGTGTATATCACAAACGTGTTTACAAAGTAAATAGAGAAACATCTGTAATTTGGGTGATCTAATTAATTATACAGCTGCAGCCAGGAGATGAAAGGTAAATGAGCTCATGAGGAGCTCAGACTCCAGTTGTGAGCAGCAGAGAAGTAGGTGATGGCCAAATCCCATTTCAGCTGTCATTGTATGGTCAGTAACCTGAAGAGAGACCTGCAAAGAGAGGTCACTGGGATTTTAACCACTCCCCACTACAGTGCAAGCGCTATACTCCTAGCAGGAAAGCCTCTGGTGAACCCATTCCTACTCTCACTCTCCCAGACATTTCTGACAGACTATCAGCCCATGTCCTGCCTTAAATCTAAGCTTTCTCTTTGCCTAGAAGTCCTCTTGCAGTTTTGGGCAGGAGATGTTTATTTTGGTTGGGTGCATTTTTTTGCCATGCAGAGAAAAAGATGAACATCTTCTGCAGCAGGGAGGAATCTGCATTTCAGCAGCAATGACTACAACAAAGTGCATCTCGCCTGGCCTTTGGAAAAATGAGAGCACACAGGAAATTACTGTGTAGATTCCACATGGATGTGGTCTTGGGGTGGCATGTTTAAGCAGAGAAATGAATGCTACTTTAAAGCTAAGAAATGAGACAGAATCAGCAGAGAAAACCCTCTTAGAATATCACTTGACTATCTTGATCTGTGACACGCTGCCATTTTATAAACACTTCTAAAAATAATTTTTTAAATTTATTAAAAATAAATTTTTAAAAGTGTAGTTTCAGAATAATCTAGAAAGTGTGCTGTTAGGCAAGCCAGCAGTCCATGGAGACTGTATGCTGATTCTAGTGGTCGGGGCAGGACCCACTGGCATTATTGATCTCAGCCAAAGCCAACTATGTACAAAAAGAAAAAAAGAAATCCTTTACTTCTCCCTAACTTCTCTGCATATTATTCTACAGCTCCAGACAGACTTGTTCTCCCAGAGCCTTAGCAAGGAATAACAGCTGAACCTGGCCAAGCACAGAAATGCCAACCCCTTCCAATTCAGACACTCTCCACAGCCAGATCTACTTTCATTTGTAAACTGAACTTACAGTTTACAAATTAGAATTTGTAAATTATATTTCATGATATTTAAACTTCAAGGGCTTCTCCAGACATAGATGAATTAGAAAAAGATGCAAAGTATACAAGCTAAGGTGCCCTAAATCCTCTCTTAAGATCCTTATTCAGGAGGGAATTGCCTTATTTTGTTCAGATGTGTGACGTGCATGTGTTTTGATGCGTACAAAATCCAATCCTGCAAGTTCTAATCAAGAGAAACTGCACTCTTAGGTTTGACTGGGAGAAGAGCCATGAAGGGTCTCTGTGTGAAAGGGCAGAGAACATCACCCTTTCCCTACACCACCACTTACAAGGTTGACATGCTGGATTAATCTCAAGAAAATTGGGTGGAGGCAGTGCAGAGAAGACAGAGGGTAGGCAAAATTAAAGATGATTAAATTGTGACCAAGGGTATGTATAACCAGGCCAATTGGAGACATAGATCATGCCAGGACAGCAACTGACTGTAATAGAGTAGGGAAACAGGCAGGCCTGGGATAGGTTTGAGGTGGCAGCAGTTGTCTACCATGACACAAAAACCAGAGCAGAATATATACAGTAGAGGAAACGAAAACCACCATCAATGTGCAAAGGAAGAAACATGCTGTGGCACCTCTGCATGCAGCCGGCAGTTAGAGCAGCCACATCATCCAGCAGCCTCTCATCCAGCAACAGTTTTCAGATGTTGGGAAAAAGGTTAGTGTATACAAACCCCTTAAAATCATTAAGTTAAATCTGGAAGGTCCTCAGTGTTTCTGGCAGAGTACAAATGATTTCCCTCTGCTCTGAAGAGGTTATAGCCTAAATAGAAATGACAGACGAGGAAAAAAACATTTACAGCCAGGTGAACAGGGTAGACAGATTAAGTGATTTGCCAAAAGTCACAGAAGGAGCCTGTAGCAAGAAGTCTGTTTTACATTAAGTGACAGGATTTTGACCCTACATAGCTGAGAGCATTTAAAAGCATCCAGCATTGCGTTAGGAACTGAATCCTCACTGCTCTGTGATCAAATGCTACACACTTTCAGCAACTTGAGACAAGCCTGGTCTACAGTGTACATCATCTTATTTTAAATATATCAACAATCATGGGTAATGGGTAAGATTTACCAATAGGAAGTCCAGCCAGGACCTTGACTATGAAAATTTCCATCACTCCTGGAAACTTCATCAGGCGTAGGATTTCTCTGATGCTAAACACACTGCCAGACTGTGATGTTCCTAAAGAAAATGACATATTGATTAATGCTCTACTTATACAGGTTAGAGGCAGGAAGCAAGAGACTCTGAGAACGTCTGCACAGGTTCACTACCACCTTTCTGAAAAGGTGAGTCTCTGCAGCACCAGCTTTCTGCTGACAGCAGGAGTTTGGGAGCTGTGCTGGGTCTGCATGCAGAGAAACCCTGCGAGACAGCAGGTCTGCCTCCCATGCAAGGCCACATGAAGCCCCGGAAAGGGGTCCACGTTCACCTTTTCTGAGAAGTGCAGCAAGCACTGGGCTGGAAATCTGCAATTGTGCACAGCAGAGAGGTCAGTAGCTAGGGAATAATACTATTCCACAAACAAAGCCTAGGCATTAAAGTGTCAGCATTTCAAGGCTGTCACCTTTTGCCCTTAAATACAACCCCAAGTCCTTTAGCAGAGTCCTTACAGCATATCAATGCCTCATCCCTATTCATGTGCTATTTATCAGAAACACTAAATACTTACTGTTCTCCATGTCAGGATGGTCTGACTTTGGTTTAGCTTGCGAAGGGATCCAAACCATTGCTATCACAGTATTTATGAGATTTCCCACCAGCCCAACATATGTAGGAATGAAAATGCTGCAAAGAGAAAAAATACAGGTAAGTGGATAAATAGCATAAACAAGACATTTATATCTCTGTCCTGCAATGGCTTGGGCATTTGGATAAAGAAAAAAGCCTTGAAGTCGTGGTACATAAGGCTATAAAAGAACTCACATCCTTTCATGGGGGCTTTGAATATGGACACACTTTGAAATTTCACCAAAAGATTACTATTACCATCGAGATTCATTTGTATTAATAATAGAGTATAATGCAATGTTTTTACATCTGTACATGTCAGGGGAAAAGAGCCCCTATTGGTTTAATGAAGCTTAGAAATCTTCCCATAGAAAACTCAGCATCTGCTTGTTAAAATCCATCTAATCCCATCTAATCCCCAGTTTCACTCATCTAAGTATCATCTCACTCTTTGAAATTTCTTACCGAAATCAAATTAAGGAAAGTGAAGAAAGCAGTCAAGTCGATTAAGGATGGTGGAATACAGCCCAGCCTACAACCAGAACTGAAACCACCAGAGATACAGTGCCACTTGAAAAGGAGCTGTTAAAAATAACAAATACAATTTATAAAACCTTCTGAGGAGTACTTTGACTGATGTACCTACTTTTTCCAAAAGCACCCAAAAACAAGTCAACACCTCTTCAACTGTCTGTCAGGGCCCCAAATGTTGGATCTTTAACAGAAGTGGGGCCACATCCTTAGATGTAGACACAATGAACAGCAATTATTAACAGTAGTTGTACAATGATAAAAAGGAACAATTATGATTTATCTAAAAATCCCAAACACAAACCACATTAAAGTTAATAGCATCAATAATAAGTCCTCAATTTTCACTGTCCTCTTGAAAGAGAAGATTAGGAAATGACTCCTCGCAGTCTGTAAGGGCATGTGGGAAGATTTCAGACTCTGAAGTGCTTTAACTCTACCAAACACAGGTGGAGCAAAGTCCAGGGGTGGAAGACTGAAACTCAGCAGAGTTGAGCCAGAAACAAAGGGAGAAGCGTGCTTTGTTTTTAACAGTGAGAGCAATTATCCACTAAACTAGCTCATTGAAGATCTCCCCCATCATGGGAACCCTGTTAGTTGAAAGGTTTCATAAAACACATGCTCAAAACCTACTGCAGGACACAGGTTTGGGGTGGGGATGCTCAGCAGATACACCAAAGGCTGGTGTCGCAAAGGACATAAGACTAAGTGACCACCATGGTGTCCTGGGGGCATTAAAATTTAAGGACCTTGGACTTCAGCAAATTAATGCCTGGTTTTCAGCAGAGAAGGCTTTGGAGCCATGCAGATCTGTGCACACTCAGAAGCGATGTCACTGTCCCTGCATCCCCAGGCACCTGGGCTGCCAAAACAGGACACAAAAGCGAGCTGCCAGCCACCAGCCGATACTCCCTCTGAGCCTGTTGGTAAAGGACTAAACACATATCCCTGACTTTTTACTGCTGCTTTCCTTGTCAGACCATGAAATCATCCATGGTTTTTCATGGAATAACCAGCAGCGCTAATTGTCAAAGCCTCATGTTTCCTCTGTACTAGACAAAGGTGTGGTCTGAATAATTTCTGGAGTATTATTAAAGTCCCAGAGCAAGACAGTCAAGGATTGAGAGGCAAACAACCAAGAGAAGCATCAAAGAGCAAATACATATATATACACATACGTATTCCCGCTAATAGCAACAGCAAAATTCCTAGCCGAATATTTTAATTCTCATTAATTATTATTAATAGCAACAAAGTCAGATAATATCTTCCTGCAAATGGACTTAGTGCTGTAATTTAGACCTGTTGCCTTCCATCTGCCAAGCTGTTCCACTAATTACCCCAAACCACAAAATTAGTTATTTACTGGATCATTACTTTTTATTTTAAGTGAAGCAGATCACCACATTCTGATTTAAAATTATCTGTCAAACAGTTCTGAAATGACTGAAATGAACTTTCTGGACCCAAATTTTTATCCAAGAAATCTGGAATTTCTACTTTGCATTGCAACATAAAGTAAATTTACTAACAGAATAGAAAGGATAAAATAAATAAAATAGGTAGCTACAGCTGGCTTAATGTTTTTTGGAGTTTCTCTGTTTCAAGCTTTCATTCTGAAATGTAAAAAATGCATCACAAAAATTTTCATTGGTCAGAAAAACTTTCTTTCCAGTCTTATTTTCTCCTGAGGTTTTCCAGAATCCCATGCCAATGTAAATATGTTTGACTCTTCAGATCCAAGAAGAATTACAGCAAGCAATGAGAGAAGGATCCCCCTATAAAACTAGTAAGCAAATGATGCACTGCTTCATTGCAAGCACATGACTGATAATTCATTGCTGTGAAAGGGAGCAGACAATCTTGACGTTTTACATGTTCAGGAAAACCTGGGCTTGCCATAATGGATTTGTGGCATTTTGTATAGCTGGACTCTGAAGTTATAGAAATCCACTAAAACATGGAGCTCACAATTGTGCTTCAGACAAGTCTAAAGTGTTCAAAATCATCTGAAAATCCCCCTTTTTAACCACAGCTTTCTGTAAGTGCTTCATCTTTTTTCTGCATATTAAGAGTTATCATTCCTTGATGGAAAGGAAATGAAGGTACACCCTCGAGTTAGCTTCTCCCCTGTCTTGTCCTTTCACAGGAACAAACTCTGGAACTGGAGATAACACATCTGTGTCCACCTCTTGCATTTGTTTACTCACTTAAGAAAGATGAAGTGAAAACAAGGGTCATAAAAATGCCATATCAACAACAGGAGGTCATTAATTTCTTTCTGATGTTTCTATTACAACCCATGAATTATACATGAGGACAACTCCTGTGCCACCCCTCCAGTACAGCATCAGTGGCATACATCCTCCCACCCGTACTGTAAAAAGCAACTGTTTTACAAAGCATCAGTGCAGGGTGGCTTTCCAGACACATCATCACCTCTGATGAGGTAAGGGAATGTACACATTGTCTTTTCCTGTTATACGAAGACATACAAATATTTACACAATTTAGCACAAGTGCTAAAACCAGTATGCATGTGCTGAATCATTATTTCTGGCAGCAGGGAAGACAAATGCTAGTGGGCTGAGTTGACAGTACTCTTTCAATGATGCTGAGAGGAGACAGGAGGCCAGAGACCAATGCATTTGCTGGGACAACTGACGAAGTTGCAATGACATTGTTGGATCCTCAGCTGGAGCTGCTCCAGTCACCACCAAGGAAGAAAACTCTCTCCACACACTGCTGGGAAGGGAGCTGCAGCCCTGTGGAGGTGGGTCGGATGGAGGTGGTGGTGTTTGGAAAAGTCTAGGAAGGGCAGGGGAGGGTTTGACCCCCAACAGCCCCATGGAACAGCACTTTGACAAGGGGTACAGTGATGCCATTGCCACCAGCAGAGGAAACAGCCAGGGGTTAGCACTGACAATCACTCTGCTATGCTTGCTGGACTCTTTTCTGCACACCAAGCAAGTGTACACCCCAGGGCTAAACTGTTGCTCTTATTTCTTACGGGTCTGATGAGGAAAAAGTGGTTCAAACCAGAACAGCTAAGCTAAAAGTGAGGTACCCCAACCCCTCAGTGGAACTGAAAGCTCTGGGGGTAGGAATGACTGCTGAGTTACCAGTTTCTACTGTGCAAGACTTGACTCGCAGGCACTCATCTTTTTTAGTTTTAAGATTTAAGCATGAAATCTCATCTCTGATGAAATCAGCGGGAGTCCTTCTGCATTCAATTTTGTCTTATCAGGAGGAAGCTTTATCAGGAAGGGACGTGGTGACACTATTAAGACAAATGAGGCACATTAAGCAGGTTGCTTCTGTGGGATCTTTTCCCATCCTCTTCCCCTTCCTGCCTTCCTTCTCATCCCTCCTGGCTGTCCACAAACCAGCCATGTGGAGCCAGAGTGAGCCTTGCCAAAACCAGCAGCAGATTTCCTGAGCGGAAGAACAAAGGATGTGGGTAGGCCTAATACAATTAAATTAAAGGGAGCAAAAGGGCACAGCAGCTTCAGCAGCTCAGATCATTGTGCAGCCTCTTCCAGCTTCTCACTGATTAATAAGAGGTTAAGAACCTTTACCATCCTGGGTTTTATGATCAAAATAACTTGGGCAACTTTGTCGGTGTACTTCAGCTTGTTACTTATAATTCCTTTGAGAGAGAGTCCCTTGCTGACTTTTGCCAGCAGCCTTCCTTGCTCTCCCCTGGGCTTTTCCACTAGCAAAGCTCCTCTCAGGCTGTCAGCTAAGATGAGAGCTGCCTGCTCTCCATCATTTGTTTTCAGCTTTGCCATGAAAGGGAGGAACAAAATGCATTGCCCTGTCCTGAATGGGACCAATGTGCCCCAAGGTCCTGCTGCCAAGGAGGGCTCACAGCAATCGGCTGAAGGGAGCAAATGGCTGATCTTGGAAGAGGACTAATTTTTGCTAGATTTTGCCAACAGGAGTAGTCGCGGCTTGCCCTGACTTAAAGCTTTCAGAGAAATAAGAAGAAAACATGAACACAGGGACCTGGAGGCCACTAGCCCGTAACATCAGCCAAATGCTGCATAATGACATAATGAAAGCCTCTCATTTTCATTTTCCCGGGACCATTAGGCAAGCATGGCAGATGCATTAAAAGCATCCGTTAAAAGAGTTTTCAAGGGTTTCAAAAAGCAGGATGGCTGGCCCAAGGCACACTTACCACCAATGGTGTGGCCAGGTACAAAGCTCACTTGGTAGCCTGCAGCCACGGATGAGGGACAAATGGCTAACAGCTAGGATTGTCTGTCTGGAAACTCCATCCTTAATACTGGTGGGAAAGCAGAACTGATGATGAAACCATTAAGAGTAATATCATGGTAAACAGATTAAACCCAAAGAAAATATTAATATTCAAAGCCAGCTGGAGGAGGCCTGCATTTCTTCCCATCTAATGTTTAACCAGCCTCTGTATTTGCTTGCAGGTAATTGGTAATCCCACCATGCTTCTCCAGGTAGACGAAACAAGGACCTGCTCTACATTACTTCCCAACCTGCTCCCATCAGGATCAATTAGTATTAGGGAAATGAGTGCAATTGGGGTTCAGTTTCTGAATCAAGACATAACACAGTAACCCAGGAGACAGCAAGGGCTCCTAGAGGCTCCCCAAACCCTGGAAGTGACCTTTTGCATCTCGGCCCTAAGTGTCACACATCCCTGAACTCAGAAGATGCACACATGAAACATCAGAAAAATCCAGAGAAGTTTAGAGCAAATACAGCTCTTGGAAAGTGGGCCCTGGCCAAACAACTGTGTGTGGGTGTATACACATACATATATATGTACAAACACATGTGCAGAGTATTTTCCCGCAGCTTTGAAGCAATGCTTTCAGCAAAACTTCCACAAAAAATTCAATCCCACTAAGGCATGTGAACCATACAGTGGTCAGGCAGTGGCAAAGGAGCAAGAGTGAGGCCACTTGCCAGGCATTTGCAGTATTATTTTCAGCAGGCAGATGAGGGTATTTGAACAGAGTCCCCGCTGGTACCAGCCAGCCACAGCTCCCAGGACAATGCCAAGGAAGGATGGGTGCCAGACCCTCCTCCTTCCATCAGGGAAGGCTACAACAAACCAATATGGGATACAGTTTTGGGCTTAAATTCTTAAATTCTTAAGCTTAAATTCCAGTTCTTGCTTGGCTGTGATTCCCATCTTTGGTTTCCTGCCTGAAAGGGCTGGGATAGACCAGTGAAGGCGCCTAGGGGTTGATGCCAGCTGGGAGGCTGCATTCGGGCTGTGCATGCCCCAAGATGCTATCAATTGCTTTCTGATTAGCATTTCAGCTGCAGAGCCCTGCTCTGCAAAGCCCAGGAGAAAAATGCGCGTGTGTAATGGCGCAATTAGATGTTGCGTCAATACAGCGATTCTTTCAAGGAGGAAGCAGTTCCCAACGATTCTCTGAGGATTAAAGGATCAATGTGTATTTCAGCAGTGAATGGGATGGAGTTTGTTTTCTTTCTCTTTTTCTTAATAAAGTCAAAGTTGAACATGGAGAGAGTGCAAATTGTTTTTTAGTGACTCACTCCCACTTCAAAACAGCGCTGCATAAAGCCAGCATTCATAGCAGGCCCAGATTCCTTAAAGAGCTCTGAAAGGACTCTCAAAATATTTCTTTGATTGCAGTCTGGCCACATTATCCACTCAAACCTTTAGATGGGCAGCTCTGGGTGAAAAATAGCTGGTGAGTTAAAAAGAGAAGAAAAGCAAGAAATCCGAGGTGGAAAAAAAAGTTCAGGTGAAACCATGCCACCAAACCATGCTCTCTGGTAAACAGCTCTGAGTCCATAAGAAAGTGAGAAGCAGTCACTGCATTCACGACAACTTAGTGGTACATAAACTTAGTATATGTTATCATAAATTAGTGATAGTTTCGCTCAAGAAGCTTTGCTTTACTGCCTTGACAATGCTCGCTGAATGTATTTAATCTTTGATCCATTGTGGCCTGGTCTATATTGTTCAGATTCCTCCTAAAGACCAAAAAAAGCAAGCACAATTTCACCAAATTTTCCTAAAGAAATAAAACCACAAAATCCTTAATCAAAAATAGAAGCATTGAGCCTCAAAAAAATTCACATGTTTCATTCATGCACCTGTACAGAGATAGTCCAGCTTCCACAGCCCAGGGCAAGAAACAATAACACAAATGAACCCAGACAGCACAGTGCTCAGCAGCTCAGGGTAGCCCTGCCAGTGAAGGGCAGCCAGTAACCCCCATCACCACAATATCTGTGCCTTTGAGAGGAAACTGAAAAAAAAACCAACCCCAAACTCTCCTTTCTGTAGTTCTTAC
Organism: Scolopax mira; assembly: GCA_004320125.1. Taxonomy (NCBI): domain Eukaryota; kingdom Metazoa; phylum Chordata; class Aves; order Charadriiformes; family Scolopacidae; genus Scolopax; species Scolopax mira. The sequence goes on from BJBW01001874.1 coordinate 75,772, forward strand.
TCCCTGTCTTCATGGAAGAAAGGCGTCGCACAAAGGCATGAATAAGTATGACAGGAGTCTTTTACCCTGGCTGTCCTGTCCAAGCAAATGCCCATGTGAAAACAGTGTGTGAGGTGAGAAGAGCAGCTGAAGGAGTTAAAACTCAAGTGGGAACAAATGCAACCTCCAAGGAACATGTGCCAGAGAAAGATGCCCTTTTGCACTTGCTTCCTTATTGTCAGGTAGGAGGTACTTCACAAGAGGTAGGACAAGTCACCTGGGATAAATCACCCATATTTCACTGTAGTCCCTCAACTCCTTTGGTTGCAATTTTTCCAGTATTTCACTGGGATCCTGGTATTTCTCTAGAGACGGAATGTAAAACCTGAGCAGATATCCACCCCCACCCATGCATCATCAGGAAAAGTAGGGATGATGCAACTGGAAACCATGATCAGGGTGTCCTTTTTGCCACATATGTTTTAGATGATGAGCAGCAGAAGTTGGCTGCTGCTGCTTTCGGGAGAGCAGGAGGCTCTTTTTCATTCTGGTGAACTTGACATTGCAGGCTGTCCAAGGAGGTGGTGAGACTTTGTGTCCACACCCTCTGCAGAGCCCCTCACAGGGCGAGAATGAGTCACCTGCAAGACAAGTGCTCATTCAACTGCTTATTTCTAGTAACAGCCACATCTGGAAAATTCAATTGGTGGGAAAGAAGAAAAAGACAAAGGAGAGTACAGGAATCCTGCATCACCTGTTTCCATCAGAACTGGGCAAGGGGAGGGATGCTGAAGATTGACACTGGTGCATCAGCAGGGCAGAGCCCGAAGTACGATGGCAGAGACACTGTGCTGGGGACATCAGGCAGTTCACAGCCACCCCCAAAGTCATTGGAGCTAACTGTGGCTTAAACTCACTTAAGTGGACATTTGCTCCTGTGTGAGTCACTGGCCCAGCACAGGGAGGGTTGCTGGTAGGAGTTGATACTCAGCCTTACAAAAATACACATTAGGTCAGGGCAGGGCATTAAATAAAACCACTTTGGGCTTCTTCCCCATGGAAAATCCTCCTTTGGCAGAGCTCCCTATGTAAGCGGTGCTCTGTGTGAATAGATAAGGCTGGCTGTCCATCAGGGGCTCCACAGCAGCAAAACTATCTGTCCCCCACGAGCGCCTGCTGTAGAGACAATCCCAGCAATGAAAAGCAGCTCAAACTAATGGGCCCCAGCCCAAGCACAGCAGATCCCACCGCCGGGGAAGGGGATGGTTGCTAATCCCCAGGCAGCTGGAGCAGCCTGTCTGCGCCAGCCCATCCTGCTGCCTGATCCAACGCAGCCCTCTTCCAAGGAACCCGACTAATTGCCGGAACAGGCCTATCAGTTATGCTTCAATAAGACGTGGGCGGATTTGCATGCTTTACCCATAATCCGCCACTAATTTCAAGTATCATTTATTCTCGTGCGCTCTTTTCTGGTAAAACACCCTATTTCAAAATACCACACTTTGCTAATTCAAAGCGTGCACTTGTGTGTGTGATTATTGCTATTCCCTACTGCACAACACAGGCTGTCCCACTGGCATCTCAGTGCACCAAACACCTGCATGTTTACATGTGTAATAAATGGGGGAATAAGCTGCACACCCCAAAAGGTTTTTGTTAGCTGCCTGGCTAAGGCATTGCTTCCCTCATGCTCTGCAGTATCACGCTGTATGTCTAGAAATGGAGGAGTCTAGACAAGGAGGCCAGGTATGAACTGCACTGGGGGCTTGCAACATCTGGCTTTGATCCCAGCAACGCTAACACTGGATGAGCTGGGGCAGGTCAAGATAGACATCAGAAAGTAGGTGTAAGCGGTCAGTTCTCACCAGAGAAGCATCCCACTGGTGAGGCTAGGACATGTGCTGTTCGATCTATCTGTGAACAATCTGGAGCAGCAGTGGGGTAAGAAAGTTTGCTGAGGATACGCAACTAAGAGCACTGGGGAAAAAAAGCAGTCAGTGGGGAATCACATATGGGCCATAAAGGGCTGAGGGATTGTGCAATAACATGGCAGCTGAAAGTCAGTGCAGATTAAATTTAAAGTGATGCACACAGAGAAAAAAAATCTTAAATTCACATCTGAAATGATGTTTTCTGAACTGCTTATTATTATTATTGGAGCACCTCTGCTAAGGGAGCAGGGGCTGTTCAGCCTGGAGAAGAGAAGGCTCCAGGGAGACCTAATAGCAGCCTTCCAGTACCTGAGGGGGGCCTACAGAAAGGCTGGGGAGAGTCTGTTTACAAAGGTCTGCAGTGACAGGACGAGGGGCAATGAGTTTAAAATGAAGAAAAATAGATTTAGATTGGATATTAGGAATAAGTTCTTTACAATGAGGGTGGTGGAACACTGGAACAGGTTGCCCAAGGAGGTGGTTGAGGCCCCTTCCCTGGAGACATTCAAGGGGAGGCTCGACAAACCTCTGGGCAACCTGGTCTAGTTGGGGTGTCCCTGCTGACTGCGGGGGAGTCAGAGTAGATGACCTTTGAAGGTCCCTTCTAGCTCAGATGATTCTATGATTCTACTTAGGAGTAAGACCTTTGGACTATCATAGACTATTCCACAAAACCATCAGCCCAGTACTCAGCTAATCAAACACTAGAGATTACTATGAAAGAAACAGCAAGCTAACAGAGAAGAACTTTATTAGAGGTTCTGGTTCACCAGCTCTTTGAATAGTGTACACAGTCCTGGTCCCCTCCTCTCAAAAAAGCATCTAAGAAGCGGGATAGTCTCAACAAAGACAATGCATGGCAACTAGTTTTATGCCTGTGGAGGCTGACCGCCTTCACCTTGGAAGGACATGTCCAAGACACAGCTAATAAAGATCCACAAGTTTGTGAGGAACTTGGAGCAGAGGGCTAGGAAGTGAGTGGCATGATCATTTCCACCACAAGAACTGGGAAATACCAAATGAAAGAGTACCAAAGAAGTACCAAAACAAAGAGAAAGGCCTAATTCTTCCCACAACATGTAGAAGGTTGGTGAAGTTTGTTGCTACTGGTTTTGTGGAAGCAAAAGGTTTAGATGGGTACAAGGAGAGACTGGACAAGCACTTGGAAGAATGATCCACTGCAGGTTACTAAAGAGTCACAAACCATATTCATTCATGTCAGAAAATCCTGAGCTGAAAATAGTTGGAGGCTGGAAAAGTAATTGGTGAAGTATTGTGGAAGTTTGTTCCTCTCTTTCACTTCCCTAACCTTCTTACTATGACTTTTATTGGAGAAAGGATACCAGATCATGAGATGCAAGTGCAACATCCTGCAGCAGGAATCAAAATCATGTCTCCCACCACACTCTCACAATCCAGATAGGCTCATTTTTGCTCATTCCCTAAAAAATGCTGCTTTTTTCCTACAATCCTTAAACATTCCAGACAATAAATAAGAGTAACCAGAACTCTCACTTTGTACTTGAGACACTCAGTTGGGAAACTATAATGCTACATTTCAGTCCAAGAAATGTTCATATGTCTTTTAAAGTAACTGTTAAATATAACACAAAGATGCATCTCTTAAACATAGATTTCCCCCAGTCTTTTTCTTTCCTACTCCAATCACACAAAGTAATAATAGCTTTTTGGGGTCCCCCCACTCTCTTCTTCTTCTTCATGATGGAGGTTTGTTCCATAATGGGTGACAAAGCCTTTAAGTAATTAATCTTTTTTCTTTTAAATTAAGCAACAAAAACTGCTCTTCCAAACTCAGAATGTGGTAAATTATTAAAACACTCCGTTTGGGTGTGTCGCTAGGTAAGGACTCCCACACACAGACTGGTTAGAAGGTGAGCAGTGCTTGCTAGACTACCCAGTGACTCACCACTGAACGCATCGTTAATCATATGTTACAGCATGTCTGACTTCATAGAGTACCGTAGGTGGTGTGAAATAATCTTTGAATGAGTTCAAGCTTTTATGAGGTTACAACGCTTCAGACTCCAAAAGACTCAGCTGGGCAGGAAACTGTTGAGGATTTGCTATAGTAACCTGGGCTGCACTCCCAGAACGTCAGGTCTCAGCCAACAGCAGTGGCTTTGGAGGATGCACAAGTTTGGCATCAGCTGAAGTTGTTGCCTCTCACTGATTGTGACACACTTGCTTACTCAAAGCAACATGTGGGCAGAGCTGAATTTTGCTACCCAAGGATCAGGGTAGGGTCCGGGTAGTTCCTGCAAGTGGAGCGGGTAGGATTTGGCTGGGAAAGAAAGCACAAAGTGAGCTTTGGCAAGCCAGGACCACAGCCTTTGCTGGCGTTAAGGAGACAGGCAATAACTGCTACGTCCAAGAGGACCTCTCCCACCTTCCAAAAAAAGACTCAGATGCTCTGTGTTTCCTCAATGAGCATGCCTTTTCACCACTCCAGCATAGCAAAGCAGACAACAGGACTGTGGGCAGACAGTCCACTGCCACAGACAACCTCCTATTCTGCCAATTCTTGGAGGTGTCCCAGCACCAGCCCACCAAAGGACTTGATCTTTTTCCTCTGCCAGTCCCTTTTGCAAGCAGGGCAGTGTTGAGGCTACTGCAATGGTCCAAGAGAGCAGTCTTTGTGTCATGCAAAAGGAAGGGCTCACTCCACACCCCACATCCAAAGGCTAACGAGTTGACTAACCAAGTCTGACACTTAAATTTCATCTCTTACCAGGATTGCATTCACGTGAATGACATTTTTAGGCTATGTAATCCCTGGCAAAACAAGTTACTTTACCTTGAGGTAAGTAACTGTAAATGCGGCATCGTACCAAAGGTACAGCACAGACTGATCTTGCCTTGGAACATGTAATGGCAGCCAACACCTCCTACCTCGAGGTGTGGAAAATCTTGCCATGCTCCATTAAGGGCTCCAGCGCCTTTTGTCTAGTAAGACCTTCTAATGAACTAGGACACATCAAGGCTAATTTTTTGTGGGAAGCAATGTTGGAACGCTAATGCTCAAAAGTCACAAATAAAATATTTCACACATCAGGTGGAAGACTTCCCAGCGCTCCACTCCAACCTTTTTGGTTGCACAACAGGCCCCTTGAAAACAACCCTTTCTCCAGCAAAGACAGAGCCCTGGGGTGGTGGTACAAATGATTTGATTTTGTGAGGAGTTTGACCCCAGAAGGGTGCATCTGCATGAGAAGAGTGAGTCATGCCATTTCAATAACGGGTGAAACCATTAATTATAGGTGTGCAGTTTGCTTGCTTGGGCAGGCTTCATACACTCAAACCAGGAGTGGTCTCACTGTTACTATATTTACTGAACTCCCCCAATTAAGTGTTTTGCTTCCCTCATCCCATAATGACAATGGTTTCTGCATGTTAAATATATTCAGAAAGGAGGTTGTTCTGTTCTTCATATTTGCAAATTGTAGTAGTTTTCTCCCCAACATAGATTATAGGACAAACACTAGGCAAGGAATAGCTAAGAAACTTTCACTGAATGATCTATTTTCAACTATTTGTTTAGCATAGTAGAAAGTAACTTATTTGGGTTAAAAAGCATGTTCAATATTACCTGAAGTTGCTTGCACTTTTTGGAGCAATGAATTGAAAACAGATTTAATTTACTTCACACCAGTCAAATATAATATCTTCTATGCATCTTATATATTTCAGTGGATTTCAGAACTGCCAAAGCCCTGAGTGAGAACATCCTTTACCTGCAGACCTGGTGCAGCAGTTGCATTTCAAGCTCTAACACACCTTTGCTCTCAGTTGGAGGCACTCCCCTTTGGGAGAAAAAGCGCTTTGTTCACTCTCCACACTACGTTTCATCTTGGCCCCACTACTGAGACCACCTACAGGGATGCCAGTTAGTATCAGCTGCATTATGCTGAACGGGTATTTACAGCAGCCTTCGGTGGGAACCACATCTTAGACAGCCTCATGGGCAGCCTCCCCACCCAGCCACACGCTTGGGGCAGGAGCCTGCCCCATTCACCACCAAATGATGGCAACTGCAAGCTACCCAACGGACTCGCATGGAAAATTGCGAGCAGAGTGTTTATTGTATTTTTAGTTGCGTCTAATTGCAAATTAGCAGCTGGAAACAAGGAGGGTTGAGCAGTGTGTGAGCGGCCAGCTGTCTGCTGAGGAGTTTGGAAACCTCTGATTACACATTCTTGTAGCTCCAACGAGAGAAGTGCTGGCCCACTGCACACTCGGGGTTTGCTGTACCTGGAAGATTTACATTCCAAGCCACCTGGTGCTGCAAGAGCCAGAGGCCACACACTTCTTTGGCAGGACATCTTAGGGCACACACATATTGTACAAGAGTAGACTCTACAAGCAGGTAAGCCAAGGCAGCAATGGGCCATGTTCTTTGGTGGTTGGTATAGATAATGATTTTAGACTAGTGCTTGTGATATTCTGGACACTTACAGAAGCTGGCTGCTTTCAGTGCATCAAATGTGTCTGTGTAAACAGACAAACTGGTTGATGAGGAAATTAATTACCTTTTGAGGTGACTAGTGGTTTGTTTAGTTTTGTTTTGTTTTTCTTTTCAGTGCACAATGAAAAAGAACTGTGTGTTTTCACTTCAATTTCATTTTCAGCAGGGAAAAAACATGAAAACATGGACTTCAAAGTGCTGCCAAGCCTGTGGGATGTACATCTCTACAGCACCAAAGAAACACTGTATTCAGATTACAAGGATCTCTAGACATGGATCTGCACGAGTCCTTGTAATACCCCTCAAAGAGAGGTTTCCTTTCTTACAGACAGACAGACCTGATAATAGTAGCAGCTGAAAAACTCACACTTTAAATCACACAACTTGTTTTCATAACATCCCCACATGGGTGACAGCGGTATGAACACCCCATAAGTACTCACAGAGAAATGAAGCACAGAAAGCCTAAATGCCCCAGTAAGGCCACATAAAGGTCACGGTAGAAAAAAAGCCTAAAGAATCAGGTCTCTTACATGCAAGTTTAGTGCTCAAACCAGTGAGCCACACTTGTCCTCTTCACTTTCTTTTGTCTGGATGCCCCAAAGGCCTTTTCTGCTGCCCCAGCCACAACACAGATGCAATGGGAACCCACAACTCGCTGTGTCTTGCAGCACCTGGACAACAGAACACAGCACTGTGTAGTACAGCACTATTGATGGGACAAGCACATGTATGTAGATTTTGGAAATGTTGGACATCTCTATTACTGCTTCAAGAATTCTTCCTGAGGAAGAATAGTGTGCCAGCGTTGGCAGGCCCAGCTCCATGGGAACAAGCTGCCCCAAAAACAAACTTCACCCCGGGGATGCATTCTGGAGCCCTGACTCAATTAAAACACAAATTTGAGTCAGTGGAAACTTGTCTGAGGAAGAACTGAGTGAAAACCATAGAGTCAAAGTAAAGTAAGCCACATGGTCCTGAGGAATAATCCCAGCTGCACTATGGGCATCATGGAAAAGAGTCTGGAAAAGATCAACCAGGGGCATCATGGAAAAGATGCAAAGTCAGTAAGAGCTGAAAATGGCTCATGGGATCCAGCCCAACATGAGTAGTGTAAATATGATGGCTGCCAAAAGCCATCAAAATGGCAGCATCCAGTACAAAGAGCCCAGGCATAGAGCAGAGGTATGGTTTAACAACAGGAAAGGACTTAAAATTAATTTCTCTTTAGTACATCTTCGGGTAGCAGCAGTTGAGCAAAAAAGACAGTATGGATTCAGTACCAACAAAGGCAATTTTTTACTAGATGATTAAGCACAACTTACTGTATCTACAGATATAGTCAACAAACCCTCTATCTCAACTATGCTAATAGTTAGATTTCCTAAAACCAAAACACCGCAGCATTTGAAAACTTTTGGGGTGTTCTCTTTGGCTTGCTTTAAGTCTGGTCAATATTTGCCTTTAATTTCTTCCACAGATCTGTGTCTCATAAAATCCAAACATGACCAAAAAGGAAAAGAGAGTACCGAAAGATCACTGAACATGTGGAAAGTATTATTCCATAGGGAATATAAAAGCCATCTGTCCGAGACTCCTTCTGCACTCATCCTGTAGACATGAACAGCAGGAGATTGATGCTCTGGTGGCAAACACAAATAAAGTGGCAAACCTTGGTCTTGGCTGACATTAGACGAAACCACACATGCAGCCGTCCAGAGCTCATTTAGCTAAGAGCATATTAGCCTCTAGGCTAGCCAAGACTTTATCATTTGGAAAATCCCAATCATGAGTGCTAGCTGTAAGGGGAGGGAAAAAAAAAAGAAGAAAAGAAACGTGGAAAGATCAGGCAGGACAAGCCTGAACATGTTCAGTTTGTCCTTCCTACGTTACAATTACATCCTCATTCCTCAGAGCAAAAGGCAGTTCAAAGAGACAATAAACCCTTTTTTAGTCTTATGCTGCACTGGAACGTCACTGAAACGGATCTGAGGTGGTTCCCAGGGATAAGGTGACAAAAGAAATTAAACTCTTTCCTACAACTTCCATTGGGTAAAATACCAGCAAATAGAGGCACTGCTCCAGATGTAGCTACAGCATTCATCTGAGGAAATAAGATTTAGTGGTTTCAAACTGAGATGAATTTAGTATACTACTCCTTGAAGTCTGCAGCTGTTTCCTTCCTTTGCATTACAGGAATATGAGCCTCTGCGGTTTATACTAACTTCATATTATGGGATGGATAGTACTTCATTGTCAGGACACATGACTGTCTTTTGGGGTACAAGTTACTAGATGCTTCAGTGAGGTCTCATGACATTTGGGCTGAAGCACTGTAGACCACATGATGGGTTTGGAGTGGGCAAAGTGTGAGGGAGCAGATAGAGCAGCCACCAAACAGGGTGGGGTTCGACCTCTTTTCTTTAACCCCCTCATTTGGGCACAACAGACATAGGCCAACAGAGAGTCAGCTTAGTGTGATGAAGAAAAGAAGAGCTGAAAGGCAGGACAGGGAGTATGCTCTGGATGGACTGGGGAGATCTCCAAGGGCACACACACCCCATCTTGTCTCCCTCCAAATCAAATAAAACAAAACCAAAGGTATGGAGTATAACTATGCCACAGGGAACAATTAAGTGGCAAGGGGAAAATAGTGGAATTTGCAACTAAAGCCATGAGATACTAGACAGCCCTAGACAATGAAATGTGACAGCTGCAATCCTAGACATGGATGGAACAGGAAAAAAGGTCTCATCATCTATTACCAAACAGCCCATAAACCATCAAGCACTTATTTGAAAGGTTACTATAAAGTGAAACACAGTTTTTTTTTTTAATTAATTTTTAATCTACTTCACAAAGACTTTTTGAGAGTGTGGATATCACCCTGCTCATCACCCCAGCACCGGGGTCTCATTGCCAATGTACATTCGTGTAACGGTAACAAACTTCAACCTGGCACAGGACTGACACCTTTTCTAACCCTAACTGGGCTGCATGAGAACTTAATTACCGAGTCAGAAAGCCATAAATATTTCTGACTGACTCAGTTTGGGTGTGCTGGATTTTTTTCCTGCCTTTCATTGCATCAGGGAATTTCTTTCCACCCTACAACCCTTTGGAAAGGGGCACATGGCCGACGGAGTCAGCGGTCATGAATAATCAGGGAGGGACTTTTCCAGAACAAGGCAGTAATATGAAAAAGTCTTTCTTCTGGGGTGACATTTGCATGGCCGAGGGATGACATAATAAATCCACAAACAAAAAACCCTTTATACCCTCATGGCAGCTTTTGAAACCTCTCCATGCTGTCTTGATCCTTCCCTTCTATGCAGAAGCATTGCATTTTGAAGGCAGGAATTTAAACCCAATGTGCACCAAGCCAATTGCCATCTTTGCAGCCGTGGCTTTATCTCATTCTTTCTGGCTAACGCAATCCTACAACCCACATTAACGATGCTATTTTACAGGGCATGACGTTTTGCTGTGGTACTGGAGGGATTTATTTCTGCTCTGGGGGGAGGGGCTAAGAACCAAGCAGAGCCCAGGGAGGCAAACCTGTTTGCATAGGAGTTCCATCAGCACGTCTGGAGGCACCTGCTTACAGTGACAGAGCAGAAAGAAAACTTTCAAATGGTATTGCCAGAGAGTGAAAAAGCAACAGCATGCCAGGGCATCCTGCCCACAAAAAAAAAAGAAAAAAAAAAAAAAGAAAAATCAAGCCCCTGTTAGACACTTGGGAGCTGCTGAAGCACAGCCAGAGGAGCTGCATGCCAGGACACATACATCCTTGTGAAGGCAGCCCAAGCACTGCTAGTACTGTGGGTACCACCGGGGCACCAAACTGGAAAACCAGACAGGGTGTGAAACACAGTGCAGATACTCAGATTGAGGCAGAACTAATATTTCACTTCCAGCATGGGCAATGTGCCAGATGTGGACCTCTGCTGAGAGTTAACTGAAATACATGTGAAACTCTGAACAAAACCCATCATTTTGCAGGTCATTTGGTTTTAAGGAGGGGGCTGAGTGGTGAGTCAAAACCAGGTAGGCTCAGACCCCCACAGAAAAATGTCTTGGGACTTTCAGAGCTGTGAAGCAGGCACTACAGGAATGATGGATGCTGGATCAGGCCCAGCTTCATAAGCCTAAAGGGATTTGCTCAAGCCGCCAGGAGCAGGAAAACCGTTTCTCACCAGCATAGGAAGTCAAGCGCTTGGCAACAAGAGAGGCAGCTCTCCCACAACTCCGGTTACGCAAACAGCTGCCTTCTGCTGGGTTTCAACATGCTCCGCTGCTCCAAAAATAATTTCCTGCCTGATTTGATACCATTAGCAGAAGCAGAGCACAGTACAAATGGTCATGCCGCTTCACGCTGGATCTAGCTAGCCCCTGGTTTCCAGCAAAAGCCCTAATTCCATTTTTTGGCAGAGGAACATGATTATGCAGGAGGAAAAGGTAAGTGGGCTGATGGCATAAGCCCTCTCCTCTTGCACTGCAAAGGGTTTTGACGCAAGCCTGGACGAAAGCACCTGCCACTGCCATCCTTCTGGGCCTCTTTCCAGAATTGAGATTTCCCAGCCCTTGCACCTCGTAACACTTATGGCATAGAACCAACACTCAGCAGCCAAGCAGGAATTAACGCCAACATAAAGTTCAACAACAAAGTCACTGCTTGCTGGGCAATCAGGAGCTGTGCTGGTCTCAGAGAGAGTTGTTGTAGTTCCCCCACGGCACGAGGACCCAAAACCTAATATCACGTCTTGTTTTATTCCCCACTGGATGCATTTGTGTCCCCTTTGGGGGCTTGCTGGAGTAAATCCCAGTCCAGCCCAGTGATTTTGGGAACCACAGCACCTTCCATTCCTAGCTGGACTGGAATTTGGATAACAAATTTTGCCCTAAGGTACATCTGATTTCCTGTTCCCTATTCCCAGCACAGGCATCTGCATGTCCCTTACCATGGGCCTGCCTTGGAGGGATTCCTCCAGGGGCCTTCACCAACACTGCTTTGGAATCCTCAAGAAGTACAGAGAGTTAAAGATGCCAAGGCCCAGCACATCAGCATCACACTCCATAGCCTGTGGACCACCAACAGCACAACCAACACATCAACATCAACCCTCCCAACTCATGGCCTTACACAGAGGTTAGCTGGTATCTTCCAGATGAAATTCAAGTAATGTTCAGTAAAGAAATGAAGCAGCAAAGTATAACTCAATGTCATCCAGTAAAACAATGGCTGAAAAGTCATTGGGGATTCAGAAACTGATAGCATGTCTGCAAAATCAGCATATTTTAAGGCAGGATAGAGTGCACATTGCTGTGAAGGGGAACTCCCCAGCAGACTCTGAAGGTCTGTTTTAGCATCGGAGAAAGCTCTGTGAGCTTTTCTGATACTACCTGGCTCAGAAGAAGAAATCCTTGACAGTATCAGCCAAAAGTTTTTGTGCTGCTTTTCTCTTTCTCCTACACCTTGAAATCAAAGTTATGCAATGTCACTCACTTATGCTTATATGTTTTAAGCCCAAAGACACCATGAGGGATCATTTCACCCAATCCGCACCACACAAGCCTTATGAACCTTTTCTTTCCACAATCATTCTTTGAGCCACACAACAGGTTATGAGAGATACACCTCAGCCATGATTAGAAGAGTATAAGGGGTGATGAACCCACCACCACTCTTGGGGAGCTTGGACAGTAACTAACCTTGGAGGGTAAAGCTATGAAAAAAGACGAAAGGTCCCATCAGCAGCCCCGCACAGGACATAATGGCAGGATGACACCCACAGCTTTTATATATGAGGCAAAATGCCTATCTGAGCTGACCCAAAGGCCAGGTCGGGCCCATTCTGTCACTGTCACAATAAAAGGGGATAACTCTGTGGAGAAGGTGGCTCCTCAGTGCTGGAGGACCTGAGCCAAGTGGGAGGACAGGACTGGTGGGAAGAGTGTGCAAGCTGGTTTCCATGGTCAACTGACCCATGCCTGCAGCTGCTGCTGCTCCCACAGCCCAAGGGAGTGCAAATAAGCAGCAGTTCAGCTTTTCCAGACATAGCACAATTCCTGTTTACAGCCTCTGGGCTAAAATTTTCAAAAGAAGGAGCTAGGTGTCTATTCTTGCAGGAAACCAGGTGTGTAAACAGTTCAATTAATATACCCAGCAAACTGTGCTCTAGCACAGCAAGGAGGGCTAGTGGAGACAAGCCAAGAACACAGAAGCTGAGGAAGGAAAATACTTTTAAAGAATATGCCTAATTAGAGATGGACCTGAGCCAAAAGTTTGTATTTGAACACCTGGAATAGCCCTGGGGAGCAGAATTGTAACCTGAACCCAGATCCACATTTTGTAACTTGCTCCACTCACAAATGAACTAAAACCCAGCCCCAGACCCAACCATCACACAGTCTGAGCTGCAGGTCTCCAATAGCCAAAGTCTGGAGAGTAGAATACTCTCAACTGGCTTTATGGCTAAGCCATTGTGCTCTGTGGCTGATACCCTCTGTCCCTCTTGCCCCACAGCACTCAGTGCCCCCCCAGAGGGTCACCCTGCCCCACTCCAGAGCCAACTGTTGCTGCTTGTCAGAATGCCCCTAAATCACTCCACTCAAGGTGGAGATGCCTGTTCAGGGTCTGATGGCACATCCCTATTTGCTCATAGCAAATCATAGCATCCCCAGCACTGTGACCAAGCTCTGCCTTTCACTGCACCGCCTTCTCCCTGCCCTCACACACTACAGCTGCAGCTCCTGGCCAAAGCAAGAAGCCTGACCCAACACAAAGCCAAGTGGCTCCACTCATGCCTGTAAGCCCAATATTGATGGCAACCCTCAGTTTGGTGCCTCAGGGCCTGTTTTGAAGGGCACAACCTCCATGGCAGAGAAAGCCCCCATGCCCTTTATGAGTCCTTGCAGAAGGGGTAGACTCCCTTTTCTCTCTTACAGCTCAGTTCTTTAGGACAGAAAACTAACGTCCACCCACACCTTTTCATCTCTTTTCAATGTCTTTATATCAGAATCACATTTGGCAAAGAAAGGTCAGCCCCATCCCCATAAAACCACCCTGTCACAGGCAGGCCATGCATTTCAGACAGCTTGCAAGGCTGACTAAACATTTACTTTTGGATGGCTCACTTCCAAAACCCAGAAATAGATCCTCATCCACAATAAGAGAGTGCCCGCGTGTGCCATCAGATGGCTTCATTGCCCTTTTACAGCATGCCATTTGCATTCCTGCGCTTTCCCCCTTCACAGGGTGCCAGTGCCAGGGCTGCCTGATGCCAGGCTCACTGCCATGTCCCCCTCTCAGGGCAGAGCTGCAGATAGGCAAGACCTTATCTCCTCACTATATTATTCTTGGTAGGTATTTGGCAGTCATTTTTGCATCATCTGACCTTGGGTCCTGTTAGGCTGAAGTAGGTGGCTAAGAGACATGGCCCTGGATTGCTTTCCCTTTCCCGGTGGGCACCTGGGATGAATTGGCACAGCTGGAGAGGGGCAAATGGTATTTGCTGACACTGGATGCTGGAATAGTTAAGACAGTGTTTGTGTTTTGGAAATCTTTCAAACAATTTAGCTCCACAGCTATGTGATATATGGTGATATATATGTGCCATGGATATACTTTTCTAGCTGTTGCAAATTATTCCCTGGCACAGATGAACCCAGAATAAATAATTTAGAAATTATTTAATAATAATAAATAAAATAATTTAAAGAAATAATAATCAAGCTTTATATAAAAGCACGGGAAAAACTTTACAAATCCTTTAAGTCCTTTAAGGGCTGAGAGACTCCACCTGAAAAGTGCTTGCCACACAGTACCCAGGCAAAATCAAAATGATGCAACTTTTGGTAGGGTGGACAGATTACAATCGGGCAATTAGACATCGCAGACTGTGTAATCGTATGCAATGAGAACATGTGTGGGTGTACTGCGAGGCGTGAGCCTGGTGTCACCAACCACAGGCTCCTCCGGTTACCCTAAGGGAGTTCTTCAACAAATGGTTTCAAAATTTCTTTTCTAAACATCAGTAGGTCCATCTCGAAGTAGGTCTCCTTCTATCATAAAAAGTAATTCCTGGGAGACTGGGAAACATCCAGGACTACACTGGATATCACTGAAAATATCAGCCAGCAGAAGCAATCCCTCATCTGTTTCATATCCAACTGTGCCTGGACAGTCGGAAAGGGGAAGGAAAGAAACCCACCTCACACAATACAGATAATCTGTTATACAGCTTTATATCAGGAAAGAACCTTCCTAAGCTTCAGTGGGAAGTAAACTTAAACATCTGATGCATAAGCATACTCAGCTTTAATAACCATTACTGTCTTTCATCCCCACTTTTTAAAGTCTGAGAACAGCATTTAAGGCCCTGGCCTCCTGTAAGCATTGCTCAGATGCTCCCCAGATGGCTTTTCCAAGGGGATTTCTAATTATTTGGAGTTTTTTTTAAAGACATATCCTGCAGGAATACTTTAGTTTTCTGGGGGTTTTCTTCCTTCCTCTACAAATTTCTTTACCCAGGCCTTGATTTAAAACCAAACTCAAAGGAAACATTACCAATGACTTCAATTCATCTCAGATCACATACCCTGGGGTGAAAGAGAAATAAACCAAATCCCATAAAAATAAAGATAGTGCAGATTACAAAAGGATTCACAGTAAAGTTCTGTAAAGAAGTAATTAATCCAAAAATTTCAGCCTAGAATATCAAGGAATAAAGAAAATTTAGCGAGACCGAGAAAGTTAATACTGCATAGAGACCACAAAGGATTAGATGTATAATCCCCTCTCCACCAAGAAAAATAAATTAAAATCAAAGCAACAATTGCCGTAATAACAAGCAAACAAGAAAAATTCAGACGCTAAAAAATATTCCAAGTTTTCAGATCTGGAACTATCCTAAATTGACCAGATTTACCAATGTTCTAAATTCCTATCCTCTACAAATCCACGTTAGACATCCACAAGTGAGGGACTGAAAGAAAATCCCTGTCACTTCTGGAAAGCCTGATCACTGTGCTTCTGCTTTAGAGGACAGTTGGAGAGCAGAGCAGAGTTCCTTATGTGTTTGTAAAGCAAAACAAAATGTTCTAAAGACATAGAGGGTCTGTGTCTCTCCCAAGCCATCCAAGCTACCTCTCAAGCAATAGCTAATTACAATGGGACATGCCACTCCTCCAAAGCTGCTGCTCCATATCCCCCAAAATGGGGCACAACCTTACAGGGCATTTTTTCCTGCCTCCTGCAAATGCCAGCTGGGCAAACTGGGAGTCCTTCTGCATGTGTTATGGCACAGACCCACTGCTGGCTTAAGGCGCAGTGCTGGGTCCCATGCACTGATAGACCCTCACCACAGTGCCTGGTCTCTCAGGTCACACCATTAGCATTGCCCTCCTCTTGGGTCAGCATCTCTGCTTGCCAGCAGTTGCAGGGCATTTGCTGCACCACTTGGCACAGCAGAGGGCTCAGCCCAAGTGGACAGGAACTTGCAATTTGAATGCTGCAGAGAACATTTCCGATGCTGGAAATACCTTCTCCCTGGTTCGTGATAACCGGTGATTTGTCAGGTTAGAGAGACAAGCCCCAACAAGCACTGGGGTTAGCCTGGAGACGGCCATTCAGAAACTCCTTTTCCCTCTGGCTGCGTTCATGGCCAGGATACTTCACATACCTTTGGCTCTCGCAGGCTGGTGGAGCGGCTGCGAGCAGGGTTTCATAAAGAGACTGCAATGAAATGAAAACCCTGGGTGGGGCCACAGAAGCCGGTATGGTTCACAGAGAGGTCACACCCTTTCATTTCCCTCTGAGCACCCCATCCGAGCAGCCTGGCCTTCACCCAGGGCCATGGTGAACCAGCACCTTGTGACAACCCGGTATTACATCTCCCCATCCATCCACCAGCCTCCTGCTCGTCCTATCAATCTGGCAGCAATGGCCAAGAGAAACACCAGGAAGAGTTTAGTACCCAACCCTAAAATCCTCCAAAAGGGCTGTTTTTCCACCTGTCCTTTACAGCAGCCATATTTTAGGGAGGGGGGAATCAGGGGAGAGCAGCAGCAGTGGATGTGCTGTCCCCTTTCTTCCCCCATGGCCAATGAAGATCCATTTTGGAAATACTACTTCCAGCCCCTTGATGCCCCAATCGTATTTCCCCAGATGACTCAATACATCTAAAAGCACTAAGCCTTTCTCCTGCAGAGCTTCACTCCTCATCTCCCCAAGTCCTAACTCCTCCCAGTTCACCCTTCACATGCCAAATCCACACATTTCCGTTCATCCCGACCTTCCTTCTCCCCCTTGTCTGATAGTCCTTCCCACACAAGCACCACATCCTTCCTGCCCCAACCTGACCCCAAGGCAAGGCTCATTCACTGAAGCAGATCAGAATGAAACATAACATGACCCTTTGAATCTAAAGGATTAGGAGAAGTTAAGGAGAGAGCCATCCATAGGAACATGTGCAGACCTGTAAAGAGGGAGGTTGTGCCACCTGAGCTTTCCCTCTCTTGCTGGACTTGTGTCTGCAGCTCTGCATTTCAGCCCCCAGGCTCTGGGACTCCCCCACCACTGAGCTCTGTGCTTGGCTGAGCTCAGTTGTTTCTGCTGCTTTTCTGAAACTGCAAAAGGCTGGCATTCACCTTTGATAAACAATAAAAAAAAAAAAGAAAAAAGAAAGAAGCCCCCAACATGGAATGCTAGCTGGGGCTCACAATAACTTTGTCTGCTCAGGACACCAGATGATGAAGAAGAGGATACAACCAGGAAAACATGGATGCATTCCCCTAAGGTAGAAGATAGTTGCACGAACACACCTCGTGACAGAGAGAGTCTGCATCCCAAGAGCTGTATAATTAAAATAGCAATATTGTAAATGTATTCGGAGAGGGAAGGAAAGAACATTTCATTGCCCCATATTATGCATGAGGAACACCAGTTCAGAGGGATGGGATGACTTACTCGCATCACAGGAAAATTGCCAACTCCCAAATCCCAATTCAGGGACTTAACCACAGCCTATTCTGTGCTTTTTGTTAACAAAGAAAACAGCATTTCCCTGGATTTCAGTCCCCAGTGATACTGCTGGATTTGCTGCCCGGTCGTGAGATATTCCAGGAGTGGAAAGAGCAGATGAAGCTCCAGTGAGTCATGAGTAGACACTGCCTTATTGTGCAACCTGCACAGCAAGGGTCACGCTCAGCCCTCCAACGTTACCTTTGCTAGTGAGGGCAGACTCAAAACAGCTTGTGCCTTTCCATAAAAATCCAGGGTTTTGGGGTTGTTTCTTTCTTTCATTTTTTACACTTAATACTTGGGGCTGTTAAGCCAGACTTGACAAGAAAAATCAGCCACCACCTCAACACAACCTTGTGGGAACACAGTGACCAACCAACCAGGTAGGGCACTGTGTTGTAAAGAAACCCAGGGCTTTCAAAGCATCGGGCGAGGGGAGTGGTGTTCAAACATCTGTAATTGTTTAGCAGAGGTAACTTCACAAACACATACACACAGTTTTGATTGTGATCTAGTCACCACGCGCGAAAAACAGGGTTTCGCTCACCCACCGCCCCCTCACTTTCTGTCTCCAGGCATAGGGTGGTGAGGCAGGGCAGCCTCCCACACTGCACAGGTACAATGAAAGCTAGAGGAAGGCAGCAGGGTAATTTCCTTAGTTCCCCCATAGATATTTCTTTTGCTCTTTTACTTCCTAACTGTCTGTCTTTCTGTCTGCTGAGGTAACCACTGTCAACCCACAGAGGGACACCAGGCAAACCATATGAGGAGTCCTTCTTCCCATGGCTCTGGTGGAAGTCAATTCCCAGCAAGCCCCAAACCTCACCTTGTTGTCTAAGCGGCACAAACCAGACACACAAGGAAGTTCTAGATACTTTCTCCTTTTCTTTATTATTTTTTTTTCATGCCTTTTCATCATGGTTTCCCTGGGAAGATGAAGTAGCTAACCCAAAAGGCAGAGATGCCTGGAAGGAATGAGGGTGCTGTGGGGAGAAGGGCCTGGTGGGCATCCCCTGTGAGCTTGCACAGCTGCGCTCACAGCCCTCCCACCAAATCCCTGCAGAAGGCCAAGTGGGAATGAGGGTTTTGAAGGAAAATGGTGAGGTTCTGACAAGGCTGAGGAAGGAGCTGCCAACCAGCACCCCATTCGCTCAACCCAAGAGCAGCCATCCTCAGCCATACCTTTGAGGGCAGCCACAAGGCACAGGCTCTCTCCCATGAGCTGCTGACTCCTGCCCTGCACCCCTCTCTTCCTCCCTTGGGAAAGGGCCCCACCTATGGGTGAAGGACCAAAGGGAGCTCTTGGCCCCATCAACATTCCTACCTCCACTGAGGTTGAGACCAGGGACTGTAGTGAGAAGATGGAAAAGACAGGTTTACTGAAGGTCTGCAAAAGGGGAATGAGGGCACATTTGTAGTGTCATCGTGATCTTCCAATGGGTAAATAGGAGAAAGCCACTAGACCCAAATTTAAAATTGGTAGCCTAGAAGTGGTAGGTGGAATAGAGGTTTGCAGGAAGAAAAGGCTGGGGATGAGCTTAGTGCAGACCTATCTGTCACATGAACGCAGACTAGACATGGGAAATTGCATCCTGTTGACTTCTTGTATGTTCACAACCCAGCAAACTCCAGGACTGTGACCACAGAAAGCTTGTGAAGCAGACTGTTCCCTGAGCTGTTTCAAGCCTGCTTCATGTGGAGGCACATGGTACTGTAGAAATGCCTGTGCCTCTCCACCAACTACACAGAGTCTGAACAACAAATTTAGGTGTAGCTGTCTCCAGCTGTAGATGTCTAAGAGTAGCTGAACACCACCCAAAGTGCACTGAGGCATTTCTCAGGTTCAAGAATAGGCTAAACAAGTCATCAGAACTAAAAAACGCTGGTGCTGGGAACAGAGGAGAGGAGAAAAGTGCCCTTGACCTGAACTCTGAACCAACAAGTTGTAGAGGGATGATGTGCATGATCCAAACCTTACAGACAATATTGGGGACCAAGGCTTCAGAAACTTAAGGTTGGTGTCATGCAGAGTAGATGAGAAGAAGAATCTCTGGATCCTGTTTTGTTTTGGTTTATTTTTCACAGAAGGACACAGCTGAGGTCCTCTGGGCCTTCCCCAAATCATCAGCTCCTCCCACTCACTATTCCCCCACTCCCCACCCCCACCTCTCTCAAGGTATCCCAGAGCTTGACCAACAGTGACAGACCACATTGCAGCTTGTGGATGGCTTTCTGGCAAGCAGACACCACCTCCCTCTCCCCAGAGTCTCTCAATACAAAGGACAAAGCAATGCTCATACCAGTATCACCCATCCATGCTGCTTGGCTGATCAACAACATCCCTGCTGGAGAAATACCAGAGTTTCTACTGGAAGGGAGCAGGAGTAGCTCCCAGCAGCAGAATGCCCTGCTTTGTCCCAAAACAGAGCACAACCCTCTCACCCTTTGCCATGTTCCCACCCGCCTTCCCAGCTCCCAACCTCAGCCCTTTAAACACCCACGTTTTTTCCACTCTGCTGCAAAGCGATGAGAAATTCCCTGCCAGAGGACATTGTTCAAATGGGTTATTGAAAAGAAATGCAATTCCCTACTCCAGGCAAGCAAGCCTCTTCTTTTCCCCTTGAGGAAGAAGGATAATAGCACAGCCAGCAAAAAAAAATATCCCCAAAGCCTGCTGTAATAATATTAAATAAGAAACCAAATGGGTTTGGCCAGGAAAATCCCAAGTTCAAAAGAATAATTGCTCCAAGAGATTTAAGCCTACAGCTGAGTCACTAAAATGAAGAAACCTCTCCTTGTCCATAGAAAGCAAACAAATCTTGGGTCACAGAGCTTCTGTATGTCCTTGTTAGAAAGAAAGAAGAAAGAAGCCAAATGCAATTAATCATAATCCCAGAAGAAAGGATAAAATCTCTGTAATTAGCTACCTAGGCTCATCTTTCCACTTTTGAAGACTAATCCAGCCGCCTTCTTTCACCATTCACTAAAGCGCTGCCACAAAAGTCTACTACAAATACCAAATCACTTCTCTCCAGGGGTGCAGACTCACCTGCAGTCTGTGGTCCCCTAACAACTTTGCTGTGAGTGTACAGGGAGGGGGGAACATTTGCAAAGAGCAAACAGTGCTCCTTTTCTTCATCACCTTTTGTGAATAAGCCTTCATGGAGTTTGCAAGCTCTCCAAGTAGAGACCTTGGCTGAACTACAGGAGTTACTTTCAAGCTAAGTATTTCATATCCACAATGCTGAGCAACTGATCAAAGACCAGAAAACACCAATTAAAAAAAAAAAAAAAGCATACAAACATGAAAACATTTTCCAAATGGTTCCAATTACAACAGTTTGTGTTAATAAACTGTCTTATACCTCATCCTCAGGTGGTGTCAATTTGCCTGAGCATCACCCTGCCCAAGCAAGCATATTCTTTACACCTGTATGCACTGTTTGTACAGAGGTGAGCAGACAGGATGATGATGAGCAGCTCCTTTAATTGCAAAAGGCAAAGCCACATTCCACAGATTGAATGTGTCCAGGTTTGACTAAAAGTCACAATTCCTTTGCTACATCTTCACTAAAAGTTTTGGAAAACATGGAGGAAAAATGTGGTACTTTAGAGAGAGGAAGAGGTAGGGCTGGAGCTGGTGGCTACAGTTTTGGAGCAAAGGTTGGGATCTGACTTCCCCAAAATCCTATGCAAATCAGAACAAGCCATTCAACTTCCCTGGGGCTCCCTTAATAAATAAGGGTTGACAAATATTATTCAATCAATGAAAACAACAGACCAGCTCTTTAGGTCAAGTTCATCAATGGTAAGTACAACACAATGGAATAATACCAAAATTACATCAGCTAAAGAACTGAGGTTTATTCCTACCCCCTCTCTTGTATACAAACCACTGCTAACATATGAATAATGCTGTCAACAACAGACAGGGAACGCTGGCCAACTTTGTGGTAAGGGAGAGTGAATAATGCAGAATGGACAGAAATCTCCAGCTTTGCTTTTCCATGACACAGCAGAAATGTTTATTTTCAAAGGAAGAAGATTGAGTCATTCTTCTCTGAAAAAAAAATGGAAGTGATTTCTGAATTTCACTGAATTTTTAGAGTTAGAAAGGACCGTAGAGACCATGTAGTCCAACTCCCCTGCCAAAGCAGGATTGCCCATAGCTAGAGCATGTCACTCAGAACAGCATCCAGGTGGGTCTTGAAAACCTCCAGAGAAGGGGACTCCACGACCTCCCTGGGCAGCCTGTTCCAGGGCTCTGTCACCCTCACTGTGAAGCAGTTTTTTCTCATATTTGAGTGGAACTTCCTATGTTCCAGCTTGAGCCCGTTACCCCTCGTCC